>CM076573.1:849953613-850354256 GCA_034641835.2 Pinus albicaulis | reverse complement strand
CCTTAACCCATAGCCACTAAATTCCCTATCCCATTAACCCCAAGCCATAATCCCTTAACACATACATTGATAACTCATAACCCATTAATCCCTTGATCCATTAATCCTTAAGCCTCTAACTCCTAACTTAAAATCCACGAACCCCCTAAGCCTTAACCCCTAACCTGTAACCCCCACTAGTACATATGGACCAAAAATCTGAGGTCGTACTCCAATAGTTCAGTTGTGTTGTTATATTTTTCTTGCAAATATTTTTAGTTTTTTTTAAAGCCCCGACATTTGTCAGATATCCGATAAACATAATTATTGTCGAATATCTGATAATATGTTAGTCGAATATCCAATGATAATTTTGTTCGTCAGATATGCGACGAAAATTAAATGTTCCTCATATATCCAATGTTTGACCAAGTGAATTATCTATTTATCAGAATATTGATGTTTGACGAAGTCAATATTTTTCTACTTGGACAACGTCTCTCTAGTCAACAAATGTCGAAAGTCCAATGAAATGGTTGTTTTTTGGTCATAATACACAAATACTTTATTTTGTTAATTGTATTACAAATAGTCAAACACTATTGATGCCTGTTTTTTAAGATAATTATCACTGAAAGTTTGGTAAGGAAAAATGTCCCATAACATTCCTCCAAGAGGACAAGGAGATGTGAGATCTACGTTGGAGGCTTTGGGTGATTTCCTTCCCTTGTTTCATCCATGTTTATCATCCTTAAGCCCTCACAAAATTCAAAATTAATCAAAAGAGAATTTTACTCTCTAAAGTTTGAACATGTCAAAAATTGATTTGTTTCCAACCCATTTTTTTATAGTTGAACATCACACATCATTGAGTGCATCCATCATGCTTCCTCTGGGATGGGACCTAGGTATGCACACCTTGACAAACTAAGTTATTCCCTTGAAAAACTAAGCTTATGAACACATAAACCAATTATTTTTTAAGTATTCATGCATTTTTTTGAGTTTTATGGAAGCCGAAGAGTCTTAGAGAAGTGTCTCACCCTATGGAAAACAGTTAGGCACAAGTTTGTAAAAAACTGGATGGTTTTCAAGGCTTGATTTTTTTATGTATTGCATAGAATTATTTTTATGTGATATAGCCTGTATTGCACAAAAAAAATCGCAAGATATGATAGAGGCCATGAAATTTTGAAGGGACATGTGGTAAACCCTCATTGGAATATCATGAGTTGGGAAATCTTTGTCCTGTGACATGTGTCACATTGTCGTATCATTGGAAACTTTGAGGAGGACATGTGGCTGCATGCTCTAATTGGTTGTTGCACCTCTTGTAAACTTTTAGGTTAGCACATGTCACATATTGGTTGGTTGTTGCATGTCTATAGTCTTTATAGATGTGATAAATATGAGGAAAGGGGGTTGCCAAAAAATAAAATAGTTTCATCATGCAATGAAGAAAGAGAGAAAGAAAAATAAAGGAAAAGATAAGGGGAAGAAAGGAGCAAGGAAGAAGAGGTCGGGGACATAGAAGACATAGGGAAAAGTAGGATGCGTACAAAGGTAAGTTGTGTGATGTGCTATTGTATAGGATAACATTTCCTCTATGTGATGTATTGCATAGATAAAATGTTCTTGTGCACTGTGTCACATGGTTTAAAAGGCTTGGCATGATGAGAAAATTGGTGAGAATGTGATAGAATTGTGCAGTAGTAGCATTATAACCCAATAAGAAGTTTAAAAAAGATGAATGTCTCAACAAGTGTAAACCCAAGGGTGATTCATACTAGTTGTGACATGGCATAGTATAGATGACTGATGAACTTGCTACCACATCACCATTGTGAAATTTGATGTGGTTGAGGAAAAGAGAACTTGAAGAAATATTTAGAAGGTCATATATTTCTACGAATGTCTCATAATTAAGCCCTATTATAATGGTTGGAAAGTTATTATTGAGCAAAACACATATACAAGCTCAAAAAAGACCCTATAATAGTACATATAGAAGAATAAAATACATTAACTCACCTCCCTAATACCACTTAGGGGGGCTGTGTAGATGATAAGAGAAGATGATTTTGCCTATCATATTAAGAAAAGAACAAACCCAATAAGTGGTTAAGCAAAGATGAATGTCTCAAAAAGTGTGAACCCAAGGGGGAATTATCCTAGTTGTGATATGTCATAATATAGATGATGGGTGAACTTGCTGCCACATCACTAGTATGATTGCTAGTGTGGTTGAGGAAAAGAGAACTTTGAAGAAATTTTTAGGTGGTCATATCTTTCTATGCATGACCCATAATTAAGCAAGAATACAATGGTTGGAAAGTTATTTTTGAGTAGAATACATATACAAGCTCAAAAGAGACCCTATAATAGTACTTAAAGAGGAAAAAATACATTAACTCATCTTTTTAATACCACTTAGTGGGGTGGGTACATGATAAGAGAAGATGAATTTCCCTATCATATTAAGCAAAGACCAATTCTTGGATTTAATTCTCAAGGGTCACATCAATGTCCTTGTTGAAATTATACTTTCAAATTGGGATAGATATTGGAATTCTTCCAAAATAATTAGATGTATAGACAACATGAGGACTAAAAATATCTATGAAAACACTTTCACTTTTTCTATGATGAAATAAATTTTTCCAAAAGTTTCATTTTGGAAGAGTCCCAAAATGATTTGAGTAGAATTAAATAAAATTTTCATAATATTATTGTGTATTTATCAAAGTGTAACATCTAACTTACGACTTAAGCGTTATTTATTAAAATAATTTTCTTTAATGATCTTTTAAGATCTTAAAAATAAAAATAACTTCAACTAAATAACGAAAAGGAAAACAAAATTTGTGATAAAAATCACCTCACTCTTAAAATATTCATGGATACTGATTTTTTCTCTTCAGAAGGAGATATTTTATTATTATGTATATATCGAAACTTATAATCTATTGTTTGAATAGCTGTTCCATTCCAAGATAGAATAGTGTGTCCATTCCATCCCCTGTTCCTTATTGCCCAAAAGCATTGGAAAATAGTTTATCTGAATTCTGAGTTGAGCTGCTCAAGCCTCAGACAAGGAAAGACTAGTCGTGAACTCGAAATATGGCGAGATGAGATCATCTTGGATATTCTTGACAAGAATGGTTGGATCGATTTCTTCAAAAGCTTAAGGTGGCTTGAGGTTACTGACTTGGCCAAGAGTTTACTATCTGATCAGCAACATATTCATTTTTACTTTTCATTGTAAGTTTTCAAATTGTGTGAACTTTGGCGTATGGACCATTGGAGCTCTCCTGGTAACATCGACCAATGAGATTTGAAATCAACCCTTTTGGATGTTTTCTATTCTTCTAACCCTTCCTACATTAGGTTGGGCGAATTCTGTGGAAATTACCGATAAGGTTTCAATTCCATTTCAGTAAATTGTGTAAACCTACAGATTGACCAGCAAGGTTTGGAATCACTTGGAAAATGTGACTGCACAATGACCCGTCATGGTCTAGCAATTTTAGAAATCCAATTGGTTCTTTATTTATGCATGGAATCATTGGACTCAATCTAGGAATAAAATTGTCTCCTCCAATGCAGGGAAGCCATAACAGTCGGCCAGTGCTACACTTGCTGGGATCTGGCAAAGACTAACCTTCAAGAACGTTGTTGAAATGCCCGTGGTGATAGTATCTAGCCTTTTCACTGCTTCCTTCGTTATGAAGACTGTGATTTCACACGAATACTAAACACAGATCTACGGTCGAATTTCAGTGAGAACTTTCGCGGGGACACGGGTGTCTTTATGCCGAGTGGCTTCCAGTTGTCTGTTGAGGATCCCTTAAATAATTTATCAGGGGAAGTAGCACTTGAAACGAAAAGTTGTGCTTGGGGTACAGCTGTAGATTCGTCTTAAACGATCTACGGTCTGGTCCAGTGCACCAAGGATATATCTAGTTACCAAGGATATATCTAGTTACCACTGCACAACATTTCTAACTTACGCAATCAATGCAATATTGACATCTTATGGAAGTGCAGGAGTTAAGTATTTGAGTCAAAGCTACATAGTTCGTTATGAAATATATATATATTTTTTAATATGACTGCAGTTTCACTAGCCACTGCCGAAAGACAAGTGAATACACTAACCGGAGCAGATCACATCCAGCAATAGTGGGCAGATCAAGCACTGATTCTTGTGTTAATTATATGCGCATTCGCAACCGGGTGAAGACTAATCTCGGCCATATTCCGAAGAGGATACCCAGATGATGAACAAGTCGAAGAAGGCACACTCATAGAACATGATCAACCAATAATATTTACAATAGGAGCATTACTCGCTGCTACTCAAAACTTTCATGATGATAACAAGTTAGGACAGGGAGGATTTGGCTCCGTATACAAGGTAACATAAGCGAAGGACGCCTTGCTGGTAACTGGTTTGGTCCTGTCTCGTTCACGAAGGTCTGAGTGTTTTTAGCAGGAAGGGAGGGTGTCTGTATATAGTTCTCGGGCTATCTATATGGTTCTGAGCTAGGATTCTTATTCTTATTGGGTTTCCTTAGTTATAGCCTGTTACATGACTGTTAAAATGTGCTGATTCTGGGGCATAAGAGTTTGCGGCATATGTGCTGGTTTCCTTTATCACGGTGCATATAGGGGTTAATTCACAGGGTCACTCTCAGCTAAAAATTCTGTGAATCTGTTGTATAATGCTCCCGGAACAACACTGTATGTTTTTTCAGATTGTTATCTTGATTATGTCCACCACAGTCATTTTAGGAGCTATTGTTAAAACCCATTTAACATCCGCCTCAACTAAATTCAAAACAGAGGGAATAGGCTATCTTCACACGACTCTACCAAGGATTCAGATTCTTCACACCCCTTGAATCAGTGTAGGTTGAAATCCAAAACTCAACGTTTATTATAATACGTGAAATCGTTTGATAAAGAACCTTGGAGATAGGAATCATCCTGCAATGAGTTCAATGGTGAACTTGAGATCCTGCGTGGGGGAGCCCAAAAAATTATTTTGGAAATAACATTAAATAATTATTCCCCAATTTAATTTTTATTATCTAATGTTACCTAAATAACATTAAATAATAATTCCCCATTAGCCTACAGGGTTAGATAGTACTACGTTCTTCCTTGGGCAATTAATTCGAAGAAGACATTGCAAGCCAAGTTGATGCCTTGGTTGTGGAACACCTCGATCCTCCTGCCCACTATGCTTCACCTTTCCAAGCATTCCAATATGGGATGATCATTATCACACCTATACAGCAATGGGAGAAAGAATTAGTACCTGTCAGCATTGCACCCATGTACAATTTCATAAACAACTAAAATTGATTTAAAAATAAATTCAAAAACATCCTTTTGGTTGGCAAGTGCATTGCCAAAATCCAAAACTGAGTGCTTGCAACTTGTGGCACTGGATCACTCACTGAGTGGTAACTTCATTATCGCCATCAGCGGTCCATACAATTTACTAGTGAATTGTCATCATCCTTGTGGTAGGCTGGTTTGAACTCCTTGACATATTTTGCCTGCCTTGTAAACAGTGAGAAATTTGATAGCAATAATTCTTCACTTCCCAAGCCAACCTTCTAATAGGATTTCAAAATCTTCCTTGCAAGGATGCAGAGCATACTTTCTTTGTAGTGAATTATGTTAAATTAATCCATGGCTCATCTCCTTAAAGCTTTTATTCACACGTAGAAATCTGGGCTAAATATTGTTCATGGATCCTATGCTGGAATAGCTTAATCAACCCCCTTTGCACCATGTAAAATTGGTCATCTATGTATAGGAATACTCTTCTTTGTTCCTCCCATAAAACACCATGTCTATCTTTACATGAACAATTGCTCTAGAGCCTCTCATTGTTCAGAAATGAATAGCTCTAAAACTGTATAGTGTGCCTCTCATTAAAGCCAAACCGTTGGTCTCATCTTGCAACAACTTAGAAGATACCACTTTTACGTGTCACCATGTCACCATGCGTCATCCTACATAACTTACTTTGGAAGAGGATAAGGTCCACATAGGAAGTGTGCCATCCACGTGTCCAATCCAGCCACGGTCAACAAAGGAATTCTTTAAGACCATGAGCTCATGATCTCTGTCAACATGTACATGGATAGATCTAACAACCAACTAGGGCTAACCTCCTTTCTGACTGGTAGTAGTGTGCTTTTCCTAGCTGCCACAAATAAGCCATGTCTCCAGGAATATATGTGTTACCTAGCTGCTAAATAGAGAAGGTGATTTGTTGATTCAAGTTTCAACTAAAACTGTGCCACCATTGCTGAATGAAAGGTATGAGAATTAAGGGTGTGAACTGTGAATTATGCCCCACTCTGCTAATTTGCATGTCATCACCGCAGACCCTTAAAAAAACTAGGCATCAACTCCATTGTTGCATTCATTTGGAGAATTTGTTAAAAAATACATGGAGGAGTACAAGCAAGTAGCTTATTGAGCTGTAGCTTAAATAGGCACATTAATATCAATTACAGAATAAGACCTTCTATAGTATTCCCCCACATAAATGTTCAAACTTCACCATTGGCCTCCTTTTTCAATCAAATGGAGGTACATTGGAAGAACATTACTAAAAGGATGAAACAACATTTGAGGGCTCATACAGGACACGTTCAATTAAATACTAATAATAGCCTAACTAGAGGTATCTGTTGCAACTTGCAAGGGAGAATCCCCTCAATTCAAAACTGCATCTGTCCTTTGTTTAGTTTCTTAAATATTTTGTAAGAGCTGTAGCAATATCAGTATCGAAGTGAATATGACTATAGTAAACCATCTTCACAGATGTTGTTGAGGAAAATAGAGGCGAATAAATAATTTCTTAGTGCCAAGATATGCTATGTCAATGAAATTTTTTGAATTCCTCCCGATCTTTTACCCATTAGTTGTCAATTACCATAAACAACTTCCGATCTACATTGATATGACATTGTGGGTTCTTGTAAAAGCTCGTTTAATACCTAGAGTAGCACTGACTTCTGTAGGGTGCCCATCTACTAAGGTTTCTGCCAAAAAGATATTAGACTGAAGCTCACCTCTAATTATTTCTTCATAGATATCCTCTCCCTGGTCAAGGGATTTAAGATTGGCACAAGCTAAGAGGATACTTTCAAAGTTTATCACATTCAGCTTCCTACCCAAAACTTCTATTTGTTGCAAGAGGCTCAAAAATTTTCCATCCTACCAATTCTGTGTATACTGTGCCAAAGTTGCAAACCGAAAATTACATATAATCGAGAAATTACTTTATATAAGCTTTAAAGTTAATTGAGCATTGGTGAGCAACCCATATACCATTGACACAGTGTTTGTATGACATGATGACCATAGAATCACCAGCATGATTAGGACAAGCAGAGTGGAGTCAGTGGCAAAGTCCAGTGAAACAAACTCCCAAGATTCTTTCTTACCAAGCACCCAAGAAACCCCATTCATGGTTGGGATACATGGGGCTAGCCATTTCCCCAAACAAACAAGAAATTTGCAACCATAATAGTGATGGTAGTTGATGAATGAGCCAAATTCTTGGCTATAATAATTGGGGCAACCAAAATAAATCTTGAGCCTGCTTTCTGACTTTTATAGTTCTGGTTTTAAATTCACCCTTATGTACTTTTGATTGGCACCTTTTACATCTCTGTCATTTCACATTTCAATGATGAATGGAATTAGCCTGCCCACTTTTGTGAATGGAGGTATGAAAGATAAGGATTAAACCTTTGTGAGAAGCCTTAAGCCACGAACATATGTTGGATTCTATGCATTATTTCCATCAAAGGAAAAAATATCTTTTCCAAAACTCAGAAAGATACAATTGATCAGTAGAAACTTTTTGCAGCGAAAGAAAGGGGCAAAAAATAAATCACGAGTATCACCCATTAGAAAACAGAAGGTATTCTCTACCATACCTGGTTGTAGACCAGGTTGCAATAACATGCTCTCTACTTTGTTAAGTTCTGCACCCAACTCCTGAACTTGTTCTATTTGTTGCATATCATCTTGCAAGGCAACATCTAAGATATTCACATGGTTTGAAGCCTCCTTGTAATTACATATTCGTAGAAGATAAAACATGTGCAGCATTTAGTATAAAGGCGTAGACCATGACAACACTATCTTTGATCCCGAGGGATTGAATTCCAAATGGCATCACATTTGTTCTCAACTCTCTCTATAGCATCTTCCCACTGCATAAGATGAACATGCAATATCGATGTTACACAAACCATCTCAAGTTCGGGATATTTTATTTTAATAGCACGTTGTTGTCCAGACTCTAAAGCACGTATTGCACCTTAAAAATCCCCTTCAGTTGTCAAAGCATTTGAACGCTATAAGGTGAAGTTGCAACACCATAATTTTTCCAACTCCCTTTCTTCAGCAGCGCTTGCTAACTCCAAGCCCAACGCTTTTTTAATGTTAGCCATTTTTCACAGGGTCACTCTCAGCTAAAAGTTCTGTGAATATGTTGTATAATGCTCCCGGAACACCATTGTGTGGTCTTTCAGATTGTTATCCTGATTATGTCCGCCATAGTCATTTTAGGAGCTATTGTTAAAACCCATTTGGCAGCACATCCGCCTCGACCAAATGCAAAATAGAAGGAATAGACTATCTTCACACGACTCTGATAAGTATTCGGATTCTTCACACTCCCTGAATCAGTCTAGGTTGAGATCCAGAACTCAACATTTATTATAATGGGTGAAATCCTTTGATAAGGAACCTTGGAGATAGGAATCATCCTGCATTGAGCTTAATGGTGAACTTGAGATCATGCGTGGGTGGGAGCCAAAAAAAATATTTTGGAAATAACATTAAATAATAATTCCCCAATTTAATTTTTATTATCTAATGTTACCTAAATAACATTAAATAATAAATCCCCATTAGCCTACAAGGTTAGATAGTACTATGTCCTTCCGTGGGAAATTAATTCGAAGAAGACATTGCATGCCACGCTGATGCCTCTGTTTTGGAACACCTCGATCCTCCTGCCCACTATGCTTCACCTTTCCAAACATTCCAATCTGGTATGATCATTATCACACCTATACAACAATGAGAGAAAGAATTAGTACCTGTCAGCATTGCACCCATGTGCAATTTCATAAACAACTAAAATTGATTTAAAAAGAAATTCAAAAACATCCTTTTGGTTGGAAAGTGCATTGCCAAAATCCAAAACTGAGTGCTTGCAACTTGTGGCACTGGATCACTCACTGAGTGGTAACTTCATTACCACCATCAGTTATCCATATCAATGTATGGAACTACATTTACAAGTGCATTGTCATAATCCTTGTGGTAGGCTGGTTTGAACTCCTTGACATATTCTATCTGCCTTGTAAATGATGAGAAATTTGATAGTAATAATTCTTCACTTCCCAATCCAACCTTCTAATAGGATTTCAAAATCTTCCTTGCAAGGATTCAGAGAATACTTTCTTTGTAGTGAATTATGTTGAATTAATCCATGGCTCATCTGTTAGATGATCCAAAAATAAATATTATCATAGGTTATAAGTTTGAATGAAATAATTATTAATTTAAGATATTAAATTAATAATTATTATAGAATATTTAATAAATATTTGAGATAGAATTTTGTTATTAAAAATAGGACTCTAGAATAGAGTCGTTTCCTAGGCTCTAAGTTAGGAATAAAGTTAGTAGAATAGTTAGAAGGTCATTTAATGTAAGTGGACACTTTTTATTTAATAAGTGATCCATAATTAGTGGAAGTTAGGACATTGAGCTTATAAATAGCTCATTGCAAGAGTGTTTTTGTTGTTCGGTGTAAACTCTTGCATAATTCCAATGTAATTGTTTTTCTGATTAATAAAATTACGTATCTGAGGACACTTCGGCCATTATTGTGGTATCAAAGCTACGGTAATGCTGCAGTAGATGTGAGGAGGAGGTTCCAGCTCTACAAGTTCTTGGAAAACTCCATTGAATTGATCAGCAAATGATTGGTATGGAATTTGTCAAGTTTTTCTGTCTAAAAGAACATAAATTTTATTATTGATTTTAGATTTGTAAATGCTAAAATCATTTTTTTTTGCAAAATAGTTTTCTGCAAAATCTGCCCATTAAAAACTATTTGGCCCACATTCATCATTGTTGTTCGTCCAAAATTCATACTCTACACGGTCTCCTGAGTTTGAATTCAGTGGGCTGTCCCCTTGCCTATTTATATACTGAAACTTGGAACGCTTCCCAATTTGGTCAGATGTTGCTCCAAATTGAACCTTTCCGATCGGAAAGAAGGTTGAATTGAATTAATGAAAACTGTTGCGTAACTAAAAGTGACTTGGGCTCCAAAATGAATGATTTGCCAACAGATTTCCAACCTGAAATATAGACTTTACAACTTTTTTCGGCCCCCAAAATTCAAGAGAAGTAGCACGGCAGGCCTAATTGTTCCATTCCTATTTGTACTCTTTGCGATTGGTTAATATTGAGGTTTTTTTTTATTAACGCATGATTTTGAAATGCAAATGATTGACATGGCGAGTCTGATGGACAAAGGCAAACAGTTCGTTGTAGAGAAGGTATGGCTCAATCACACTGGAGAGCGCTGTCGACATAACGAATCCTTACAGTCATACCTTCGCATTGTGCAGCATAAAATAATACCATTGCAGCGTAATACCATCTGCTCTGCTCAAGTGCCTCCAGATTATCACTTAAGATGCAGGAATTCAATCACAGCGTTTGCTAGAATCCCACATGTTGCCAGCAGCATTTCGGTTTCAAGAGGTTCGTCAAATTACTTATCGATTGTTTCTTGAGTGTCTTTCAATGAGAGTGATGTTCAAATTACACGTAATGTGTAGCAGATTGGAAACATTTTACCCAGTGTGTTGGTGGAGATCCGTTGCATTGCCAAGAATCGTTCTACCAAACTGCCTTGGAAACTTAGCGCAAAGACCTATGTATGCATATGTGAACATTACTAGTGGTATAAACCAAAAGTTGATTGGTTTATAAATGATGCAAATTGACATTATTTTTGTTGGAGCAATAAGGTCAAATAGCACTTTGTATTTTTTGAAAAACATTGTAATATTTTTTTTATTCGAGTTTGTAATATTTTTTATTGGAGCAATAAGGTTATTTGTAATTTTTATTGGAGTAATAAGGTGATTTTTTTGTAATTTGTTTCTGGAGAGATAAGTGTGACTCAAAGTAATTTTACTTTGAGGGGGGGTAATTAATTTTTCTTTTTTTTTTTTAATACCAAATTGTGCAAGAGCATCATTGTAAAAGTCAAATTTTGAAAGTTATCTTGTAAATATTTGAGAAATTGACTAGAGCTAAGTGCAAAGCTCAATCATTTTTCTCATGTTTCAACAACTATAGGAGGGTCAAGGCCAAGCCCCAATAGCTCGTTTTTTTATATGGCGTGTGTCGTGGCGTGACGAGTTGCTCAATTTTTTTGTGCTTGATTCTTTTAGTGCACTGCTTCAACACTCTAATGTCGAAATTAATTAATCTCTTCTCTGAAACTGATAAGCTAGAAGGAGTGAAATCCTATAAGACATGGCGACGTCTAATTGAAAGCACTCTTATTTTTAATGAATTGTGGCATGGCATTTGTGATGACAACATTAAGCCAAATAAACCAATAGATCCAGATTCACTTGCAAAATGGGAAATAAAAGATGCCAAGGCATTAGCTCTTATAAAAGCTTCAGTTACTAATGAAATGTACATACACATTGAGAATTCTTCAGATGCATGGGTGTTTTACATACATTCAAAGATCTCTTTGATACACAACCTGAATCAAAGAAGGTTGATCTTCAATTAAAATTGCTTCAACAAAAATTAACTTAAGGTGGTGATGTCCTTGAATACATTTCACGACTTAAAAACATTAAGCAAGAAATCATCAATGCTGGTTTTCAAGCTATTGATGAAAGCTTCTTAACTACAATTTTAATTGTTGGATTGCCATCATCATATACTCATTTTTTGGAAACTTTGCAAGTCACTGGCAAGTTAGAGAAGATCAAATTTGATGAAATGAGTGACATGTTAGCACGGCATGATAAAAATTTCGGGAAGAAGAAGCAGATTGGGGAAGATGTCTTCCTCACCGAAACCAGTTCAAGCAACTCCTCAGCTGAAAATTTCAGAAACAAAGGAAGAGGTAATCCAAATCAAGCAGCGCAAGGTCGTGGTCGTAGTCAACACAGAGGAAACAATTCCAACAGAGGCTCCAATTCAGGCAGAGGCAACAATCAAAACAAAGGATATCATCAAGGCACAGGACAGAATCCAGGAAGAGGACAAACTCAAAACAGAGGACAAAGCAGAGGTCGAGGATAGTCTCAAGGCAGAGGACAGTCTCAAGGAAGAGGCACCGATTTAAGTCAAATTGTCTGTAGGCGATGTAACAGAGTTGGTCATTATGTAGCAGATTGTAGAACTGCTATTGAGAAAATTTCTAAGTTTCATCCAACCTCAGCACAGTTTGCAAATGATGAAGATGATCCTGATAGTTCCGAATATGTTTTCACAAACACAGAAGCAACAGCTTTACAGGTTTCAAGCTTTCTCCGCAGTGATTATGAAGATGCATGGATTCTTGATATAGGCGCAACTCAACACATGACATTTCGACGTGACTTCTTCTGGAGTTTCAAAGAATGTCATCTAAATTCAATCTATCTTGCTGACAAAACCAAATATACTCCTTCAGCCAAAGGTGTAGTTAAAGTTTTTTTTACCAAGCATCAGAGAAAGAATGATTTGTAATGTATAGTATGTCCCAACATTCAAGCAAAATTTGTTGTCCTTAGTCACCATTCGACAAGCAGGGCATACAGTGATTATGCAAGATGGCTCAGTTAAAATCAACTCAGTCAAACAAAACATGCAAACAGTAATGATAGGTTATGAAGATGGAAAACTGTTAAGGATGAAAGGGACAGTTATTCCAAGAAATCCAGACTTTGCAGGCGCAGCAAGTACAAATATTTCACCAATCAGATTATGGCATGTCGGATATGGCCATCTCAACTTTCACAGTCTCTTTCAGTTACAAAAACAGGGCATGGTTAAAGGACTTCCTACCTTCAAAAGAGAAAATTCAAAGTGTGAATCTTGCATTTTTGGAAAGCAACATCGAGAGACTTTTTCCACCAGTTCCTGGCGAGCAGACAGGCACTTGCAGTTGGTTCACAGTGATATTTGTGGACCCTTCCCAACTTCACTTGGAAGTTGCAGATATTTTTTACATTTTATTGATGATTTTAGCAGGATGACATGGATTTATTTCTTGAAGCAAACGTTAGAAGCATTTGAAAAGTTCAAAATTTTTCATAAGCCTATTGAAAATGAAGTAAAGGAGAAGATTGGCACTCTTCGAACTGACAACGGCGGAGAATTCACTTCAAATGAATTCAAAAAGTATTGCATGGAAAAAGGAATCAAACGACATCTTACCAATGTCTACACTCCACAACAAAATGGGGTACTAGAAAGAATGAATCGTACCTTGTTAGGAATGGCACGATCTATGTTAACTTTCAAAAAGTTAAGTCCTTCATATTGGGCTGAAGCAGTTCATACCGCTGTCTATTTGAGAAATAGATCTCCCACAGCTTCTTTAGACGGAATCACACCCTATGAAGCATGGTTTGGATTCAAACCATGGGTTAAGCATCTCAGAGTTTTCAGATCTATCTGTTATGCCTTAGTTCCCAAGGAAAGTGAACTAAGCTTGATGCACGAAGCTTAAAGTGCACAATGATCGGGTATTCTGATGAGAAGAAAGGGTACCGACTTTTGTCGAATGGGAAATTTATTGTAAGCAGAGATGTGATCTTTGATGAAAATGAGAGTAAGAATGTTGAAGAAGTTGAAAGTCTTCTTCAAAAGTTAGAAACAAAAACTGATAAAAGACATGGAAATTTACAAAGTCAACCAAATTCACCAAGTTGGTATGAACTTGAATTTCCTTCATCTAACGATGATTCATCCAGTTCGTCTTCTTCATCAGCGCCATCCAGGTCTTCTAGCAATTCATCCAATTCTCCTAGCAGCAGCAGTTCTTCTGGCAATGCCTCTCCGCCCCTAGAACCTGCGGTTTCTCAAGCCCAAACCAGTGAACATCCATTGCCGAAATGGGCAGTTCAACTTTTGAAAGATGTAAGGCCTAATGAACAAAACAAAACAAGAACAAGGGGATCAAAACAAAATGAAGGAAATTTTGCTTTGATAGCAAATGATTTTACTGAACCTTCTTCTTATCAAGAGGCAGTGAAACATAAAGCATGGCAACAAGCAATAATTGATGAATATCAGGCAGTTCAAGACAACAACACTTGACAACTTGTTGATTGTCCTCAGCATGTTAAACCTATTGGATGCAAATGGGTTTATCGGTACAAGCAAAATGGTGATATTGACAAGTATAAAGCAAGACTTGTTGCTAAAGGTTTTGCGCAGCTGGAAGGGATAGATTATGAGGAAACGTTTGCTCCTACTGCTAAATGGAACACCATCCACCTCACACTTGCCTTAGCAGCTCAACAAGAATGGAAAGTTCATCAAATGGATGTAAAAAGTGCTTTTCTCAACGGCGATTTACAGGAAGAAGTCTACATGACTCAACCACCAGGTTTTGAAATTGAAGGACAAGAACATAAAGTCTGCAAACTGATAAAGGCTTTATATTGGTTAAAACAAGCTCCTCGAGCTTGGTATGCCAAAATGGATGAATACCTTCCCCAAGTTGGTTTTCATCGCAATGAATCTGATGATACCTTGTATGTACGCCAACAAGGTAAAAATCTGGTGATTTTGATTATGTATGTCGATGATTTGATCATCACAGGCAACAATGATGATCACATTGAATAGGTGAAAAAAGAGTTACATGCAGGTTTTAAGATGACAGATTTGGGACTACTTCACTACTATCTTGGAGTTGAAGTATTCCAACGTCCAAATCAAATCTTCATTTCTCAGAGTAAGTATGCAGCAGAAATTCTTCAGTGATCTGGAATGCAGTATTGCAAGCCTGTCCTTACCCCTATGGAACAAAACTTGAAACTTTCAAAATTTGAAAGGGGGGGAAAGGTGGACAACACTACTTACAAACAGTTGATTAGCAGCTTGATTTATTTAACAACCACTCATCCTGATCTATCTTATGCAGTTAGTATTCTTTCACATTTCATACAGGAACCGCTAGACAGCCACTGGAATGCAGCCAAAAGGGTTCTTCGATATATCCAAGGAACAAAAGATTTTGGTCTTCTTTACAAAAAGACTAAAAGTTTTGTACTTGGTGAATTTTCATATGCCGACTTTGCTGGCACTATTGATGACAGGGCATCAACCTCAGGTTACTTAATGAACATGGGGTCAGCTGCAGTTTCCTAGAGTTGCAAGAAGCAAGCTACAATGGCCACTTCTTCAGCAGAAGCAGAGTACATTTCAGCATGGGAAGCAGCATGTGAGATTGTTTGGTTACGTCGCGTTTTACAGGACTTGGGAATTCCTCCAGCGGAAGCTACTTCGTTATTCATCGACAATCAGTCCGCAATAAAGCTGCCAAGAATCCAGTTTTCCATTCAAAGACAAAGCATGTGGACACCAAGTATCATCATATCAGATCTCTCATTGCAAAGGACATCATCAAGCCAGTGTATTGTCCTTCAGAAGATCAAACCTCTGACATTTTCACGAAACCTCTTAGCAAAATAAAATTTACTAAGTTCAGGGATGAACTTGGTATCTGTTGTAATGTATCTTTGGATCATAGGGGGGAATGTTAGATGATCCAAATATATTAATATAAACTTAGGATAAAAAATTTATTAAATTAGATATTTAATAAATATTAGAGAATAAAAATATTTATTAAATTGAAATATTTAATAAATATTTGAGATACTTAGAAATAAAAAAAAAATTATTAAAAATAAGACTCTAGAATAGAGTCGTTTCCTAGGCTCTAAGTTAGGAATAAAGTTAGTAGAATAGTTAGAAGGTCATTTAATGTAAGTGGACACTTGTTATTTAATAAGTGATCCATAATTAGTGGAAGTTAGGACATTGAGCTTATAAATAGCTCATTGCAAGAGTGTTTTTGTTGTTCGGGTGTAAACTCTTGCATAGTTCCAATGTAATTGTTTTTTTTATTAATAACATTACGTGTCTGAGGACACTTCGGCCATTAGCTTTCCAGAAATGGCTGACCTCCGAAAATGACTCCCTTGAGGCACTACGTTATTCCCCAATGAGAAACACTAGCCCTGAATGATCTGCTACAAATAATCGCCTCCAACTCTACCAAAATTATGGAAAAGGGAAGGGTTGACCCCTTTCCAACTCTCCCGAGCTAAATCCCCTGATAAACCCTCAATCTGGAACCAACTCCTCCCAAGACTACGTCCTCCCTCTCACTGATTGCGTTGTCTCTTCCAGTGAATGCTCCCAACTGTGGTTGCTACAACTCTCTCCGTCAAAACAAAGATGGAACTCCTCACCTGAGCAAGCACTCGAAGTCCCCTAGGGCTAAGGTTGGGATCTCCGCATGGAGACACCCAGTGTACTGAACAGTACGTGCAGACTTTGCTCAACAGCAAGTGTGCTCAATGTCAAAAGAAAAATAACAAAGATGCATAATCAGAATGAATGAAATGAGGAGACCCTCTCCCTTCTTATGCTTGGAGAGCCTTGCTCTCACCTAGGCCCCACCATCAATTGCATTGTCTCCTTGAGCCACGCTATCCCTCTCTCTCTGCGTTGGGTTGGGCCCACATTGCCTACGCTATCCTTTTCCCTACGCTGCCACTTCGACCTCTAGGCCCCACGCTGCCAATTAATCATGTTTCTCAAGTGACTTTAGGAAATGCTTTTATCCCAAGTGTGAGTTAAGTGTCCCTCACAACCCACTTTATTTCTAACTTAACTTTATTAAAGTAAAGTAGTCAAAAATTAATATTTCCAATTAGCTATTGCTAATTGAGAATATTACATCTTCCTTGACCTTGATTTCTTGGACCAACATTGTTCTTTCTTTTAGCATGAGCATAGAATGCAGTAGGATCATTCCTATTTGAATGCATGTCTCTCTCCATCATCCTTGTCTCCTCTTAAGTGCATCTAGTCAACAATTCATCAAAATCTGGAATTCTGTCATTGTTGAAAATAGTGGTATTGAATACATACCATGCCCGAGGAGACCTCCAAAGGCAATAAGAGTGAGCTCTAGGTCGACAATAACCTCTCCAATAGATAGAAGATAATTTTTTATTTCGGTAATCCCTATGAAATAGGATTGGATGGATTCTCCTCTATCCATCTTGATGTCCTTCATCTTGTTCTTGATAAGGAGAATTTGATTTGCATTGCTATCCCTGAACATGTTAACCAACGTGTCATACATCTCCTTAGATATGCCCAACTCGGAGATGTAAGCAACCAAATACTTGTGAATAGAATCCCTGATGGTCGTCTTAGCTCTGTTTTTACCTTTCTTGTACTTTGTCTTAGTGGAAACCGGTGCATTTGATGGAGGCTCAACAATATTCCCCTGCACATAGTTCATAACATCATGCTCCTCCAAAGTCAAGTCCAAGGGCATCTTCCATGCATGATAATCAGACTTATCATTGAGCTTGTCATCAGATTTGAAGTAAGATTTGGAAGCCATTGACCCTAGTCCTTGTCCAACAAATCTCAGTGATTACTCTTCTCACTCTTGCTTGGGCTTTGTCTTCACCTAGGCTCTGATACCATGCTAATTTTAGATAATAATGGTATGTTCTATGCTTTAGAGCAATTTACTTCAATCTTTTGTTATTAGCCCAATATCAATTTCCAGAATAGCAATCGCATTAACATTGATAGTAAATGATGATAGAACATAAACAATAAGTAGAATACAAGCCAAGACAACAAGAGGACACAATGTTTGGCGGATGCCAGGGAAAAACCCTTTGATAAAATCTATTTATTATTCTTCAAAAGTTCAGCAAAGAGAGGTAGTACAATATACAAAATACACTTGCCCAATAGTCCAGTCAAACAACAGTCAACAGGATGCCCTAACCAAAGTCAACGTTGGTCAAGCCAGCAAGAAAACTCCTCCAAATCCGCTTGGTCAAACCCAGTCAATGCGGCCTCCAAAAACAGTCCAAATCAGCCCAAAACAGATCCAAAAATCTCAATCAACAGAAAGTCAACCTGCGGTCAACGCTGGTCAATGTGCCCAAAATTTCTCGATTTCTGTGCCAAAGGATGCGGCCTAGGGAGATAGAAGTTTCTGCCCGAAAAACGCAGCAATTGGAGTGAGGTTGACCCTTGGTCAATGTTGGTCAACTTTCTGCAATTCTGCCCTAAAACAGATCCAAAAATTTCAGACTTGCCCAATCACTTTGCCACACATGTGAAGAAGAGAGAGAGATGTGATGAGATGATGATGTCCAAAATGAAGAAGAGGTCTCTCATATTTATATCCTTCGTTGAGGTGGAGACACATCTATTGGGGCTTATAAGCCTACATTAGACTTTTGGCCGACCTTGACAATTTGCACACGTGAGAGAACAAATTCAAAATCTCACTTCTGCTCATCCAAACAAGATGATATTTAGGTCAATCTTGGACCGCTTGAAAAGAGGAATCCAACAAAATATCCTCTCCATCATATGAGTTGTCCAAGGTGGAGTTTGGCCCTAGTTGCCAATTTTAACATGTTAAGAAGTGTCTTCTTATTCCATGTTCTTCACAATAGTCATTGAATTCATTTGAAGTAAATTCTCCTCCATTATCTGATCTCAAACATTTGACTTTCAAATCAGTTTTATTTTTCAACAAGTTCCTTGATCTTCTGAGATTTTCAAAAGCTCTCTTTTCAAGAAAACAAACCTAAGTCATCCTTGTGTAGTCATCAACAAGGATGATCAATGGTTTTGTCATGGAATGTTCCTTAGTTTTGAACTCAACTCTTGTTTGTTTTCCATGCTGACAATACTTGCACATAGTATTTGAAGGTTTTGTAATTTTAGGCATATCCCTTAGAAAATTTTTCTTGTTGATCTTAACAACATTGTCAAAGTGTATATGCCCCAATCTCCTATGCTAAATCCAACTTTAATATTCCTTTCCCAGGCAACATATTTCCTTTCCAATCTCAATTAGGATGTATATATTATTTGGAGTTCTTATTGTTGTCGCAGCCAATTTCCCTGATCTTTCTTTCCTTATTTCACATTCTTTCGATTTTAATAGAAGTGTGTGTCCTTGATCACGCATTTGGCTAACACTGCGCATATTATGCTTCATATCTTCAACAAGTAAAACATTATCTGCCACTGTATCTTTGCTTCCAAGGCTAACTGTGCCTTTCCCTCTAATTTTCACAGAGTTATCATTCCCAGAAGTGACAGATCCTTCTTTTTTTTTCTTCAATGTTACAAATATGTTTTTATCTCCAGTCATATGCTTTGAGCATCCACTATCAATATACCATTGACTTCTTTTGCTTTGGGCTTGTAGAGAAAGCCCACATTGCTCAATCTTCAAATCCTCCTGCTTCTTTTTCCAAGTTCTTGGTTTTTCCCTCATATGATGGACAAGAACTTGCCTTGTTACCCTTGAAGAAACTATAAAATTGCTTCTACAATTTCTGGTTATGTGTCCAAGATTGTTGCATTTGTACCATTCAGTTTCATAACTAAGAGCAACAACATTGTTATAATTAATGTTGAAAACCTTATGAGGTTTTTTACCATAACTGTCTTCATAGTAGTTCTTGGGATTTTCATAGCTATTTCTTGTACTACCCATTGCATAAGTTCTACAGTTTATAGCCTTATGCCCAAAATTATTACAAGAAAAACATATTCCAAGAAAAAATATTCTAGTACTTAAGTGTAGGTGGTATTTTTGATGATGTTGTCCTTGTGAAGCTATGATCTTCTTCTTGAATCTTCTTCATCTTTGATTGTTGTATGTTATCCTTTAGCGGCTTGTATTCTTGCTTCTTGATAGGACCTTTGAGTGCATTAACGTAGCTTCCTTGCTTTGCTTCATTTCCTATCATCATAGAGATTGAACCTTTATCAGAGTTATTTTGTTTCTATCCTAGTCCAGACCTGTCATTGAATGGTTTCTGGTTGTTGATTCACAATGCACAACCTTGACAAATTTCGATGTTGGCAGCCCCCTTAGAATGGCATACATAGCCTTTGAATTACTTTCATAGAGTCTTCTTCCAGGCAGATCTATTGGAGCAGAGGCTAGTACCTTGTATTCATTTAGAACTTGTCAAACATCAACTCCTTGTGCTTGTAAGAACAATCTCATCCTTATGTTCCAAAGGGCATAATTTTGTCCATCAAACAATGACAGGCCATGTTTGGTGTATTCTGTTTGTTTATCCATGACTCTTACTGAGATCCACCTTTCAATGGTCAGATTGTTTCTGAAGGAATCTGCTCTAATACCAATTGTTGAAATATTCAGCAATACTGAGAGGGGAAGTGAATCAGTATTAACAATTTTTTAACTTCAAAAACTTGTAAATGCATCCATAGATACAAAGCAAAGCACATAAATATAGAAAGCACAAATATTTTTTATGTGGAAGCCCAAAGCGAGAGAAAGCTACATAATTCTTTTCTTAATATCTATAAAGAGTACATTCAAATTTATTAGCATCAACTGAAAGGAAGCACCAACTACTTGGTTTATCAATGCCAACTAAGGAAGCACCAACTACTTGGTTTATCAATGCCAACTAAAAAGAAGCACCAACTACCTGGTTTATCAACACCAACTGAAAGGAAGCACCAAATCCCTGATTTATCAACATCAATGCTTGTACAAGAGTCAATATTAGTCAAAGAAAGTTTTCACTCCTAGCGATTGCTCTTTTGTCCTTCACACAAGCACTCAACTTCCCAAACATGACCTTCTTAGCAACAAAACTTCCCTCAACAAATGATCTTGAACCCAACCTCCTTATTAGCAGAACTCAACCTCAACAAGCCCCAAACCAAGACTGAAACCTTCAAAAAGTGTGCCAAAAATCCTTCCAAAATAACCCAAAAATCCTTTCCAAAATAACCCAAAAACCCTTAAAAAATGTGCCAAAATCCTTCCCCACAAAGTCTCTCCAAGTCAAGCACTTTTCACTTCTGGTTCATGAGGTATGAACCTTAGAATTCCTCCTTTTCTTCGCTTGAATGAAAAAATCCGAATTTGCAATGAATGACTTAAAATATTCCTTCTCATGCCTATTTATAATGCATTCAAGGTTTAGATTGGGTCAAATTGTCCACTGGTTGGGCCGACTTGTCTACTAGCTGGACAGGCTTGTGCAACTGGAAAAATGTATAGTGAATATTCGAAAAATCATTTATCCTCAACCGTGAGGAGTTAGAGGGAGTGCCATGTACCATTGGAAAGGTCTTGGAATAAGCTTTCCAACCATATATGTTATGTGTCCATTTTAGCTAGGTAAGTGGAGTAAAAATGCATTCAAAGATAGGGTATCCAAATGGGGCATCAAAAATCCAAAAATCATTTCTCCTCAATTGTAAGGAGTTGGAAGGAGTGTCATACACCGTTGGAAAGGTCTCAGACTAAGCTTTCCAACCATGTATGTTATGCTTTCATTTCAGCTAGTTAAATGGAGAAAAAATTATTTCAAGGATAGGGTATCCAATGTTGAAATTTCCCTTGTACCCCAGATTTGGTCTATGTCTAGACTTGATCATAAACACACTAAAGATACACATCACTAAAATAACTTTACACAACGAAAAAATGACAAAAGTGAAATCCATTAAGTACACAAGTTTTATAAACCCAAAATCTCGTTTCTCATTAGTCCATCAATAAGAAAACATTAGGGCTATGTACCAGGGATCATGGCCCTTTATGAAACCTAATACAAATAGTATACATAGTATATAGTAAAGTACACAGTTTGTCTTTTGACTGCTCTAGGGCTTGAGATTTGATCCTTTAGATCTTCAATCTACCCAATATATCAAATGCATACCTGAGCTAGTGCCTTTAGCTCAAGGTCCCTGGATTGTTGTTGTCCTTGGAAACCAATCCCTCTGCAATCACGTTACAACTTCTCGATATGCTAGATCTGCTTCTTCAGATCATAGATCTAACTTTCTTCTTGCAGATCTAACCTTGTAACACTCATATCTTACTCTCTTCTTGCAGATCCGATCTTCCAACACTCAGATATGACTTTCTTCTTACAGATTTTACCTTCCGACACTCATATATGGATTTCTTCTTGCAAATCTGACCTTTCAACACTCATATCTGACTTTCTTCTTGCTACTGCAACTCCTCCAGGGCAGATCTATGAGTAGGTCCCTTAGCTTCCCTCTCTTCACAAGTGAAGGTCCTTCTCCACTTGTGTGTCTAGGCCTCTCCTTTGGCCTCTTATTTATACTTTTCTGTGAGTGATCTTGGGGGTTTTCCTTGTCCATCAAGAAACCCCTATATTACCACTCAACAACAAATTAGATTAAACAATTAATTAACTTGGGTCAAACCCCAACCACTTGGGTTTTCCCAACCCACTAACTTTTGGTGGGTTTTCACTACTCGAAAATACCATCTGAGCTACCCAATTTCCAACACTCCCCCTTAGTGAGGAAGGTATTTCCTTCACACCTTGAAATCTCTAGCTCCATGAATTTCCTTGCATGCCCATGACCGTCCTCGCTTGAATCATGACTTTCCCTTGCATGGCCATGACTATCCTCGCATGATCCACATCTTCTTTTGTACATGGCCAATATCTATCTTGCATGGTGCATGACTATTCTCGCATGCAACACGACTTTTCCCTTCACCACCATGAGTGTTCTCACATTGTTTATGATTGTCCTTGCATGGGCTGAAAACTCCTCTCTCTCGTTAAAACCTGAAGATTCAAACTCCCATTGGGTGGCTGACGTTCCTTCGTAATCTCCCTCTGAGCCTACACAACCTCCACTGGCTCACTATGCTTTCCCTCCTGGAAAGTGTTTCTACTGATCTTGTGTCCTTCCAAAGTCAGTTTCGAGTTGCAGTTGAACTTAATCCACTCTAGGCCACCATAACACAACTCTGCATGAGTCCTCATCCTCTTGGGTCAAATACCTCATGTACACATGGCTCCACTATCGGATGTGCAACTCCACAACCCAATGAAGATATTATCTTGCCATCAACCTCCCATCTACACGAAGTTACCTTGTCCAAGCAAAGGCACCTTCTCTGCTGAACCTCCTGCTCCATGTCTAGGCAATATTGTTTTTGCAACAACTCCCTCTTAAACACCTTCCTGTGCACACTCTGATCCATGTGCTCTTCAAAGTAGCTCTAATACCATGTTGAAATTTCCCTTGTACCCTAGATGTGGTCTATGGCTAGACCTGATCATAAACACACTGAAGATACACAACACTAAAAGAACTTTGCATAGAGGAAAAATAACAACAGTGAGATCAATAAAGTACACAAGTTTTATGAGTCCAAAATCTTGTTTCCCATTAGTCCTAAATAAGAAAACATTAGGCCTCTCGTACCAGGAATCATGGCCCTTTATGAAACCCGATACAACTAGTATAGATAGAATACAATAAAATACAGTCTGTCCTTTGACTGATCTAGGGCTTTAGATCTGATCCTTTAGATCTTCAATCTACCCAATAAATCAAATGCATCCGTGAGCTAGTGCCTTCAGCTCAAGGTCCTTGGATTATTGTTGTCCTTGGCAACCAGGCCCTCTGCAATCACGCTATAGTTTCTCGATCCGCTAGAAATGCTTCTTTAGATCACAGATCTAACTTTCTTCTTGCAAATTTGACCTTCTAGCACTCAAATATGACTTTCTTCTTGCTACTACAACTCTTCTAAGGCATATTTGCGACTAGGTCTTTAGCCTCCCTCTCTTGACAAGTGAAAGTCCTTCACCGCTTGTGTGTCTAGGCCTCTCCTTTGGCCTCTTATTTATACTTTGTGAGTGAACTTGGGGTTTTCCTTGTCCATCAAGAAATCCCTATTTCACCACTCAACAACAAATTAGATTAAACAATTAATTAACTTGGGTCTCAATCCCACAACTTTGGGTCAAAACCGCAACAACTTGGGTACCTTTCCCAACCCATTAACTTTTGGTGGGGTTTCACCACTTCGAAATACCCTCCAAGCTACCCAATTTCCCACATCCAAATGGGAGATCAAAAATCGAAAAACAATATTTTGAAATGTGCTATTTGGATATGTAACTTTCTCTTTCATTTGGACAACCTTTGACATCAATGACAACTTCTTTCAACAAGGGTTGCCAAAGAAAGGGAAGTTGCCATCAGTTATCGCTAGCCCATTTGAGGAATTAACATTAAGGGAATTTTGAGGTCTGAAATGGGCCTCCTAAGAAAAATGTACAACCAAAATAAACTTTATAAGAACCAATAGGATTCAAGATGATGATGTCAACCATGGGGGATGATTCACCATTTTTTAAGTAAAAAGGTAAAATGATTAAAAATAATAAAATAATAAAACTACTTTTTCAACACGTTTTTTCATTTATTTCTCATTTTTCACATAGTAGAGTCCATCGAAAGTATGCAACATGTGTACTCCTTGGATGAGGAATTAAATTTTTCATCCAACGAGTACTCCCGCTCGAAATTTGAGTAAAAAATTTCGGAGATAAGTTGAAAATACGAGTTGAAAAAGAAGTTTTTTTTTTTCTTCCATCTAAAATTTGATGATGTCATCAAATCTTATATGATTTTTTCCACTATTATTTTATAATTTCCTTAGGAGGCCCATTTCAGACATCAAAATTCCCCTAGTGCCACCACTGCTTGGTCCATTTGAGGAATTGAGTCGCTACCAGCTATTGAATCAAGGAATCTAGCCATCATGAATAAAGTGTAGAGATGTTGCATGTTTAAGAACTACTACTCTGTGTGTGAACAAACAATAGACAAAGTAGTTTGCCATGCATGTAAGAGATTACCCACGGGAATTGAAGTGATTACCTACTAGTTGCAAAAGAGAGGGTGTCAAGGACATGAGTCATCTAGATCACCCTTAGCGAAGGCATCAAGGAAAGGATTTGATACCTTGTACCTAATTTTCCATACATGAATGGAAGCCGAGGCCGATTTGGTGAAGCCATGAAACGTAAGTTGCAGGGAATGCCTAGTTTAGCCATATGTCCTAATCCGTGGAATGTTTGGAAACACTGAATCAGGTATGAAATGCCTTGGATTTGTAATAGTTTGTACCGTACGATGTTTCCAAACCTGAAAATACCATATGATACGGCCAATGACATTTGCAAGAACTTTTGGTCATTTCTAGTGACATTTTGGGCACCATTTCGAAGTTTCTAGCGCCCACCCACCCCCCCCCCAAAAACCCTGGAAGTGCTCATAAGGGGCATGTGACCCATGTGTAAATATTGCACCATCTGTGCCAATGACCCTTTAAGACAAAAAAAAAGATAAGGGATTAAGCTCTAAGGAGTTGCTCACCCTAGTAATTAATGGTAACATTAAATTCTTAAAGTAAAAGTTTACATCCTCCTATATCTTATCTTATTCTCCTTTATCTTACCTTTTAACGTTCTCCTTGCCTTGTTCTCCTTTGTCTTACCTTTTGACATTCTCTTTACCTTATTCTCCTTTATCTTAACTTTTGACATTTTCCTTACCTTATTCTCCTTTATCTTACCTTTTGACATTCTTTCTTTTTCTTACCTTTTCCATCCTTAAACTAACTTTTAACTTTACTGTTAATTGTTCCAAGATGTCTAAGAGTGGTTCCAACTTCATCAAACTTCATATGGAAAAATGGAATTTCATATCCCATTCAACATTCAACAAACTGAACAATTTTCAAGATGTGCAAGATTGTAGCATTTCCACCGCATTCTGCCATGTATGAGGGCGCCCATGGGGCTAGTCAATACCACCTAGCTATTAGGATTTTGCATCATCTAATCATATCACAGTTAATATAAACATGTGTTTTGTTCTAAAATGTCATTTATGTGTATCATTATTAATTTCTTGCAAAATAACGTTATTTTAAAAGAAAATTATATATCAATAATTCTTGTATTTTTTTATATACCACATTTCCTCCACGTACCCATTTTGGGGGTGGCACATTTTTAGATGTTCCTGTTTCATAAACTTGTACACATTTCCACGTTTCGTGCAACTTCGCTTAAAACAAAATAAAGAAGATGAAAGTTCATAAGTATGTCGTTGATTACTAGATATATTTACTAGAAAATTTTCAAAAGAGAATTGTTGTGAAAATGTAATGTTCCAAAATAGGAAAAACAATGATATGCTAGAAAATAATAAATTTGCACCACAAAAAATTTTAAACAATGCAGTAAACACCCAAAACAATTAGAAATATGAAATCAGCTGGGCCATTTTATTATAGAATGGAGCAAGAGTACAAATATATGGAAGAAATGCACCTGGGCTTGCCTTTTTGGCAAGCGGAGCAAAACCAAGGTGAAACAATAATAACCCAGAAACTACCCAACTGATGCTCTACGTTGTCCCAGCAGTTCTACACTAGCTGCTGCAAAGAAATGGCTAAAAGCCCCACCTCTAGTACTTAGAAAAATTTTCAAAATTACTCCTAGGCTCCTCAAGCTAACCCGATCGAAACCCAGAAATGGTTTGGCCTGATCATGATCATCCAAAATCGACCTCCAAAGGCCCTACGCTCCTTAGTGACTGTTGAAGCACACAGTCTTCCCAAACACCAGCAAAAATACTCCACAACACTCCTAAAATGCAACAAACAACTCCACCAAGATTTCCCTTATTTCTCCTCACAAGAAACAACTCCAAAGGCTGGGACTCTACCTCCCACGTGTGCCCAACTTCTCTCCTCTACGCTGGCCCCAAAGACTACAAAATAGTTCCTGAATATTGTTTTCACTTCTAGCATTCAAACTCACCCAATAGGCTACAAATCTACTGATTCTCCTTCTCCAAAATTCCCTCGGCAATAGACCTCCAAAATAGTGTTGCAATGGCCTCACAAGAACCATTACTGTGTCCTCCAAAAATACGCAATGATGGGGCAAACTAAATGCATATGCTGGAAATATCTCTATGAAACTCCCTCGGATGACAATGGATGAACCTATCTAGGGTGGCACTCCAAGTCCCCTAAAGAAAGGGTGAGTTCTCCGCTTGGAAAACTCTTGCTAAACAGCAAGTGGCCCGGCTAAACAACTCGAGCAACAGAGACAAAATCGATAAGCCAAGAATGCCAAATGAAGTGATAGTCATTCCTTTCACAACTTTCGCGGAGCCTTTCTTCCCGCCTTTTCTTCCTTCGTGGGTCCCTCACCAAGCCAACGCTTCCCCACTCATGCATTTCGAACTAGTTACTTGGGGAGTGCATATTTCATTTGTGGGTGGTCCCCACATGTCACCAACAAAACAACATAAAGTAAAATTAACTTGCTTCTAACTCCTAAGCCTTCTAATAAAAATCAAATGGGCCCCGACTTCACCAAAATTGGCCCCCAAAATGTAGAAATAAATCTTGTTCCAAAATAATTTAGGAAGGGACATTATAGTCCTCCCCTCCCAAATGATGCTTGTCCCCAAGCAACTTCAGTGTTGGATGCTCAAGTATGTGTTCACACTCGCAGCTGGCATCCTCATTTGGCAAGCTCTTCCAACGCACCAAGTAATTGTTCTGCTCCTGACCTTCCTCTCCCTAGTCTCTAAAATGGCCTCTTGTTCCAAAACCAGATGCCCCTCATCATCAAGCAGAGGCAACCCCACAATTGTTGTAACTTGCTGCCCCAACACCCTCTTGAGACATGAAATATGAAAAATATTGTGGATCTTGCTCCCTGGTGGTAGCTCCAACTCATAAGCTACCTCTTCAACCCTCCTGATCACCTTGTAAGGTCCATAAAATCGGGGTCCTTCTGCTTCAAGGTGGACTGCCGGTATGGTTGCAATTGTAGGAACACCATGTCCCCCTCCTTAAAATGCATCTCAACCCATTTCCTATCAACATATAACTTTTGTTGGTTCTGAGTTGGCAGCAAATTATCCTTAAGAGCCTTGAGGATGTCTTGGCTCTCTTGGATCCAATCTTTGGCCTTTGGGGCACGATTGTCTCCAAAAACAATGTCAGCAAAAGACAAAGCATCATAACCATATAGAGCACGGAAAGGAGTCATACCGATGGACATATGATGTGAGGTTTTGTAGCAGTACTCTCCCAAGTGCAGCCAACGAATCCATGCCTTTTGCTGCCCGGTCACATAGTTCCTGAGATAACCCTCTAGCCACTTGTTTACTCTCTTTGTCCGGCTGTTGGTTATGGGATAGTAACTAGTTCTCATGGTGAGCTCTATGCCCACTAGCCTGAAAAGCTCCTGCCAAAACCCCCCCATAAATCGACTGTCTCTATCACTAACTATAATCTTAGGGAGTCCGTGCAGGCGGAAGACCTCTCTAAAGAATAACTCCGCTACCTGAGAAGTTGAATACCGTGTTGGAATGGTAAAGAAATGTGCATACTTGGTCAGTCAGTCGACCACCACATAAATACAATCCTTCCCCTGCACTACGGGAAGTCCTGTGATAAATTCCATACAGATACTCTCCCATTTCCCCTCTAGAATGGGAAGAGGCTGTAATAATCCTACTAGATGAGACAACTCCCCCTTATTCCTCTAACAGGCCTCACACTCCTGTACATACCTCAACACGTCCCCCTTGAGGCCCTTCCATGTGAAGCGCTCTCTCACAGCCATGTATGTCTTCCTGAACCCCTGATGCCCAGACAATGGAGAATCATGGGCTGCATGAAGTATCTGCTCTCTCAACTGCGAGCCCAGAACTAGAAATATGCACCCCTTGTAATATATAACCTCATCCATCACCCGATAGTGCTCATTTGCATGAATGCCCTCCAAGATCTCACATGCCCGCTGATCCTTAGAGTACTGAACTAACAATTGTGCCTTCCAGTCATGGCAAATGCTCACAAGTGAAAGCCTTGCAAGTCCCCTGGATAGTCCATCGGCAACCACATTGTGCTTCCCTCGCATATACTCAATATTAAAATCATAGGCCTGCACCTTGTTGACCCACCTCTGCTGCTTGTCATTGAGGCCTTGCTTCCCCATGAAGTGGCAAAGACTGTTATGATCTATCTTCACCCGGAATCAGTTACCCACCAAATACTGCCAGAACTTGGCCAATGCATGCATTATGGCCCACATCTCCTTGTCGTATATGGAATACGACATCTCATGCAGTAAGAGCTTTCGGCTCTCGAAAGCAATGGGGTGCCCATCTTGGGACAAGACTGCCCCAATCCCCTCACCCAATTCATCACACTTCAATGTGAAAAACTGCATGAAATCTGGGAGTGCCAATACTGGGAAACCACTCATCACCTCCTTCAGGCAATCAAAAGCTACCTGAGCTCCATTTGTCCATGAAAAAACCCCCTTCTTGGTCAGAGCTGTGAGGGGTGCTGCCAACTGTGAGAAGCCCTTATCGAACTTCCTGTAATAAGTGTAAATTCCCAAGAACCACCTCAATGTTGCCACATCTCTAGGTCCAATCAATCTCGAATGGCCCTGATCTTCTCCTCATGTACCTTGACCCCATCTACGCCAATAATGTGTCCCAAGTAAAGCATCTGTGTTAGCCCAAATTCACACTTGGATAACTTGGCATAGAACTATTGCTCCTCTAAAATGCGCAACACCGTCTCTAAGTGCTGCAGGTGCTCCTCCCACGTTTTGTCTTAGATCAAGATGTCATCAAAGAAAACCAACATGAATCTCCTCAACTGTCCCCTGAACGCATGGTTCATGCATGACTAGAAAGTGGCAGGGACGTTGGTCCACCCAAAAGGCATGACCAGGAACTTGAAATGCCCATAATAACACCTAAAGGTTGTCTTCGGAATGTCCTGATCCCTCACCTGGATCTGATGATACCCCAACTGCAAATCTATCTTAGAGAAGAACTTAGCTCCTCTAAGCTCATCCATCAGCTCATTAATACGCGATATGGGATACCGATTCTTCAACATCCTCCTGTTGAGCGCTATATAATCAATGCACATACGCAAAGTATCGTCCTCCTTCTTCACCAACACAACTGAAGAAGCGAAGGGGTTGGAACTTGGCCTAATGTGGCCCAACGCCAACAACTCCCTAATGGCCTGCTCAATCTCATCCTTGTAGGCTTTGGAATGCCTATAGGGGGTGGTGATGACTCCCTGTACACCAGGATCTAACTCTATGGTATGCTCGAACCCCCTGTCTAGTGCTTGTCCAGGTGGTATATCTCCAAAGACTACTGCATATCTATCTAGCATAGCCTGTATGTGTGCAGGTGGTGGTTTGGTCTGTTCTCTAGCCTCTGAAATCCTCAACCCCACTGCCCACGCTATGTCCCCATGCCTCAAGTTTGCCCCCATCTGGTGAGCTAAAACTGTCTGTGGGGAATATGAGTGCATAGCCTGAAGAACTACTAGCTTACCATCCAGTTCGGTAAACTCCATCACAAGCTGCCTCCAGTAGGTGGTAACTTGGTCAAAGGAATACAACCATTGGACACCCATCACCACATTCGTGTTTGGTACGTCCACCACGAAGAAATGATCTGTCATCGAATAGTTACCCATGGTCACTTTCAAAGCAGTAACATATCGATTGCACTCCATAGTCCTGTCCCCTGGTACTAGCACTGAGACCCCCTCAAACTCTGCAGTGGTGATGCCTCTCCTCTAGACCATCTGAGCATCAATAAAATTGTAGGTGGCCCCACTGTCAACTAAGATTGAGATACGCTGCCCCTACACAATGCCTTTGATCCTCATGGTCAGAAATTTGGGTACCCCGCACAAAGATGCAAGGACTCCCCCAGATGGTGTAAAAGATGCTCCTCCTGGTGGAAGTGGTGGTGATGGTGCTCTCTTTGATGGCCCCTCACAGTCTCCTCAATCGAACTCCAACTACACCTCATCCTCCTGATCATTGTCTGAGAAGGCCTCGATATAGTGGGCGTTGCCCGCTATGCATCGATGGCTCGGTGCCCATGACTCCCGACATGTAAAATGAAACTTCCTCCTCCTGAGGTCTCTCCTAGTCTCATCATCCAACTTCCTTCTCCCTAGAGCTTCTCTCTGCGCTGGTGGTGGCCTAGTATCACCCCCTTTCTAAGGGTAGGGAGTGCGTGATGGAAAAGGTGCCCGGGTCTTGGGGATAGCTCCCTGCAAATCCCTCGTACAAGTCACAGCCTCTAGTAGAGTGGAGGGTATACATGACTTCACTAGTCCATGCAATGCATCCATCGATCCCTCTACAAATGTTTACATCCTCCTAGCATCTGAAAAATCAAGCACCATGATTGAAACTCACAAGAACTCCGAAATATAATGCTCTGGATGTTCTGTCTTCCTAAGCTGGGTCAACTCCCTAAAGTGAGCCTCCGGATCCCTCCGATCAAAATGCTCCACTACTCTTTGCGTGAAATCCTCATAGGCAATCACTTTGGCATGCCCCAAAGTAGACAAGCCATGAAATCGCCAGTCGTGTGCCGCTCCCTCCAAATGCAAAGTGGCCATTTTAATGGCCTCCACCTCTGTCATCCTATTGAGCTGGAAATATGTGTCCAACTTCTCCACCCAAGCACGAGTTGTGCACTTGGTAGTGCAATCATAAGTGGGGAAGAACATCCTCCCAATTGTACGCTGCAACTTGGAGCTCTGTGTGCCCTGCCCTCCATAGCTCCTTCCCTTCTCATTCTGTTTGAGCTGGAAAATTGAAATAATCTCTGAAAGTTAGTGCCGCTTTGAAATCCTCTCCCATGGACTACCATACTCTGAAATAATCTCCCTCATCAGCTCCTCCTTGTTCCTCCGATGCTAAGGGTAGGAAAGAAGGCAACGTAGCTCTATTTAGGCCACTAAAGGATGGTGGTCGTGCAATGGGTAAAGGGTGGTTACATTGCTGAGAGGCTCTGAAAGTCTCCCCAAATAGAAAATCCCAATGAGTGCTTTGCTCTCGGTTTTGCATCTTGATCTCACTTAACATCTCCCTCTGCCCCTTTGCAAAATCATTCAGAGCTTTCAAGAGATTGTCAAATACCATCTCTTCCTTTTCCTTGGGCTCTCCCATATCCTCTACTATCACCTCCTTTCCACAGTCCTCAAAGTCTAGAGTGATCTCCAGCTCCCTCTCTTTGCTCTGGTACCTTTGCCTTCTGTAAGTAATATTCTGTCTAACCTCCTCTCCCATATGAGAGTCCTCCAACGACTGAGCCAAGATCTAAGCTCTGATACCATTGTAACATTCCAAAATAGGAAAAATAGTGATATTCTAGAAAAAAATAAATTTGCACTATGGAAATTTTTAAACAATGCAGTAAACACCCAAAACAATCAGAAATATGGAAGTCGCTGAGCCATTTTATTATAGAATAGAGCAAGAGTACAAATATATGGAAGAAATGCACCTAGGCTTGCCTTTTTGGCAAGTGGAGCAAAACCCAGGTGAAACAATAATAACCCAGAAACTGCCCAACTGATGCTCTGCGTCGTTGCAGCAGTTTTGCACTAGCTGCTGTAAAGAAATGGCTGAAAACCCCACCTCTGGTGCTCATAAAATTTTTCAAAATTACTCCTAGGCTCCTCAAGCCAACCCGACTGAAACCCATAAATGGTTTGGCCTAATCATGATCATCCAAAATCGACCTCCAAAGGCCCTACGCTACCCAGTGACTGTTGTAGCACACAGTCTGCCCAAACACCAACAAAAATACTCCGCAACACTACTAAAATGTAGCAAACAACTCCAAGGTTTCCCTTATTTCTCCCGGCAAGCAAAAACTCCAAAGGTTGGGATTCTACTTCCCATGTGTGCCCAACTTCTCTCCTTTGCGCTGGCCGCAGAGACTACAAAATAGCTCCTGAATATGGCTTTCATTTCTAGCCTTCAAACTCACCCAATAGCCTACAAATCTACTGAGCCTCCTCCAAAATTCTCCCAACAATAGAACTTCAGAATAGTGTTGCAATGGCCACACAAGAACCACTACTGCGTCCTCCAAAAATATGCACTGTTGGGGCAAACTAAATGCAAATGCTGGAAATCTCTCTATGAAACTCCCTCGGATCACAATGGATGAACCTATCTAGGGAGGCACTCCAAGTCCCCCAAAGAAAGGGTGAATTCTCCACTTGGAAAACTCTTGCTAAACAACTCAAGCAAGAGAGACAAAATCAATAAGCCAAGAATGCCAAATGAAGTGAGCTTCCTTCCTTTTATAACTTTCGTGGAGCCTTTCTTCCGGCCTTTTCTTCCTTCGTGGGTCCCTCACCAAGCCAACGCTTTCCCACTCATTCATTCCGAACTAGTTACTTAGAGAGTGTGTATTTCATTTGTGGGTGGTCCCCACATGTCGCCAACAAAACAACATCGAGTAAAATTAACTTGTTTCTAACTTCTAAGTCTTCTAATATAAATCAAATGGACCCCAACTTCACCAAAATTGCCCCCCAAATGTAGAAATAAACCCTGTTCAAAATAATTTAGGAAGGTACATTACAAAAACTTGTTTAGGAAAGGAATTTACATATATTTATGAGATTTGTTGATGCCAGGAAAAACTTCCTTCTAAAAGTTATTTTTTGGTCGTGTTACCTCATAGGAGGTACCCTATATTTTTTCATGTCAACACCATTGTAAGACCAATGAGATGCAAGTCCCAAATCCTTGTAGGCCATGTGATGATTATGTATACAATATCATAGGCCTTTTGATGGTTAGCCATGCCCGGTCCCTTTAGTCCCTATTGTTGCACAAACTAGCAGGCCTTGTAAGGAGGCAAAAGCTAGAGGGCACAACAACATCTGAGAGAGAGCTCCACTGTCACCACAACCTAGGTCCCTTACTCTTTTCGGATTTTCACCGCCGTGAGGAGTCCCAATATTTACTCACTTGTGATAAATGTCTCTATGATAGGCTTCAAGTGAGGCAATGCAACCCATTCAATGGAAAGATTCAAAAAAGTCACAAGTTTTGGGAGAAGCTATAAAGACTTTCCACGAAAAAACCCCTTGGAAAATTAGCTACACAAGACCTAGGGTTGAGAAATGACACGTGATATGGGTGCATCCAAGGTCAAGGTAGGAAAGAGAAAAAGGCAATGAATGATTTACTTCACCAAGCACTAAAGAGATTGCCTTCAAAGAATCCTTAATTTGAAGGATCAGCTTCTAGGTTCCCTCTTGATGTGGCAAATAGGGCACCAAAATTTTCGAAGAATCCACCGTGGGAATTTCACCAACACTTAAAGACCTCTAGAGGATACACTAAGGAAGTTTTATATCCAAATGAAATTCGAAAATAACTCCTCCAAAAGATTTCGCACCAAGACATAGGGAAGCCTCCTTATCTTTAAAGGGACGAGAAATGTGAAAATTTCATCTATTGCAACAACTAGAAATTATTCTTCTAACTGTAAATTAATTATGCAATTTATTTGCTACGACAAACAATGAATAAAATCATAACTGCAATTTTCACAATAAAAATATTGCGGAAAATAAAATACTGAAAATTGAGAAATTCTAGCGCACACAACAAGAATTTTAACACATTTATTTTTGGACAAATGTCCCTGGAAAACCCAATGCGGAAAAACCAGTGCAACAGATGAGGATTTTATTATTATTCTTCAGTAGCAATTTTGAGTACAATAATTTCGATGCCTTACTAGCAATCTGATTAGAGGAAAATACTAGCAAAATTTTTGTGAGAATTTTCTCACACTCCACTGCAAATTTTTGCGCCCAACATGGACTCCCTATCCTCACGTTGGAGCTTTTGCGTCACTGCGCAGAGCTTTTGTGGAATTCGACCTTCCTCTAACTGCCACTTCCAGGAGCTGGAGACCTTCCTCCTGGAATACTGCTGCCCTCCTCTCTCACCTGCTACTCACCCTCTAGCTCTATCATGTCTGTTGAATCACAACCACTGAGAAAATCGAATTGCCTGGGAAATTGAGTAACTACACTAGTGTGATCTCCATCTACCCATCGAATTCTTCTTATAATCTTTTGTTGGAGCACCAACGACCAAGATTAAAACATAATCAATGGTCCAAATTAACTCCTTGTCGATCCATTGAGTTTCTAGATGATTCTCACCTTATCTCAATTAATACTGATTAATTAACCATATTCCCTAACTTTAGACTTAGAAAACATTTGAAAAAAACGGTTAATAATCTAATTGAAACACTTCTAGGTGGAATTTCCAGAAACAAGTTTTGGAGATCTCCTGTATTCTAGCCTTTCCACAAAATTTCATGGATAGAACACATTTGATGCTACAAAAACTAACACTCCCTCTTAGCGAGGAATGTATTCTAGTGTTGCACCAGCCGTCACAACACCCTGTCTCTGCACCATCTCCTGTCACGTTGCTGATGCCTGGCCATACTGCCCACCAACCACTGCGCAACTCTGATATGAGTTGTTGCTGACCCTGCTAATCTGCTGCCAACATTGCATCTACACTACAACTCCCTCTCATATACTACTGCTGCAACTGCAACATATGCTACTAGGAATCAACAAAAGTAACCTGTCTGTGCTACTGAAATGGGTTCTCCACCATACCCATATGTTCCCTAAAATATACAAACTTAGATCTCCCTAGAGCTTTCGTGAGTATGCCAGCAACCTGCTCTCCTATGGGAACATACTATAGCTGGACTATTCCACGTTGTACACAATCTTTGATGAAATGGCAGCGAATATTTATGTGCTTCGACCTGTCATGAAACACTGGATTCTCAGAGAGCTTTATGCAACTCTGATTATCACAGTAAACACTAGTCGCTTCCATCCTCTACCTGAACAAGCATACTAGCAACTTCCTAAGCCATATAGCTTCGCACATAGCTGTGTTGGCTACCATATACTCTGCTTCTGCAGAGCTCAATGCTACTAGCTCCTACTTCCTGCTACACCATCCCTGATCCAACACTAGAGAAGTACCCAAAGGTACTTTTTCTGTCCACTGAACTACCTGCCCAATATGCATCTGTGAATCCACATAGTCTGACGTCATCCCCTCGAGTATATCTCAACCCCTTCTCGACTATGTCGCACACATACCTCAGAATGTGCCTCGCTGCTGCCCAATGTACCCTCTTCGACTCTACCATGAACTGACTTAAGGTATTGACTGTGAAGCAAATGTTTGGCCTAGTGTTGACCAGATACATGAGGGACCCAATGAGTTGTCGATACAAGGTGGGATCGACATCCTTGTCATCCAATGCATCTATCTTTTTCCAATTTGTGATCATGGGTGTAGTCATGGGTCTGCAATCCTGCATTCTTAACCTCTTCAAAATATCTGTCGCGTATCTTCCTTGTCCAAGGAAGATCTCCCCATTCTTCTGCCACACTTCCAATCCTAAAAAATAGTGCATCAACCAAAATCCTTCATGTCAAACTTTGCTACCAAGTTCCTCTTGCAATCTTCTATGAGCCCTGATGATCCTGTCAAAAAGAGATCATCCACATACAGAACTAGAATGAGTGGCTCACCCTCTACCATCAAATAGTAGAGGTTGGGATCTGCATCACTCCTGACGTATCCCATTTGTTGCAAGTAACTGTCAATCCGACCATACCACGCGCTGGGAGCCTACTTGAGCCCATATAGCGATTTCTTCAGTCTGCACACATAAGTGCGCCTCTCAAGAGTCTCAAAACCCTCTGGCTATTCTATGTACACTTCTTCCTCTATGACTCCGTTCAAGAATGTTGTCTTGACATCCATCTGGTGAATCTACCATCCCATCTACGCTGTTAGGGATATAACTGACTTGATAGAAGTTTACCTGGAAACTAGGGCATAAATCTCCTCGTAATCTATTCCTTCTTTCTGTGCATACCCCTTTGCCATGAACCTAGCCTTGTACTTCTCCACACTGCCATCTGCAGTGTACTTGATCTTGTAGATCCATCTAGAACCTACAGCTAATCTGTCTTTTGGCCTTGGCACTACCTCCCAAACATCGCTTGTCATGATAGAGCTATACTTTTCTACCATAGCATCTATCCATACCTGATGTTGTGCGGCTTCCAAAAAGCTGGAAGGTTCTACAACCTGAGCTACTAAAGCTTGATACATGTTAGGTTGTCTGCGTTATCTTTTGTCCATCCTAGGAGTTCCAATAAACTCCTCTGCATCTCTCAATGTTTGACGAACCGAAAGCTGAGCTGCAGACCTTCAGCAGTTGCCGGTGGGGTGAATATTATATCGTTGCGGAATTTAGCCTAAGCTAAGTTGACAAAGAGTGGGAAGACAAAAACTTCTCAGTAGATTTCCTGCCAAAGAAATCTGAGATCGATCAGAGGATCGAAGAGAGCTAATTCGTTGTGTTTGGCAAACTTCCAAGAGAGGGAGTCAGTTGTCAGAGGGAGCAGAGGGTGCATTTCTCGCCAAGGACCCTAGATGTGAGTCTCTAACATAGAGAGGATGATCAATTCTGACAAATTTCTGAGCAGATGGCGCCACACGGACTGCGCGATCAAGATAGGTTCGACAGCACGTCCAACTTTGCGATCTAGAAGGCCAGAATCCTGGTAGTCCTTGAGGCCTATGGTATACGGGAGCATGCAGAGATAGTCTTGGCTACACCAACCCATGTGGCTCTTCTAGATAAGCATAATGAAGCAGTGACACATGCCAAGTGCTTCATTATGGACGGAGTCAAAGATCATGTGGTACCACACATAGCCGAGAAGAACATGGCTCATGAGATGTGGGAAGCTCTAACCACATTGTATCAAGGAAGGTTCATCCAAAGAAAGATGTTTTTGGAGAACCAACTGAGGTTATTCATGATGACCAAGGGAGAGGAAAACGATCCTTTCCTATCTAGACTACAGTGGATCCGAGATCAGTTGACTCGCATGGGGGTGAAGGATGATTTCATGGTGAAGACTGCTCTCAATGCTGTCACAGAGGACTGGGAAACTTTCGTCCAAAGTCTCTTGGGCAAAGCAAACCTTCCCAACTGAGACAATATGTGGGCCATCCTCTGACAAGAGGAAATTCATCGAATCTCCAAGAGGCAGTACAGCACCGGTTCGAGCAAGGTGAAGGAAGAAGAGCAAGATGTAGCCTTGGCATCAAAAAGAGGCGGCAAGGGAAAAAGAAGCGTGATTTGACAAAGATCAAATGTTTCCAATGCGGCGAACCTAGACATTTCGCCAGCAATTGTCCTCAGTAGAAGAAGGACAAGGAAGCTTCTAGTTCCAAGGTTGTTGTAGCAAACGATGGCTCCAACGATGACGTATCAATGAGCGCTCATGAAACATGAAAGTGGGGCAATATTGATCTGTAGAGCAGCTACAGAGTGGTTGTGGGATCCTTTAATAGCCCAACTCTTGGATCACATACAAGCAATGGGAGCCTTATGATGGTAGCGGGACAAGTGGAGCAGTGGGTGCAGAGGATCATGGATGGAGCAGAGGCAGCGCTGACACGCTAATGAGGGAGCAACGCAGTGCATATACAGTGGCAGTGTAGGGTACATAGTGCAGTGGTTGTGCAGTGTAGAGGCTTCAGGAGGATAGTGCAGTGTATAGGACAGCGACGCAGAGGCAACGCAGAGTAGGTCTGCTTACGCAATGCACAGTTGCAGCAGTGCAGTAACCTTTGGAGGACAGCACAAAGCAGCAGCCTATGGAGCTTCGGTGATGAGATGCAGCCCAACTGACTTGTCTATCAAAGATTGGGTAGGAGTCCTTCAATTGCTTACTCTCAGCCACTGAGTTGCAGTGCAGCAGTTGGCAGCACGATGCAACAATTTGAGAGGGAGTTGCAATACGGATGTGGCAGTGATTGTGGCAACATCATGGACAGCAGTACGAGAGAGCAGCAGCAACGCAGTGATGAAGGGCAGCAGGCCAAGCATCAGTGCAGAGACCGACACCAGAGATCAGAGCAGAACTTCGGGGTGAATTGTTTTGCTAGAGCACATTCCTCACTAACAGGGAGTGTTGAGATTTTGGGGTGTTGGGGTAGCATCGGATGTGCTCTAGCTCCCAAACTTTGTGGAGGGACTAGAGTACATAAGATCTTTAAGACCCAGAAAGTGTTTTGGGAATTCAATCATGTTTAAGAAATATTTAATTAATTAATCTTTTTAATTAAGGACCCTAAGTCTAACTTAGGAAACTTAAAAGATTAAAGTTAATTAAATTAAACATGTGATGAGAATGACTTAAGTGACTTGGATCAAGCATCTTCTAATCTTAGTTGTTGATTCAAGATTAGATCACGGTTGTTGAAGTTTCAACGAGAAAAGTATAAGAAGAGGGCTTGGGGTCAATGGGAGAACACACACACTAGCAAAGCACTGAAGCTAAGCTGGAATTCTAGGGCGTGGTTTGCTAAGAATTTCAGAAGTGTTTGAGCTGCAGCAAAGGGCAGTATTGGAAAAGGGGATGGTTTAATCCCAGGCCAAGAATACAACAAGGGTAGAGAAGGAGCATACCAAGGCAGCGCAGAGGCAGCAACTACACAGAGTAGCTGAGAGCCCAACAGGGGCAACGCAGAGGCAACAGCTACGCAGAGTAGCTGAGAGCCTAGCAGGGGCAGCACAGAGGCAGTAGGAGGCCAGGAGGACTGACGCAAGCCCAGCCAGGGCAGCACAGGGGCAACGTAACCCAGTCTGGGGTGAAGCAGGCCCTTCCTGAGCAGCGCAGAGGCGGACGCAGAGGACTTCAGAGCAGTGTTGGGGTTTCTAGAGGCCGGAAAAGGCCGAGTTCTGTAAATCCCGTTTGAAGGTGTGAATCAGTCATATTTTTGGTCTCCAGAATAGAGGTATTGCTGCCGTTTTTATTTCTATGTCGGGTTAACCAGTTTGATGCCCAGATCTATTGTACTTAGAATCCGCTTAATAATAAAAACCCTCTAGAAGCTAGAAGCACCGATTTTCTCGCATTGGGTTTTTCCAGGGACAGTTGTCCAGAAAATCCTTGTGTGTCACTTTGTCATTGAGCATGTTATTCAGTTTAGATCTGCATGTGTAGGCTGTTAATGTATTTACTTTGATGTTAATGCTGAAGATTTCAGGTTAATAACTTATGTAAGTAAGAGAAGTAAATCAAGAATTTAACAGTAGGGTTTTTGTTTAAATTCAAAAATTTTCACAAAGAAGACAATGGCTCTGATGATGATGTGACCATGAGTGCTCATGTACCTCGAGAGAAGAGGTGGGCTGATATTGATCTATAAAGCAGCTACAGAGTGGAGGCAAGATCCTTGAGTAGCCCAACTCTTGGATCACATACGTGCTACGGGAGCCTTACGACAGTAGCGGGGATAACTGGAGCAATGGTTGCAGAGGAACACAATGAAGCGGAGGGCAGAGCTGGGACGTTATAGAGGGAGCAGCGCAGTGCAGAGGTAGCAGCAGCGCAAAGGGGTTGATGGGAATTCAGCAGCGCAGAGGATGCAGTGCTTACGCAGTGCAGTGTTGTAGCAGCACAGTGGCTTCAGGAGGACAACCCAGAGCAGCTGCGAAGGGAGCTTCAGTGATGGAATGCAGCCCAACTGACTTGTCTGTCAGTGTTTGGGCAGGGGTCCTTCAGTTGCTTACTTCTCAGCAACTAAATTGTAGTGCAGCAATTGGCAGCAAGATGCAGCAATTTGAGAGGGAGCTGCAGTACAGATGTGGCAGTGACTGTGGTAGAGTCATGGGCAGCAGTACAGAGAGCAGCAGCAGCGCAGTGATGGAGGGCAGCAGGCCAAGCATCAGCGCGGAGACCAATGCCAGAGATCAGGGCAATACTTCGGTGTGGTTGTACTGCTAGAGCACACTCCTCGCTAAGAGGGAGTGTTGATATTTTGGGGTAGCATCGGATGCGCTCTAGCTCCGAAATTTTGTGGAGGAGTTGGAGTACATGAGATCTCCAAGATCCAGAAAGCGTTTGGAGAAATTCCATCAGGTTTAATAGTTATTCAAATGAGAGCAGCAACGAAGGGAGCTTCACTGATGAAATGCAGCCCTACTGACTTTTTTGTCAGTGTTTGGGCAGGGGTCCTTCAATTGCTTACTTCTCAGCGACTGAGTTGTAGTGCAGCAATTGGCAGCACAATGCAGCAATTTGAGAGGGACTTGCAGTACAGATGTGGCAGTGACTGTGGTAGAGTCATGGGCAGCAGTACAGAGAGCAGCAACAGCACAGTGATGGAGGGCAGCAGGCCAAGCATCAGCGCGGAGAACGATGCCAGAGATTAGGGCAATACTTCAGTGTGGTTGTATTGCTAGAGCACACTACTCGCTAAGAGGAAGTGTTGATATTTTCGGGTAGCATCAGATGCACTCTAGCTCCGAAATTTTGTGGAGGAGCTGGAGTAGATCTCCAAGACCCAGAAAGCGTTTGGAGAAATTCCATCAGGTTTAAGAGTTATTCAAATAATTAATATTTTTAATTAAGGACCCTAAGTCTAACTTAGGAAAATTAAAAGATTAAAGTGAATTAAATTAAACATGTGATGAGAATGATCTAAGTGACGTGGATCAAGCAGCTTCTAATCTTAGCCATCGATTAGAGATTAGATCACGGCCATTGGTCTCCCAATGATCAAAGTATAAGAGAAGGGCTTGGGGTCAGTTGGAGAACACACACATTGGCAGAGCACTAAAGCTAAGCTGAAATTCTAAGGCGTGGTTTGCTAAGAATTTCAGAGAGAGTTTGCAGTGCAGCGAGGGGCAGTATTGGCGAGGGATTCTGATCCAAGGCCAAGAATACAACAGCGGCAAAGAGGCAGCATATCCAGCAGCACAGAGGGCAGCCAGTGCTACGCAATCCAGCCAGAGCTCAGTCAGGGGTAGTGAAGAGGTAGCAGGAGTCCTTCAAGGTTGACACAGACCCAATCAGGGCAGCGCAGGGGTAGCGTAAGCCCAGAGAGGGTGACGTAGGCCCTTCCAGTGCAGCGCAAAGGCTGATGCAGGCTAGTAAGGTTGATGTGGAGGGCTAAGGAGCAGCGTTGGGGTTTCCAGTGGGGCAAAAAGTGCTCAAGTTCTGTAAATCCCATTAGAGGGTGTGAATCGGCCATATTTTCTGTCTCCGAGTGAAAGAGGTATTGTTGTCGTGATTTTCTCTGTAGGGCCAACCATGTTTGGTGCCCAGAAATTGTTGTATTCAGATTCTGCATAGTAATAAAACCCTCCAGAACTAGCTGCACCAGTTTTCCCGCATTGGATTTTCCGAGGACATTTGTCCGAAAAATATGTGTCACTTTGTCATATGAGCATTATATTCAGTAAATGATTTGTATGTGTAGGTTGCTATTTGTGTTTACTTCACTGTTTTTCTGAATATTCAAATTAATAAGTTGTATAAATAATCAAGTACGAGAAGTAAATCAATGGTTAGCAGTAGGGTTTCTTAGATTAAGAAATTTTCACATGCGTTGCCCCTTCCTGCTACTGCGTCACCTACTCCTGCACCCTGGATTGATGGTGAACCCTCCCTGTCTCTCCTCCACCTACAATTGTCCCTCTAGATCAATTTTCTCTTGTCGAAGTTCAGCCACTGAGAAAATCAATTTTACTTGGGCAACTGAGTATCTGCACTAGTGTGCTTTCCAAATGACCCTCGAGTCTTCTTTTATAATCTTCTCGTTGAGATATCAATGGTCGAGATTAGATCTCTAATCAATGGCTAAGATCATAACTTGACTTGATCTGTGTTTTCTAGACGATTCACACTCTGTTTTATAAATGCTCTTTACCTATTTAATTTCCCTAAAGTTTAGACTTAGGGTCACCATTAAAATAATTAATTATTCTAATAAAACATGTTCTGAGTGGAATTTCCACAAACAATTTCTGGGTTATTTGGAATACGTGTGTCTAAGCCTCATCACAAAATTTGAGACTTAGAGCACTTCCGATGCTACTGAAAATCAACATTGGGTTCTCAAATGCTTAGTAGGAAAAATTATATGAATCCAGTCATCATTGGGGATTCCTGAATCCTTATTCATCAAATGGTCAAGAATTCAAAGCCGAAAAATGCAGATCTCAGTCAAATTACATCCAGAATTCAACACTATCTAAAAAATCTGAGAAATGTCTCTTCTTATCATGTTTTAAGAGAAAACAATAAGGTGGCTAACAAGCATGCTAATAATGTCTTTATTCATCCCCAGGGAGAAATAAAAATTGGTAATGAAGTTTCCAAAAAAGTCATCCCCTAAACCCTTCCTATTCTTCTCTCTGCAAATTATCCATCACATGATTAAGAATTTTTTTCCCAAGATCTTGTACTTCCTTTTATTGGTCAATTTCATTCTCCCTTTGAAAACCTCCTGTCATAGCTCTAATCTCTATGTCGATTTGCATTCCTCCTCGATATTCTTACTCTGCCAATTTTGCTTTCCAATTCCATTGTTCTCATGCCACCGATGACTCTTGGGGCTCTCGTTTGACCATTCTCTCCTTTATCTTTCCACCCTATCCTTCCTTTCCCTGCGCTGGGCTCTCCCAATCATCTTCTCGTCTTCGCTTTCCCTTTCCTCTCCCACTGTTGCGCTCTCCCTTCCCTTTGTGCTCTCTTGCTTCCTCTGTTCCCCTACTTCTATCTGTATAGATCCCCTTGAGCTTTTCCCAAAGGCCAATCGTACCCACATTGCAAGTCACACAAAGTCGTCATGGATCAAATTCGATCCATGCATAACCAGCTGCGAGACAAATGCAAATCAGAAACGGGCTTCATCCTTCATCAGGTCAATGAACATCGAAAACAGTTCAAACAACTCAAAAACAAAAGCGCTCATTTGGAAAACACAGTGAATGTTCTGCAAGATATCATTTCTAAAAAGCATGGAGAAAGCTCTAATGCTTTGGACTGTGGAAGCAAGAATCAACAGCAAGACGAGAAGACTGTCAACAAAGAATAAGAGGAAACTAAGATCATGGCACATCAAGAGTTTACTTGCTTATTGACAGAAGGAACTCCTAGCTCTCGACATTAATCTCTTTTGCACATTTAGTACTGATATGTAAATGTAATATGCTTCTACAACAGTCTTTTAAGATCTACAAGCTAACTGCAATAGGTAAATTAGGGGTTTTTGAAGTTAATGTGATAAAATTGGCAACTAGGGCCAAACTCCACCTTGGACAACTCATATGATGCAGATGAATTTTTTATTGGAGTCCTCTTTTCGAGAGGTGCAAGATTGATCTAAAGATCATCTTGGATGAGCAGAAGTGAGATTTTGAATTTATTCTCACACATGTGCAAATTGTCAAGGTCGGCCAGAAGTCTAATGTAGGCTCATAAGCCCCAATGGATGTGTCTCCACCCTCAACGAAGGATATAAATATGAGAGGCATATTCCTCATTTTGGACATCATCACTCATCACGTTTATCTTTCCTCTCTTCATTGGTTCGTACAAGGATCAGCCTCTCTTCTTCACATGTGTGGCAAAGTGATTGGGAAATTCTGAAATTTTCATATTTGTTTAAGGTTGTTTTGCAGAGCATTGACTAGCTTTGACCAAAGGTCAACCTTGCTCCCTTTGTTGTGTTTTTCAGGCAAGAAGTTCGATCTCCCTAGGTCACATTCTTTGGCACAGAAATCGATGATTTCTTAGCACGTTGACCAGCGTTGACTGTAGCGTTGACTTTTATGTTGACCGAGTTTGACTGAATTTTTCGGATCTGTTTTGAGCTGATTTGGACTGTCGTTGGAGGTCGCATTGATTGGGTTTGAACGAGCTGATTTGGAGAAAGATTTCTTGCTAGCTTGACCAGCATTGACTTTTAGGTTAGGGCATCTTGTTGATTGTTGTTTGACTGAAGTAGTGGGCAAGTGTATTTTGTATATTGTACTCTCTCTCTCTGCTAAACTTTTGAAGAATAATAAGAAGATTTGATCAAAGGGCTTTCCCCGCATTGGGGTTTTTCCCTAGCATCTGCCAAATATTGTGTCCTCTTGTCTTGGCTTGTCTTTTTCTTATTGTTTATGTTCAATCAGCATTTACTGTCAATGTTAATTTGATTGCTAATCTGGAAATTGATATTGGGCTAATAAGAAAAGATTGAAGTACATTGCTCTAAAGCATAGAACATACCAATGCTATATAAAATTAACATGGTATCAGAGCTCGGGTGAAGACAAAGCCCAAGCAAGAGTGAGAAGAGCAATCACTGAGATTTGTTGGACAAGGACAAGGGTCAATGGCTTCCTCATCTTACATCAAATCTGATGACAAGCTCAATGATAAGAATGATTATCATGCATGGAAGATGTCTCTTGGCTTGACTTTGGAAGAAAATGAAGTCATGGATTATGCGCAGGGAAAGATTGTTGAGCCTCCTTCAAATGCATTGGTTTCCACTAAGGCAAAGTACAAGAAAGGAGAGGTCAAAGCCAAGAAGATCACCAAGGATTCTATTCAAAAGCATTTGGTTGCTTCGATCTCCGAGCTGGGCACAACTAAGGAGATGTATGACAAGTTGGTTAGCATGTTCAGGGCTAGCAATGCAAATCAAATCCTCTTTCTTAAGACCAAGCTAAAGGATATCAAGATGGATAGAGGAGAATCCATCCAATCCTATTTCGTGAGGATTACCGAAATAAAAAATGATATTTTATCTATTGGAGATGGTATTGCCGACCAAGAGCTTGCTCTTATTGCCCTTGGAGGTCTTCCCCAAGCATGGTGTGTATTCAATACCACAATTCTCAAGAATGACAGGATTCCAAATTTTGATGAACTGTTGACTAGATGCACTCAAGAGGAGACAAGGATGATGCAAAGAGACATGCCTTCAAATAGGAATGATCCTACTGCTTTTTTCGCTAATGCTTAAAGAAAGAACAATGTCGGTCTAAGGAATCAAGGAAAAGGAAGATCAAGATTCAAAGAAGAAATAAACAGTAGATGTTTCAATTGTAACAGGTTTGGCCACTATGCTAGAGAGTGTCCCAATAAAAGGGATACAGCACGAGATGATGATTACAAAAACAACAATTTCAAGGGAAATGGAAATCAAAAGAACAACGGGTTCAACAACAAAGGAAAGTGAAAGGCTCCCGCTATACAAAATGGAAATGGTCAACCTTCCAAGAGATCAAGAAACTCCAGGGATGATGATTCTAATGTTGTAGATAACAAGCAAAAAGAATTTCTTCTTATATCTGCCCTCTATGTTGCCTCTCCTCCTAACACCTTGGATAATTGGATGATTGATAGTGGTGCCTCAAGGCACTTTACTGGATACAACGAGGCTCTCTCACATTTCATTGAAAAGGAAACCAATTTGGAGATTATACTTGGAGACAATACCACCTATCCCGTGAAAGGGCCAGGGACAGTTACTCTTCACTTAAATCAAGGTCCAATCCTTCATCTACAAGATGTGTTATATGTAATTGACTTGAAGAAGAATTTAGTGTCTACTTCGGCCATGGAAGCCAAAGGATTCAAGGTGGCATTCATTGATGGAAAGGTACGTATTTAAAAGAAGAATTTCAAAGAAGCCTTCACTCTTGGTTTCAGGGTTGATACACTTTATCGGGTTGGAGGAAGTTCGTTGAGAGCCATGACATGCAACACAACTCTTCAATCCGAATTATGGCACTGGAGGTTTTCTCACCTTCATTATAAAGCTCTTCCCGAAGCTAGGAAGATGGTCTCAGGTATGCCCGATTTCAAAGTTGATCATGAAGATGTTTGTCAGGGTTGTTCCGAAGGGAAACATACAAGGGGACCATTCCCCTCAAGTGATAGCAAGACTACCGACATTCTTCAATTGATTCATTCTGATTTATCTGGTATGTTGCTTGTAACATCCTTGGGAGGATATTTGTATTATGTTATTGTTGTGGATGACTTCTCTCGCAAAACTTGGATGTACTTCTTGAAGAAAAAGGACGAAGTGTTCAAGTGGTTTCGGTCTTTCAAAGCCTTGGTTGAAAATCAAACAGGGAAGAAGATTAAAGTATTGAGGACCCATAATGGAACCGAATATGAGTCAAATGAGTTCAATGACTATTGTAGGGAAGTTGGCATTAAGAGGGAGACACTTATACTCCTGAACAAAATAGAGTTGCCAAAAGGAAGAATAGAACCATTGTTGAAGCTACTCGTGCCATGCTTCATGACCAAGGTCTACCGAAGTTCCTATGGGGAGAAGCTGCCAACACTGTCGTGTATGTTCAAAATAGATGCCCACATCAAGATTTGGACTTCAAAACTCCTGAAGAAATCTTCACTGGTAAGAAACTTGATGTTTCTCATTTTATAATTTTTGGAAGTCCCGTATATTTTCACGTGCCGAAAGAAAAGAGAAGCAAGTTGGATGCTTCTAGAAAGAAGGGAACATTTGTGGGCTACAGTAAAACTTCAAAGGCAAATAGAATCTATGTGTCTGGTCAAAAAGAAGTGGAGATAAGTTATGATGTCACCTTCAATGAAGATGTTGCCCTTGGGAAGGTTAGATCTTTCTATTTCAAAGGAAGACAAAGATGAAGATGCAGGAAAGCAGGAAGAACCGAAGAATAAACCAATGCTCGATGTTGATGGTCTGATGGATCCCATTGATCCACCTCCTGGTGAGCCTTCTTCTTCTAAAAGAAGACCCTCATGGCTTAGAGATACTCTCGAAGATATCGAGAGACATATTGCACAAGGGGGACATTCTGTGAAAGTAAGAAGTTGAAGAGGTACCAAGGGTACTTAGTAGCCATGAGCACCATTATTCAATTTGATCTTGGAACATTCAAAGAAGACGTGAAGCACCAAGTTTGGAAGGATGCTATGAACGAAGAGTATGAGTCGATCATGAAGAATGATGTCTGGGATATGGTCCCTAGACCAAAGGACAAGTATGTTGTCACCTCGAAATGTCTTTACAAAATCAAACATGGAGCTGATGGGAGTGTTGAAAAGTTCGAGGCCAGGTTCGTTGCCCGAGGCTTCTCCCAGAAGGAAGGTCTAGACTATGATGAGATATTTGCACTGGTTGCCCGATATACCACCATCCGTTCAATTATTGCCCTTGTTGCCACACAAGGATGGAATCTACATCAGATGGATGTCAAGACTGCCTTCTTCCATGGCTCACTTAAGGAAGAGGTCTATCTGGAGCAACCTATGGGGTTCAAAGTTCCAGATCAAGATACACATGTAAGCAGGTTGAAGAAATCTCTCTATGGGTTGAAGCAAAGACCCCATGGCTTGGCATGAGAGGATCGATAGCTATTTGATGAAGTTGAGCTTTACACGAAGTGAAGTTGATCCGAAACTTTACTTCAAGGTTGATAATGACAAGCCTCTCATTTTGGTGCTCTATGTGGATGATCTATTTCTGGCAAGTGCATACCCTCTCATTCATCAATGTAAGAGGGAGTTGGCTTCTGAATTTGAGATGAAAGACCTAGGGTTGATGCAGTACTTCCTAGGCTTGAAGATCTAGCAAAACCCTGGTGAGGTTTTCCTTTCTCAAGGAAAATATATTGTGAAGCTGCTTGAAAGATTTGAGATGGTGGACTGTAAAACCATGATCACTCCGATGGAACTCAACTTTAAGAAGCTATGCGGAAGTGCTGTTGGGCCCAATTTGGGAAATCCTTCCGAGTATCGTCAACTCGTGGGGGCCCTGATGTTCTTGGTGAAATCATGTTCGAACTTATGTTTTGCAGTGTATACGTTGAGTCAATTTATGGTCAAGCCTCATCACATACACTAGATTGCTGCGAAGAATCTTTTGAGATATCTTTGGGGCACAATCAATTATGGATTGAGATACACTGTCGGGAATTTGAGGCTCCATGAACACACTGATGCTGATTGCGTTGGCGGTGTGGTGGATCGTAAGAGCACATCTGGATGCTGCTTCTCTATAGGTTCTGCTTCGATATCCTGGATGAACAGAAAGAAAAAGTCAGTGGCTTTGAGCACCGTCGAGGCCGAATACATTGCAGCAAGTATGGCCTGTTGTGAAGTAGTTTGTTTGAGGAAGCTCTTTAGTGAGTTGTTTGGGCATGTGCCGGATACCACCATGATATATTGCAACAACTAAAGTGGGATTTGACTTTCAGAGAATCCTGTGTTCCACAACCGCTCCAAGCATATTGATATCAGGGACCACTTTATCCGAGATATGGTACAACGAAGCGCCATAAGACTCCATCACATTAGGACTGATGAGCAAGTCGCAGATATTCTCACTAAGCCCGTAGGGAAGGTCAAATTCTTAACCTTTTGTGAGAGACTTGGAGTGATCGTGGACAGACCCTCCTATGAGGGTCCCGCTTGAGTTGGACATTGAGCTATGGGAGCTCCGGGGGGCTTGGGGGTACTTCTTGGAGCTATGAGCGACCATAGGGTAAGGTTCACCCTTCCCTAACAGTGTGTTGTGTACAGGGCGAATGGTTCACCTTCCCCTGTGATACCCACTTTGTTGGTTATATATGAGCAAATTCACCCTCTCTTGTTGATGCCCCAGCATACATCCTACCCATGTAGTTCAAGGCTCATGGGAAGTACCTCTCATCTATCCAATGAATTAGAAAATGAGAATAGAGACCATAACACTACCGATGGACGCATCGTGTACTGTCGTACTCTCTATCCTAGGATGCATGGTGTCCAACAACTTGATCTGGGATCAAGTCTGGTTGAGGTTTTTACCTCTAGACTGACTTTGGGTCAGTGAAGAGTTGCAAGGTCTTGTGACTCACTCTCGATCAAATTCTCCTTCATTATTTCTTCATATTTCAGCAGAGCAGTGCAGGGATGACAGGATGGTATAGGTTGACAGATGGATTGGCAGGTAGATTTATCCCTAGTTGAGAGGGAGCGTTAAAATTGGCAACTAGGGCCAAACTCCACCTTGGACAGCTCATATGATGGAGATGATATTTTTTTGGGATTCCTCTTGAGGTGCAAGATTGATCTAAAGTTCATCTTGTTTGGATGAGCAGAAGTGAGATTTTGAATCTATTCTCTCACACACATGCAAATTGTCAAGGTCAGCAAAAATTCTAATGTAGGCTCATAAGCCCCAATGGATGTGTCTCCACCCTCAACGAAGGATATAAATATGAGTGGCCTATTCCTCATTTTCGATATCATCACTCGTCACATTTCTCTCTCCTCTCTTCATTGGTTTGTACAAGGAGCAGCCAATCTTCTTCACACAGGTGGCAAAGTGATTGGGAAATTCTGAAATTTTCAAATTTGTTTTAGGGTTGTTTTGCAAAGCGTTGACTAGGGGTCAACCTTGCTCCCTTTGTTGCTTTTTTCAGGCAGGAAGTTCGCTCTACCTAGGCCGCATTCTTTGGCACAGAAATCGAGGATTTCTGAGCACGTTGACCGTAGTGTTGACTTTTCTGTTGATAGAGTTTGACTAAGTTTTTCAGATCTGTTTTGGGCTGATTTGGATTGTTGTTGGAGGTTGTATTGACTGGGTTTGGCCGAGCTGATTTGGAGGAATATTTCTTGCTGATTTGACCAGCATTGACTTTCTAGTTAGGGCATCATGTTGACTGTTGTTTGACTCTCTGCTGAACTTTTGTATATTGGGCAAATGTATTTTGTATATTGTACTCTCTCTCTCTCTCTATTGAACTTTTGAAGAATAATAAGAAGATTTGATTAGAGGGTTTCCCCGCATTGGGGTTTTTCCCTAGCATCCGCCAAATATTGTGTCCTCTTGTCTTGGCTTGTCTTATGCTTATTGTTTATGTTCTATTAGCATTTACTGTCAATGTTAATGTGATTGCTAATATGGAAATTGATATTGTGCTAATAAGAAAAGATTGAAGTGAATTGCTCTAAAGTATTGAACATACCATTGTTATCTAAAATTAACATAATGTAACAGTTGAAAAAGAAGGATCAAGGTATTTTGCTTCTCCTTCTTCCTTGATTGCTTCAGCCTTCATGTACTAGGAAGCTTTGCTTCCCTCTATTTTGGAATGAATATAATATATCTGAACCTGTTAAAAAAAATTGATTTTCGAAGTAAATTCCTAACTCACTAGAATAAAATGAATATATCAACTGGGGTATTAGTGCGGTATTTGATAGGTAAGCCACCATTATATATATATATATATATATATATATATATATATATATATATATATATATATAATTTATTAAATAAAGTAATTTATAAACTTTTAATTAAAGTGATTTAATTAACTCATAACTAAAGTAATTTAATCAAAACAAGATAATGATAAATTATAAATTAAATAAAGAAATGACTATACCCAAATGGATAATTAAAAGACTATACCCAAACACTCCATTTAATAAATTCAACCGTCTCTAAACAAAGGAAGGAACCGACACTAGAGGATGGAAGGCGGTGATTAATTTGGAGGCAGTGGATATCAAAGGAATATAAAAAGACTGAGGGGGAGGGGGTATGAACGGGGATTCCGACTTTTTGGTTTCATGAATGCAACAAGAAGTGTTGAGAGAGTCACAAACAGATAGTAAACACTGAACCTTGATTGTTCTTTGGGGTTTTGGGCACGGGGACCAGAAGACGAGTCTTCTCGATCTGGGAACCGGACAGGTTGATACCAGATAGGCTAGGAGGAAAAGTCGATTTGGTAGCGAGTGTTGTAGCTCCTAGAGACAACCTTTAGTTGTATAAAGACCAGTGCCTAGGACATCTTAAAAATGCAAGGAGAATATGACTCAACTGATTGCAGTTGACAATGTTGGGCTCTCATGCAACTATCACTTGGATGAATGGTTTTAATAAGGGTGTAACCAAGACCCCAAAGTTAAACATAACAAATAGGAAACTGCAGAAACTGAGTACAATCTTCAAAAAGTAGATGCATCAGACAGCTTTAAGACAGAATGCTGTAAAGGTGGCCAACTTCTCAAATGAACACACAGATATCAAGTAATATATGTGAGTGATGACTATGACAGAAGATGGAATAAGATATCAACTATAAGTGGGCATATTCAAAGATAAGAGTCCATATATACTGGGCCTATGCAGAGATAAGAATCCATATATCTGGGCTTGTTCTAAGACAAGAATCCACTTTAGTTAATATCAGAAGAACAACGAAAGAGCAAGAAAATGAAACAAAGTATCTTGCCTGAGCCATATTTAAAGGGCTATGTATGAGTAAACATGAGTATCTGTAATGATAAATTCACATTTAAACATGGGAGCACTTGCATTCCAGAGCATGGGATGCAAGATATGTGGAGAGGCATGAAATGAACATTTATATTCAAAAACAAAGAGAAAAGTTACAAACTGTGAATCATCCAGAGCTGTAATATCCCCAAAGGGGAATAACCAGTAATAAACAGAAATATGCCAGACAGATAAAGAAAATACAATGCTGAACCAGATCACTGAATAATGACACATAGAATTCCAGAAAACTGAGCCATTTTATTAATCTGAAAGTACATAGAGAGGAGTACAAGAAGATCAGAATAAGTGCACCTATCCTTGCCCTAGGCAAGTGGAAACCCTCTCAGACAGAATAATGGCTGCAACAAGGACAGCGTCCTAGCTGCTCTGAAGGCTGAAGACTGGAAAACAGCTGATCTCAACTCCAAAAACCCTTACCCATGAAAAACGCTGTCTCTGCTAGTGACAACGCAGAAACAGATGAAGCACTAGGCACCAAAAACTCCAGACAGATAGATCAGCTACTGAAGGCTAGAAAAACGCTGTTGAGCCCTCTCACATAAGCCTGCTCCCCAGATCAGCGTCCTACCTAGTGGATCTGCCTCCTGAATGCTCAGATCTGCTGGATCTGAAGCCTCAAATCAGATCTGTGTCCTATCCCTCCTGATCTGCGTCCTCCTAGATTAGATCTGCTACCAAACCTCTAGATCTGTGCTGGATCTGACAATATGTCTTCAGATCTGCAGCCTCCAAGGCTGGATCTGATGTTATCTCTTCAGATCTAAGCTAGATCTGCCAATATCTCCTCGGATCTGCAATCTCCCAAGCTGGATCTAGTGCTATACCTTCAGATCTGCAACATACAAGACTAGATCTGCAAATATCTGCTCAGATCTACCCTCTCCAAGACTGGATCTATCAATGGCCTTCAGATCTGCGTCCTTCCCCTCAAGATTGGACAGCGTCCTCTCTCCTCAAGCTGAACTGCGTCCTCCCTTCCTCGTACGCCGCGCTCGCTCGCATCCGGACCCGCCCCTCCCCCGGAACATACTCTTCCACTCTCACCGACTCGCTCTTCCCCGGCGTGCTGGCTCTTCCCATCCCTAATTGCCACCACAAGAGGGCTTTTTCTCTCCCCCTAACCGCACCGTAAATCGCTTACTCTTGTCGTGTCTCCTCTCTGTGCACTTCGGGGGATCCTTATTAGGCGGCACTCGAAGTCCCCCGAAGCCAAGGGTGAAACCGAACAACCTTACCAAAAAGGGCACCGAAGTCCCCGAGGCTAAGGGTGAGATCTCCGACCGGAGACACTCGTGCACTAAACAGTGCTGCAGACCGACTAAACAACCGGCGTGCTGAAGCAGACAGAAGTCTAGCTATCAATAATAATATCAAATCATGAATGATCCAAATGAGGTGAGAACCTCTCCTTTTATAATGCAAAACTCCCTCCAAAACTCAACTCTCCTCTGACCTGCGCAGTTTACCTTGGGTCAGCCTGATGCCTCCCCCATCATACCCATGTGGACCTCCAAGGCCCCCTCTCTAAGTTATAACGTCAATCTACTAGGAAAAGAACACTTTATTATAAAGTGAGGTGACTAAAGTGAGGTGACCCCTCTTATTTCTCACTTTATTTATTATTTCTAGCTAAAGCGGCAAAATAAAGCAAAAATGAAATATTCCAACTAGCAAAGCTAGTTGGGAATATTACAAGAGCAGAATCCCCAATTCCAACAAAGCTTCTAATTACTGAATCCCTACGAGCTCTTCAAACATCTAATATCAGAGTTCATACAAAATACATACAGAGCACTTGAACTAGTGATTCCTTTGGAAAATCTAGAACCTTTTCTTAGTGTTTGCTTCCTGCTTTTATAACCACTGATTCCTATGCGTGAGAAGATATTTTGGGAAAATATCTTCTTCGCGTGCTGGTATGTTGTTGCAAGTCTAAATCAAAATAGAAATGATGATGAGGAAAAACTGCCTCTCATCATCTTACAATGCAGGGCTAAAGCCGTTTCTAACTTAAATGTAACAATTGATTGAACTGAAAGTAAATCTGCGGGAGTAAATCTGAAGATTTCACCCGAAATGACAATGTGGAGGGAATATACGGTAAAAAGACCACACAGGCCTTGTCGTGACTTATTATTGTTGTTTGATGAAGTGGAACCACTGCTGCTGCTGGCGCAAGAGATATCGTTAGTCATGGGAAGAGATGGCCTTCCGTGTTGGAGCATGCGGTACTGCTAGTAGTGGAAAAACTGGCCTTCTGTGCTGGAGGGTCTCATAGAACGGCCAATGGTCATGATCCATTGTCTTGGACGTGGAATGCCTCTCTGCATCTTTTTCTCTGCTTCCTGGGCATGGAGGATCGTCATCCTTGGCCTCGAGCCACTATGATTGGCTAGGTGAGGGCCTGTGTTCATTAAAAGGCCGTGAAAAACATGCACAGACAGCAAACAAATTAAATAAATCCTGCGTTTATGGTTTGACTACTTCAAATGGCTCGGGTAAAGGCAGAGGAGCAATGCGGAGGCAGTAGATGCAACGGAAAAGGGTCTCACGGCGAGAAACCATGAAAAGCAAGGTTCAAAACTGTATTTGGCGCAAAGAGGTGCAATGGTGGTTTTCGAGAATACCGGAGGTTGTATTCGCACGAGGTTGAGGTGGTAAGCGGTTTGGGGCTAAATGGACGCAATACGACTTGATGGCTAACGCGTGTCTTTTACAAAACCATCCATTTCGCGTGGAAACAGCACGATCATGTCATTTGGTGAAATGAACGCGAAACTGAATGGGAGTCATCTGATCTGGGCAATCCAGATCAACGGCTGCAAATGAACGCAATGGACAAACCTGCACGGTCGAGTGGGACCGGCAATGACATCAGCAACCCTGTCGTGTAGAGAAAAGCTATTGGGTGAAGTTGAAAAGAGGGGATCAATGGGAGAAGTTGAAAAGAGGGGATCAGTGGGAGCCATTGGATCACGAGGATCAACGGTGGAGATCACGAGGAAACATGATGAAAGGTCCCAGCGTGGTCGGCTGGGACCAGCGGGATTATATGGAAAATTGAAAGAAATTACGCATAGCGGGGACACTTGAGGTACGAAAAGGTTTGCGAGTCGGGTGCCCCCGTAGTAAATCTAGACCGTCGGATGAAGATCTCCCATAGCTCGAGGAGTCAACTGCAGGGGCACTCATATGGTTGACCTTTGTGCTAAAACTACCCGCAGGTGGAAGAAGAGGTGAATCAACACGAGCCATCGGATCTGTGAGATAGACAGCGAAGAATGCATCGCAGGATCGGCAATCGGCTGAGAAGAGGGTCCGAGAAGGAAGAATTTAGAGGTTGCGATATGCCGATGGCCGATGGAAAAGCAAGTGCCGATGAGCGATGAAGCGATGTAGCGATGGAGTGATGGGTGGGGGCCGCGCAATGGAGCGAGGAAGCGCCGACCGTTGGATCTGGGGGAGCCAGATCAACGGCTCAGATTAAATCGGCGGGGAATGGACATCGGCGGTAAAACATAAAGTGTAAATGGGGGAGAGCGATGTGCGATGTGCGATGGAGCGATGAAGCGATGACCGTTGGATTTGCGGGGATCGACGGTCAGCATCTCTTCGGCATAGATGGGCCTCGCCGGTGAAGCAAAAGAGAAAATGAATGGATTTAGGAATCAGCAAAGTCCGATGGCCGAAGAGGGCTTAAGGACTTTTAGTCGTCGGTAATAAAACGAGGTTATATGAGAAATGAGGGCCGAGGGCTTAAACAAGAAGGCGCTTAGAGGCCCGATATGTTAAAAAGAGCGCTTTTAAAGCCAAAAGGTGGATTTTAAGCCCTTTCAAAGGTTCTGATAGGTGAAAAGGAGGCTTTGACAATCCATGCTGTCATTATCATTTTTGCTTTGCAGTATAGGGCCCCTTATCATTAGGCATCCCAGCTCGGCGGGGGATGCCATAACAACAACGGGAACGGGAGCAACAACAGCTCAAGAACATCTCCAAACAAAATTACAGGAAAGTACTTGCTAATGATTTATTAATATTTAGGAATGTCTGCTTGCTTCGTTAATTTAGGACCTCATTTTTAGATGAATGATTAAATTAGGGCTTTTTGTTCTGCTATTGTGGATGTCAAATTTTAGTCTTTGGTTAATCCTTTAAATTTAGGGTATTACATGTTTTCACTTAGTTAAATCGATCAATCACAAAATCATTTCAGAAATAGAACTTGCTAACTTTAGCCATTTTAAATTGCTTTAAAAGGGCAAACGAAGGCACGTTTTGATCATTGTCTTGTGAGCACGAGTTGGTGAGACAAGACAATATAGCTCACGGGTTTGTTGTGAAATTTTCAAATCTGAAAATTATTACAGCAATGATTGATTTATTTCGCCTATTTCTTAGATAAGTTATTTACAGATACTTCAATAAATTTTGAAATAAACACAGCTGCAGTACTTCACTCTAATCAAAAGCAGAAGAACAGAAATAACACATGTAGCACAATAGAAACAACCATATGAACATAGTTATTTTTGGACAACTGTCCCCGAAAAAACCCAATGTGGGAAAACCGATGCAGCAGATGAGGGTTTGTATTTATCTTCAATAATGAAAAGATCTTTTACAGAAGTCTTGGTGAGCAAAATGAAATAGCATACACCTGGCATGAATTTTCCGGACACTCCATAAGTATTCCCGACTCTTGGGGTGACCTTCTACACCCTCTGCGTCATCCTATGTAGTTGCTCTGCGCAGTCCCTCCCTAGACTGCGTAATTCTGCGTGGACTTGATGATGCTGCTCAATACTTCCTTCCCTTCACCCTTATGCTTTATGCTTCTCTGCTAGCTGACTTCTCCCTCCTCCTTCTGCCTCTACAAACTCACCCACTGAAATCGAATTCTCTTACTCCAGAATCGATTTCCTTCGGGTACTGAGAATGTCCCTGGCCTCATTTCCAAATGACCCTCAAGCCTCTTCTTATAATCTTCTCGCTGATGAATCAACGACCAAGATTATATCTTTAATCAATGGCTCAGATTAAAAGATGACTTGATCTCTGTTTTCTAGAAGATTCACACTCTGCTTTATTATACCCTTTAATTATTTAATTTCCCTAAGTTTAGACTTAGGGTCTACATTAAAATAATTAATTATTTTAATAAAGCAAGATCTGAGTGGAATTTCCACAAACGATTTATGGGTTCTCTCGATAATCGTTGTCCAAGCCTCTCCACCAAATTTAAGACTTGGAACACTTCCTGATGCTATAAAATCAACACTTCCTCTTAGTGAGGAAAGTGTTCAAGCAAGATACCATTGTACTGCTCTGATTCTAGAACATCTGTTGCGCTGATGATGTCCTGGCTGCTACCCCTCATCTCTGCGTTGTTGCCCTCTGTACTATTTTTTGTGACACTATCTCTGCCACTGCCTCATCCGTACTGCAACTCCCTCTGTCTTTGTAGACCACTCGTTCCTTTAATGGAAGGGGTTCTCGACCATCCCCATCCTCTCTCTGAAGTAAGTGAACTTAATCTTATTCAGAGCCTTGGTGAGGATATCTGCCACCTGTTCCCCTGTAGGAGTGTACCTCAACTGCACTACTTCCTGTTGGACATAGTCCCTAATGAAGTGGCACCGAATGTCAATGTGTTTCGACTAGTCATGAAACACAGGATTCTCAGAGAGTTTAATGCAACTCTGATTATCACACATACTTCCGGTCGGTTCCATCCTCTTCTTGAGTAGGTTCAAGAGTAATTTACAAAGCCATATGGCCTCGCACGATGTTGTGCTTGCTGCCATATACTCTGCCTCAGCTGAACTTAGTGCGACGAACTTCTATTTCCTACTACACCAGGAGGTCATTCCTAATTTGAGACTGAAACAGTACCCACTGGTACTTTTCCGATCCACTGTGCTTCCAACCCAATCTACATCTGTAAACCCACTCAACTAGACCTCATTGCCCTTGGTGTACTTCAATCCATACTCGACTATCCCCTTCAGATATCTAAGAACATGTTTGGCTATTGCCCAGTGAGCCCTCCTTGGTTCCACCATGAACTAACTGAGGGTATTCACTGCATAACAGATGTCTGGCCTAGTATTGACCAGATACATCAATGATCCGATAAGTTGTCCATACAAGGTGGGATCAGCCTCATCATCCTTTGTTGTATCTATCTTCTTCCAGTTTGTAATCCTTGGCGTGGCCATGGCTCTACAGTCTTCCATCTGAAATCTCTTTCGGATTTCTGTTGTGTATCTTCCTTGCCCCAGGAAGATTTCTCCCTTCTGTTGCCAGACCTCCAAACCAAGAAAATAGTGCATCTGCCCCAAATCCTTCATGTCAAATTCCCTAACCAGATTCTCCTTGCAGTCCTTGATGAGCTTCGATGATCCAGTAAGAAACAGATCATCTACATATAATACCAGGATTAACAGCTCATCCCCTACTCTTAAGTAGTAGAGATTGGGATCTGCGTCACTCTTGACGAAACCCATCTTCCGCAAATAGCTATCAATTCGCCCATACCATGCTCTGGGGGCTTGTTTTAAACCATACAAGGATTTCTTAAGCCTGCAAACATGTGTCTTCTTCTCATGTGTCTCGAAGTCCTATGGATATTCTCTGTACACTTCCTCCTCTATCACCCTGTTCAAGAACGTTGTCTTGACATCCATCTAGTGAATCTCCCATCCCATTTTTTCTGCTAGAGGGATGACGGATCTGATAGAAGTGTAGCGAGCTACAGCGGCGAAGGTTTCCTCATAATCGATCCCTTCCTTTTGCGCGTACCCCTTAACCACAAATCTGACCTTGAACTTCTCTATGTTGTCGTCTGCGACATACTTGATCTTGTAGATCCACCTTGATCCTACAACTGATCTGTCCTGTGGTTTACGGACTACTTCCCAGACATTGTTTGTCATGATGGAGCTATACTCCTCCACCATGGCATCCACCCACACCTAATGTTGAGTTGCCTCCTGAACGCTGGAGGGTTCTCCAACTTGAGCTACCAAGGCCTGGTATCTGTCAGGTTTCCTTCGTACCCTCTTCCCATCTCTAGGGTCTCCAACAAATTCCTCTGCATCCTTTAGAATTTGTTGAAGTTCTCTGCTCGGTCTTCCACTGGTGGTGGGCAGTCTTACCTACTCTCTTGCCTGCTCCTCTTCGAAGGAACTCTCCTCAGAATCCTTGTGCCATGACAAGGCACTTGACCCATCCTCTGTAGGCCGTTGAGGCTATACTAGTGGATCCTCCTCAATCTGCATATTTGTAGCCATTTCCCGGGATTTCCTGAAGGCTCTCTCCTCCATGAATTTCACATCCCGCCTTACTACAATCTTCCTGTTTTCTGGAATATAGATGCGATATGCCTTCGCATTTTCACTATAGCCCACAAGATAACCCTTTTCCGCAGTCTGATCTAACTTCTTCCTCTTCTCATCTAGAACGTGGCAATACACCATGCTGCCAAATATCCTAATGTGGCTCACCTCCGACTTGCTGCCTGTGAACAGACTCTTAGGAGTTACCTTCCCCAAAGCTCTATGGGGTACTCTGTTTTGCACATACACCGTTCTATTGAAGGCTTCTGCCCACAAAAATTTGGGCATATCTTGGTCATATAGCTTTGCCCTTGCAGCCTCTACAATGGTCTAGTTCTTCCTTTCTGCAACTCCATTTTGCTCTAGATTATATGGAGTTGTCCATTCTCTCTTGATGCCTTCCTTTGCGCAAAAACTGGTGAAGTCTTTATCGATATACTCTCCACCATTATCTAACCGTAGCTTCTTAATCTTCTTTCCTGTTGAATTTTCTACCAACACTTTGAATTTTTTGAAACGTTCAAAGACTTCATCTTTGGTTTTGAGAAAACAGATCCAAGTCTTTCTGGAATGATCATCAATAAAAGTAGCAAAATACTTGGCACCACTAACAGCAGTTGTGGACATTGGACCGCAAATATCTGAGTGTATCAACTCTAACACGCTCTTGGCCCTGCTGCTGCTTCTTGGAAATGCTGCTTTAGCATACTTCCCTAGTATGAATCCCCTGCAGACTTCATCTCTCCTTGTGTTGAGTTCAAGAGCTCCTATGACAGTGTTCTTGAGAATCTTCAAGGCTCCATGATGTAGATGCCCCATCCTTCTGTGCCATAATTCAGTCAAATCTCTTTCGTCCGTACTGCCAATCAGAGCCACGGGGGATTCAAGCTGGATCTTATATAGTTTATGACTCCTCACTCCAATTTGTGCCTTCTTGCTCCAGCTAGGATGTTTGACATAAATTTTGTTTCCAATAAAGTAGATGTCATAACCCTTGTTCTGAAGTTGAGACACTGAGAGAAAATTCATTCCCAACCCTGGTACATGCAAAACCCTTGTGGCTTGAATCTTGTTGCCAGCTTTTGTCTGAAATTTTATGGTACCTCTTCCAACGGGGGTACACTTGGCCTTATTTCCCATAGTAATCTGGAAATTCATTTGTTCTTCTTGGTAGCTCGAAAAACATTCTCGAACCCCCGTCATTTGAGCAGATGCTCCACTGTCAATATACCAAACACCTGGAGGAGTCGTGCCTGACACACAAGCGAGATCCTCCTCTAGTTTGGATGCCAGCACCGTCATGTCATGTTCCCTCAGCGTTTCTATGTGATCTAGGGAGCTGCGTGAGTCCTTCTGACTGAGTGAACCCTTCTGAATGTCGGATCTTTGGTCCATAGCAAATCCTCCCTTTTTGTCTTTAGCCTTTTGCTCTGATACCATGTGAAATTTTCAAATCTAAAAATTATTACTGCAGTGATTGATTTATTTCGCCTACTTATTAGATAAGTTATTTATAGATACTTTAGTAAATTTTGAAATAAACACAACTACAGTACTTCACTCTAATCAAAAGAAGAAGAACAAAAATAACACATGTAGCACAATAGAAACAACCATATGAACACAGTGATTTTTGGACAATTGTCCCCGGAAAAACCTAATGTGGGAAAACCGGTGCAGCAGATGAGGGTTTGTATTTATCTTCAGTAATGAAAAGATCTTTTACAGAAGTCTTGGTGAGCAAAATGAAATAGCATACACCTAGCATGAATTTTTCGGACACTCCGGAAGCATTCCCGACTCTCGAGGTGACCTTCTACACCCTCTGCATCATCCTTAGTAGCTTCTCTGCGCAATCCCTCCCTGAACTATGTAATTCTGCATGGAGGGCTTGATGTTGCTGCTCAGCACTACCTTCCCTTCACCCTTCTGCCTTTTGTTTCTTTGTTAGTTGACTTCTCCCTCCTTCTGCCTCTGCAATCCCACCTCTACAAACTCACCCACTAAAATCGAATTCTCTTACTTCATAATCGATTTCCTTTGGGTACTGAGAATGTCCCCAGCCTCATTTCCAAGTGACCCTCAAGCCTCTTCTTATAATCTTCTCGCTGATGAATCAATGGCCAAGATTATATCTTTAATCAATGGCTCAGATTAGAAGATGACTTGATCTCTGTTTTCTAGAAGATTCACACTCTGCTTTATTAATACCCTTTGTCTACATTAAAATAATTAATTATTTTAATAAAGCAAGATTTGAGTGGAATTTCCACAAACAATTTCTGGGTTCTCTGGATAACTGTTGTCCAAGCCTCTTCACCAAATTTGAGACTTGGAACACTTCCCAATGCTATAAAATCAACATTTGTGAGAAGGTTGCACATGTTTATGTGTCGAGATTATGAGAGAAAGGTGTGGCAAGAGAAGCTTGTGAACATAAATTTAAGAGGCGAGGATCAACAATCTTGCAAGGGTTTCAAGTCTGGTTCAAGGTAGGAAAACAAAGTTGTTTCCAAATTGAAACAATTTGTATTTGTAAGAGATCTAATGCTCAATTTCTATCAATAATCAAGCAGAGGGTTTTCCCAGTTGGGTTCCCTAGAAAAATATTGTGTTTAATTGTGTGTGAATGTGTCTTTAATTTTGTTCTATTCCGCTGCAAATTTGAAGTATAGAAATTATGTGTTCTAGTGAAAAGAAACTAGTTTTCAATTTTCAAATTATTCACTATAGCAGTTGCAAAATTTAAGGAAATTCTATAGAAAGGTTGACTATTCAACCAACACTAGCTCTCATCCAGCTAACAAGTCGATGATAAGACAAAAGGATGGTGACATAAATTGTACTTCATCAACCTTACTAGATATAGTTCACTTCCAGTCACTGTTTTGAAGATATTGTTAAAATCTGAAAGTTCTATGCAGAAATTTAAAAATTCTTTGCAGAAACTTGAAATTTTTATGCAGAAAACTTACTTGCAGAAAATTGAATGTACTTTGTTGAAAACTGAAGGTTCTATACAGAAATTTTAAAAAAAATTGCAAAAACTTGAAAGTTCTATGCAGAAAATTGAATGTGTTTGCAGAAAATTGAATATACTTTGTTGAAAACTGAATGGAACTGAATGTACTTTGCAGAAAGCTTAATGTACATTGTAGAAAACTGAATGTACTTTGCAGAAAGCTTAATGTACATTGTAGAAAACTGAATGTACTTTGCAAAAAGTTGAATGTACTTTGCAAAAAATTGATGTACTTTGCAAAAAGTTGAATGCACTTTGCAGAATACTGAATGTACCCTGTTGTTACAAATACTTAGAATACAGATTACTTCTTCACAACTTTTCAAATTAGCAATTATAGATAGAACATAAACTTAAGGATCATGTGAAGACAGCCAAGCACAAATATGAGACACTGAGAGTTAGGGCCAATGACCAGAGCAAAACCCACAAGGGGAAAACCCAAATTATTTTTCTTCTATTAGATTTCTTCAATAGTTCAACAAAGTACAAAGAGAGAGAGAGAATGAGAATGAATAAAATCACCAATGTTTAATCAACTTGCAACTGAAGTGTTCTTGCTCTTCGCTTGAAGATCTCCTCCTTCTCTTGATTAGATCTTGTCCTACATACTTGCTCTAGCTCTTCCCTTGTTCTTACTCTTCACTTGCTCTTACACTTCTTTTGCACACACTCAACTCTAGCTCTCCTTCACAATGAACATGTTACATTGACCTCTCACTTGCTCTTGCTTAAATTAATGAGAAAGAAGAGAAGTTGGAAAATGAATTCATTTCTTGAGCCAATAATAGGAGAATTGAATTCCATGAGGAAGGAGTTACTTGAGGAGAAGTGTAATGCATCCCAAGAATAGAGAGAGAGATACACTTGCCTCGAGGAGTTACAATTCAAATTAAGGAGTGAGAGAGTTATGCTTAGATATGAGAGAATATTTGGTGAGAGTTACAAATCGAATTGAATGAGAGAGTTACAAGTGTATTTAATGAGGAGGAGTTACACTTTTGCCATACATTGAATTAGTGAGGGAGAGTTACATTCCATTAAGTGTGGAGCTACTATTTTATTCCAAGAGAGAGGTTCAATTTTCCAAGTAAGAGATTCTCAATTTAATTTACTTATTTCATGAGAGAATTCGTTTTTATTAATCCATTAAAGGTGAATGACTTTAGACTATTTTATAAATAATAGTATCATAATAATAATAATACTAGTAAGAAGAAAAATATTAGTTTTTCACTTGTATAATCATGAATGATTTGATTTTAAAGTGGATTCCATATATCGAAATCATCCTTGATCATTTAGACATAACAGTCTATTTTTGGAAAGTCGCTTCCAAATTGAGATATGACTTACTATTTCTAGAAAGTCATATTAGAATTGTTAGAAATGAAATTTATTATAGGTGGTTCAAACAGAACTGAAAGATATGATTTCTTCTAGGAGAAATTCATCCCTGAGCTGTCAAATTTTAACACTCTCTCTCTGCTAGGGAGAAATTTATTTTTGCATCAAATATCTCTGCTTCCTCTGATCTCTTTCATTCATCTCAATTCAACTCTGCTCTATAACATCTGTAACAATGAAGTCGCAATCTAAAGAAGAATCATCCACTTGACACAAATTTGGAAAGGAAAGAACCATCACATGTCACATAGACAAGGATTATACTCAACCAATTTTCATCTCAAAAATTAGGTGATAGAACACAGGCATCACATAGGCAAGACTCAAACAAGTCACACAGACAAGAATCAAACACAACCAAGTGTCAAGTGGCCCATCTCGCCACATCTGATGCACTTCACCTTCGAAACATCTCTCTTTTGTTTATGTTGCTCTTGTTGTCCCTTTGATGTGAAGGCTACATTCTCCTCCTCCTCCGAATTGTTTGATCCGCTCCCATTGCTACCGTCAAGTTTTGCACTTGACCAGATCTCTTCTCAGCTCCTCCTCCTGAAGAGTTGCCCACATCGACTCCCAACTAGGTAGTGTTGCCCTGCCCAACATACTTTGGACAAAAACTTGCCACTCCTCGGTGACTACTTTAAGGGTCAAACTCACCATAGTTGTAGCAGTTTGGGTGGAACCCACAGCGGCCAACTGGTCACGGATTTCCTAAAGTCTCGTTAAGAATGAAGCAAAGAGCTCCCCCTTCTGCATCTGGATCATCCGGAGCTTCTGCTCCAAGTACATCTTTTGTTGCTCAGAAGTTCCTTCGTATAGCACAAACAAGGCCTCCCATATCTCCCCGGTTGTGTTCTTTCCAACTATATTAGAGACTATAGATCCTTCACACCATCAAGGATAAGTCTCTTGGCCTTTGCCATATTGGATTTGTACTTTTTATTTTGATCCGAATCAGTAGGTACAACAACCACGTTATGTACGAACGCCTTGAGATCATATTCGTCCAGAGGGAATTTGATTCTTTCCTTCCAGATCACGTAGTTGGAGGATCCCTCTAACCGATCTTGATCTCTAAGTCCGTGAGATGTCATCTTAGCCAAAAACTGTCAAACTTCTCTCTCTTTCTCCCTAATGCGTAGCCTCTAGGTTGGCTTACGCACTTCCCGATGGCGCTGGTAAGTCTATTGCTCCTCTGCTTCCTAGCAAATGAGAAAAATTGAATTCCTCGACAAGGAACTCCCTAAGGAAGAATTCCCTCAATATGTGTTCTTCTTCTTCGTCTGACTCTTCTCTGCTTAGCAACTGCTTGCAGAAAAAACTGCGTCCCTCTGGATCTGCGCTGCTCCCTTTGCCTTGGCAAGGTGTCAATCCGGAAGTCTCACCTCTCTGTCAACTCACTCTAGAGAGAAACCACCTCGAAAATTCAGCCCTTCTAGCTAGAACTGCGCAATCCCTCTGGGGATTCGATCTGCTGCTGCTGCAGCAATTTGGCCTTCACTTTAGTGCTAGTCTGCTCTTCCTATTTCACATCAAACGCTCTGATACCATGTGAAAATTCCTAGATCTAACAATCTCAGGAATCCTACTGCAACCAGCTCAATCTACTTCACCTACTTTGTAAATCACATTACAAATTCATTTCAGATTACTTCTTGAAACATTAAAGTAAATTATTAAAGCAACCTACACTTAATTAAATTTCATTCTGAAACAAGGAAACTGAGCAAAGAAAAACATTCACGTAGGAAACCTTTATTTTGGACGAAAATCCCCGGAAAAACCCAATGCGGGAAAACCAGTGCAGCAAATCTGAGGGTTTATATTTATTAAGCAGTAGCAAATCCTAAATACATCTCTTAATACCTCAAAGGTTATTCAGTTATATAGAGAGAAAAAATGACAGAAAATTTGTGAGTTTTACCTCACTCAATCACTAGAATTTTCCGGCTGATCCAGAAACTGGATGACATGCCCCTAGAGGTCCCTGCGCTGCCTCTACGTAGGCACTGCGTCACTTCCTCTTGGCATTGCATCATCCAATCTACAGATCGATCTACCTCCCGGAATCTCATATCTTCACCTCCCAGTCTCACACCCCGGCTCCTGACGTCTGAAACTAATATGACAGCAAAATCTCAAAAACCCTCTTAGCCTCTGCATAGCCCTTCATGGCACTGCGCTGGATCTGTGTCAGCCTTCCTGGCTCTGCGCTGGCTCTGCTAGATCTCTCTCTGCCTCTCTCTGTTGATGATTCTCCGGTTGAGAAAATCACTCTCTCTGGAAGCTCTCTGCCCCTCTCTGCGCTAGAATCACTTAGATATGATCTTCGCCCGAGCACTCGCTCCGTCAGAAAAAATCGATCAATTGATTCACTCTGTGTGTCTTTCCAAATAGCCCTCAAGCCTTCCTTATAGTTTTCGCGATGAGATATCAATGGCCGAGATTAGATCTCCAATCAACGGCTAAGATTATAACTTGACTTGATCCATGTTCTCTAGAAGATTCACACTTTGTTTTATCAATACTCTTTAATTATTTAATTTCCCTAAGTTTAGACTTAGGGTCCCCATTAAAATAATTAATTTTTTCAATAAAACACATTCTAAGTGGAATTTCCACAAACGACTTATGCATTCTTTGGAATACATGTGCCTAAGCCTCTCCACAAATTTTGAGACTCACAGCACTTCCAATGCTACCAAAAAACAATAGGAAGTACACAGGACAACCAATGATTTTCAATGACTCACCTCAGGCCTTTTACCAGTGAAGACTTCTTCAGGAGTCTTATTGTCTAAAGCTTCATGAGGAGTTATGTTTTGCACATAAACAACAATCTTTGCAGCTTCTCCGCACATAAACTTCGGTAGCTTTGATCATGCAGCATGGCTCTAACTACTTCCATAATGGTTCTATTCTTCCTCTCAGACACACCATTTTGTTGTGGATTGTACGACACAGTGGTTTCTTTCTTTATTCTAACGTCTTTGCAAAGATCATTAAACTCATTGGAGGTGAACTCTCCCCCATTATCAGATCGGAAATCTTTGATCAACGTTCCCGTTTAATTTTCAATCAAAGCCTTGAAATCTTTGAACATGTCAAATGCTTCACCTTTATTTTTCAAAAAGAATATCCATGTCTTGCGAGAAAAATCATCAACAAAAATCATGAAATACAAGTAGCCACCAAGAAAAGTAACAGACATAGGTCCACATAAATCAAAATGTATGAGCTGAAGTACTTGACTAGTTTTCGTTCTGCTTGAATGGAATGGTCCCTTTATATGCTTTCCACTTGCACATCCTGGGCAAAATCCTTCATGATCCATTCTAATCTCAAGCATTCCAGAAACCATCTTCCTTACATGAGGTAAGGCTTTGTAATGTAGATAAGCAAATCTTCTGTGCCATAGCTCACACTGAAGATTGGTATCATGGACCAATGCATGAATTGATTTACCATTGACTTTGTAAAGCCCATCACATCTTGATCCAAGAGTGAAGGCTTCTCTCATACTTGAGTTCAAAGGCCAAATTAGACTTTTCCATTAATAAAGCAACTTTCATTCATTTATCTTCTAAAGCAGATATGGATAAAATATTCTTTTTCAAGCTAGATACATACAAAACTTCTTGCAGAAAAATAGATTTGCCATCATCTAACTGAAATGAAATTGAACCATAACCTTTAACTTGGTGAGCAGAATTATGTCCAAGAATAACATTTAAATTAGTCTCCCTCTCAACTAGATTAGAGAGTGCCTCTTTGTAACCAGTAAAATGTTTGGAGGCACCACTATCAACTAGCCAGCTATCAAATGAATTTGCACAAGAACTGGAAAGAGCAGAAACACGAAAATATTATGATTGAGTTTCCGCCTCATTATTTCTATATCTTGGATTTCATGGTTTTCTTAGGATACTCTTTTCTTTGATCTTCATAAGAGTCTTTTCTATAATCAGATTTGTTTTTGAATCTAGGAGCTCTCCTTCTTTCTTTACAGTCACGAGCAAAATGACCATGTTTTTTACAGTTAAAGCATCTAAATTTTGACATGTCTATATTTCCTTTATTTGATTTGAAAGCATATTTCTTTTTATTATCTTTATTTTTCTTGTCATACGCTGAAAATGCAGTAGGTTCTCCTCCTTCATAATGTGAAATTCTCCCTCTAGAGATCATTCTGGCCTCCTCTTAGATACACTTTCCCCTCAAATCTGAGAGTAGTGTTGATATTGCTGATGGTGGTGATAAAAGACTCTCAAACAGGGGAAAGGCCTCCAAACGCAATCAACACCATTTCTTTGTTGGGTACAACTTCACCGACTGTTGACAGTCAATTCCTGATTTTAGTCATTCTCAGGAAGTATGCTTGAACCATCTCTCCTCTATTCATCTTGATGTCCTTCAACTGATTCTTCAAAGCAATAATCTGATTCAAGTTATTAATTGCAAACATGTCAATTAGTTTGTCATACATTTCTTTAACTTTCTTCAAACCAGAAACATAAGTAATGAGATGATCACTAAGAGAATCAAAGATAATTTTTCTAGCTTTGATTTCACCCTTTTTATATTTGGATTTGACAGTAACACTTGCATTCTCTAGTGGATCAGCTATTGTGTCTTCAACATACTCCAGAACTTCGTGTTCTTCAACAGTGATATCTACCCTTGCTTTCCATGGACCAAAGTTTGAAGCATCATTCAGCTTCTCCTCTATCTTGAAGTAGGACGAAGTCATCTTACTTAGAAAACTTTGGCAACAAGTAGGGTCTCTTTAGGTGATCTCTAATCCCCTTAGACTTGTCTTCACCAAGGCTCTGATCCCATGTTAAAATCTGAAAGTTATATGCAGAAAACTGAATGGAACTGAATGTACTTTGCAGAAAGCTTAATGTACTTTTAGAAAATTGAATGTACTTTGTAGAAAGTTGAATGTACATTGCAGAAAACTGAATGTACTTTGCAAAAAGTTGAATGTATTTTGCAGAAAACTGAATGTACTTAGCAGAAAACTGAATGTACTATGTTGTTACAAATACTTAGAATGCAGATTTATTCTTCACATCTTTTCAAATCAGCAATTATAGATAGAACATAAACTTAAGTATCATATGAAGACAGCCAAGCACAAATATGAGACACTGAGAGTTAGGTCCAACGAACAAAGCAATACCCACAAGGGGAAAACCCAAATGATTCTTCTTCTATTAGATTTCTTCAATTGTTCGGCGGAGTACAAAGAGAGAGAGAGAATGAGAATGAGAATGAGAATGAATAAAGTCACCAATGTTTGATCAACTTGCAATTTAAGTGTTCTTGCTATTTGCTTGAAGATTTCCTCATTCTCTTTATTAGATCTTGTCCTACACACTTGCTCCAACTCTTCCCTTACTCTTACACTTCACTTGCTCTCACACTTCCCTTGCACATACTTAACTCTAGCTCTCCTTCTTCACAATGAACATGTTACACTCAACTCCCACTTGCTCTTGCTTAAATATATGAGAAACGAGAGAAGTTACAAAATGAATTCATTTCTTGAGCCAATAATAGGAGAATTGAATTCCATGAGGAAGGAGTTACTTGAGGAGAAGTGTAGCTCATCCCAATAATAGAGAGAGATACACTTGTCTTGAGGAGTTAAAATTTGAATTAGGAAGTGAAAGAGTTACACTTAGATATGAGATAATATTTGGTGAGAGTTACAAATCGAATTGAATGGCGGGGTTGAAAGTGCATTTAATGAGAAGTTACACTTTTGCCATCCATTGAATTAGTGAGGGAGAGTTACATTGTCTTAAGTGTGGAGTTACTGTTTTATTCCAAGAGAGAGGTTCAATTTGCCAAGTAAAATATTCTAAATTTAATTTACTTATTTCATGAGAGAATTCGTTTTTATTAATCCATTAAAGGTGAATGACTTTAGACTATTTTATATAATATAATAGTATCATAATAATAATAATAATACTAGTAAGAATAAAAATATTAATTCTTGACTTGTATAATTGTGATTGATTTGATTTTAAAGTAGATTCCAAATGATGAGATCATCCTTGATCATTTAGACATAACTTTCTAATTTTGGAAAGTCACTTCCAAATTGAGATGTGACTTACTAATTTTGGAAATTCATATTAGAATTGTTAGAAATGAAATTTTATTATAGGTGGTTCAAACAAAACTGAAAGATATGATTTCTTCTAAGAGAAATTCATCCCTGAGCTGTCAAATTTTAACAAATATTATCCTAGGGGGAACTGCAAACATGGTGCTTTTCCAAAAATTGTCTTTTTGTACTTTGAACAAGCATTGTAAAATGACCATTATGGAAGAGTGTTAGAGATAATGGTCATATTTAAAACCTAAACATATAATAAAGTAATTGAATGCAGTGATTAGTGTGGTAGTTAATCATTAGGCATTTGAGAGGCTACTTAACATACTCCTCTTCTCCTGCGATGTAATGAGACATTACATCATCTAATTACATATGAATGAATCCACTCGTTCATTCTAATGTGTATTCATCTACACGTTTTGCGTGTGTCAAACTCACACTACTAATCAAAACAAAAGATTTCAAAAAAATATTTAGTAACCAAAATCCCCAAAGCTAGTTCAAATATATGCAAGCAATTAAAACTTATTACAATGCCATGGCCCATGGTAGAAGATGCCCCTACATTTAAACCTTCTATGGGGTTTGACACATAAATTATGATACAAAACTAACATAGCTGAGATGTGACTCAAGTTATCCAAAAACGAATGCCTCCCCCCGCCCCTCCACAACAAAAGGGTCGTGATTACAATCTTTCTTTGTTTCAGATGCACCACCTAGCAACAAGTTGTCTTGCCAAGGTGACATAAAATTAGTAAATTACGAACATTTATCTGTGAAGTTTGAACCCACCACAAAACATAGGTACCATTAATTACATTAAGTTGGCAGTAGCCTAGACCAATCACATTGCACTACTTTTGTATGGCTAGCATTATTCCTCTAAATAAAAGATTACGCAAAAGGATGTTAGAGAACAATAACATTCCAACTTAGAGTGGACAAAATTTCCTAAAACGTAAACTTAATTATACCAATTTTAGGCTAGCTCCACTATCTAGTATCCAACTATCCGAGGTCCAAGCCTAAAAGACATACCCAGTGATGGACACCTCGATTCCAGAACTTCATCATCTTCCTTTAGTTCCCATCTATTTGAGCTAACTGGCTTGAGAATTTCAACATAAGAAAGCAACTAACTAGTGCAGTACATGTGCAGGTATGTTTCTTACACCCAGCACAAACACCCCAATTGATTGAATCTTCGATAGGCATTCAAATCACTAAAAATCAATTTTGTAATATTCCCAATTAGCAGTAGCGAATTGGCAATATTAATTTTGCTCAGATTTTTCCTTTCTAATGTTCAGTCATAAAATAAAGGGTGTGATGGGACCCATAACCCAAACATAGGATAAAATAACTCCCTAAAGTCACTTAGAAAAATTTGGATTTCAACATGGGGCCCAGGGGAGCCAGGTGACAGCGCAGGGAGAGGAACAGCGTGGAAGCAGCGTGGGCCAAGCAGCGCAATGGCAGCGTGGGCCAGGACAACACAATCTAGTGGGGACAATGTGACCATGAGGGGACAACACAGTTGAGTGGGGCCCAAGGGAGAGCTAGGCTCTCAAGCATAAAGGAGGGAGAGGCTAGCCATTCAGTCATTCTATTATGCATCTTCCGATTTTCTGTCAATCAGACATTGAGCACACTTACGTTGTTTAGCAAAGTCTGCAAGTGTTGTTCAACACATGGGTGTCTCCGAGCGGAGATCCCAACGTCAGCCTTGGGGGACTTCAAGTGCCCACTCAGGTGAAGAGCTTCACCATCGATTTTTAGAGCAAAGGACACAAAGCCTTTCAACCAGGAGCCACGCAGTCACTAAGGCAGCACAGTCACACTCAGGGATTATGCAGTCTTGGGAGGAGGCAGCACCGGGAGTGAAGGGAGATCAGGGATTTCAGCCCGAGAGAAGTGTGAAGGGATTAACCCTTCATAAGTCATCTTTTGCAGTAGGAGGAGGCCACCATTTTCAGTTTTACAGTTCAGGGCCAGCGTACTCACCTGGAGTGCATGATTTTCCCAAGGGGGTCAAATTCCGAGGTCAGCGTTTCCAGGATTCCCTCCTGGGTTTTTTCGGGTTTTTGGAGGAGAGCTCATATATGGAGTTTCATATTTTTCCGAGCAGGGGAACAACCCCAAAGAGTAGCTCCATTTCAGTCAGAGGAAGCATCTCCAGCAGCAGCAGCAGCTCAGGGAGATACGCAGTTCAGAGAAAGAGCATCCATTCACAGTGGGATTTTGATACTAATTTCAGCTTGCCTTGAGCAAGCCAAGGTGCCATCATTCTTATCACCTTTGTACTCATTTTCCCTCTTTCAGAATTATAATAAAATGGCTCAGCTTTTCTCCATGTTTGCAGTATTTTTCATGATGTCTCTCTATTTGTTGTAGTTATTGTTTATGTTGCTTTATGTTGCTATTTATTTCCTATTCAGAATATTACAGTGGTATCAAAGCTCATAGACTTGGCTCAGCCTATGGAGCAAATCAGTCTATGACACCCGAAGGAAAGGAATACATCACTTACCGGACAAAGTGGTACAGGAGCCGAGAGCGGATACTCGAGGCCACATTTGGAGAAGGGAACTGCGTTCCAGTGGTGGACGCAAAGGAGGAAGAACCTATGGCTGAAGAAAGAGATGACGGGAAGGAGCTCGAGAATCTCCTCCTAAAGTCTGTGCAGGAGCTCTCGAGGAAGATAGAGGAGATGGGTCAAAAATTTGTTGCGGATAACAGACAACGTGAAACCCCAGGGGGTTTTCACATCGGTGTTCCATGATGCCCACATTCTTGACTATAGGTACTGGAACAGGAGGACTCCAGGAGCCGAAGGTGGCTCATTTGGGGGACTATTTTGCAGAGTATCAGTCTTATGGGCGAGAGTTTGGTGAAGCTCTCACTTTCCACGAATTTTGGCAGCTCAAGAACAACAACAGACCCCGCAACCAGAACAGAGGTGGTGGGTACACACAGGGAGGTGAGCTACAACGTAACGTGGGCAGGTTTTTCTTGCCAATTTATGACGGGTCATCTAAATCTTCAGCAAAAGCTTAGGTGGAGAAGCTAGACATTTATTTTCAGCTTAATCAGATGGCAGAGGGGGAGGCCATCAAGGTGCCAGTGCTGCACCTTGAGGGAGAGGCCCATGACTGGTGGTTCATGAGATGGCCATGCTAGGTCACTCAGCAGTGACAGTGTATGCAGAGTTCACACGGATATTGGTGGAGCGGTTTGACCGGAAGGATTTGGAAGAGCATTTTGTCGAGCTAACCAAGCTCAAGTAGATCAGCAACTCGGAAACGTACATTTCTGAGTTCTTGAGACTTTCAGTGATGGTACCAGACTTGTTCGCAGCCAGGAAGATTTACATGTTCATTGATGGGTTGGCAGAACCTCTGCATGCGCTCGTTAGATCCACGAGGCTTGCTACACTTCAGGATGGAGTCGGTAGACGAGAGACTTGCAGGATGCTTTGCCCAAGACTAGAGCTCCTTTCCCCTAGAGACCAGCATTTCAGCCAAAGGGGAATGACATGATAGTTCCACCAAAGGGGAACCAAGGCCGAGGGCCTTTGGACGATGATACCCGGAGAGAATTGAGACGGAGGAAGCTATGCTTCACATGCCAGGAACCATGCGCACCGGAGCATCGATGTGCCGCAGGGAAGGCACATTATATAGAGGTCTTCTCCGACAGTGAGGGAGAAGAAGATCCTATGAGGAGATAGAGGGAGAGGCCAGCGTTGTAGTGCAGAGAGGGAATCATCCACCACCTCGTCCCCCAGGAGCAAGAGGAGCAGCATTTGCACCCTCAGGAGGAGTCATTGCATCTTTGCAAGGGGTTCTGAATTATTTGACACTGGGTGTCCGGGGCACCGTTCAAGGACAGCGTGTTTCAATTCTAGTTGATAGTGGGTCCACTCACAACTTTATTGATGCCCAGCTGGTAGAGAGGAGGGGCATACAAACAGAGAGATTTGATGGCTTCTCAGTATTAGTACTAGGTGCCAAAACTATGCAGTGTGTGAGATATGTTCCGGCATTAGCAGTGACCATGGGGACCTACACTATGACAAAACATTTTTTCGTGGTAGACATTCCAGACACCAACGTGATGTTGGGAGTGCAGTGGTTGATCACGCTAGGGAAGGTCACCACAAACTTGGAGACCTTGGAGATGGAGTGGATAGACAAGAAGAGTTGTAAGCATGTGATGATCTGAGGCATGCACACATATCCCCCTCAGACAGTTTTAGCACACTGGATGGAGGAAGACTTCCCGAAGGGGGACATAGAGTGGGCAGTAGAATTGCGTATTTCAGAGGCAGGGGCCACAGGGCAGGCAGTTCACCTAGATGTGCAGTCGATATTGGACAGGTACTCCATGTTGAGATTTTTTGTATTTGGGGTAACATCAGTTGTGCTCTAGATCCCAAATTTTGAGGAAGGAGTAGAGTTCACCTGATCTACAAGACCCAGAAATGGATTTGGAAAATTTCATCTGGTTTAGGAGATATTAAATCAATTAATTATTTTAATGTATTTCTTAAGTTAAAACATAGGAAAATAAAATAATTAAAGTGAATATAATTAAACATGTGATGAAATCGTCTTAAGTCACACGGATCAAGCTTTCTTTTAATCTTAGCCATTGATTAAAAATTTAATCTTGGCCATTGATTTGTCAAAGAGAAAAGTATAAAGGAAAGGCTTGGGGTCATTTGTAAGACACACAGAGGCAAAGCACTAAAGCTAAGCTGAGATTCTAGGACGGGATTGCTAAGAATTCTCAAGTGTTTTAGTTACGGAGAGGGGAATTTAGACCAAGGGGATGATTTGATCCCGGGGTCTAGAATACACAAGAAACAGAGAAGAGATCAGGAACGACAGTGCAAACGAAGGCAGCAGCAGCAGCAAGGACAACGTGATTTTCAGGAAACCCTTCAGGGTTTACGCAGAGACCCTTAGGGGCAGCGTAGTGACTGCGTCACCCAATCTGGGGTAATGCAGTCCCTTCCAGTGACAACGCTGAGCATTTGGAGGCCTTCAGAGGCTGACGCAGTGTCTTTCAGGGGCAGATCTGGGGCTTATAGGCCTAGACCTAGCTGAGTTCTGTAAATCCCATTTGAGGGTGTGGATTAGTCAGTATTGTTGGTCTTCAATCAGCCAGGTGCTACAGATCTAGAGTTTTCTCTGTAGGGTTTTCTAGATCTGGAACCCAGAGTTGTGTATTCATAAATATTCTTAATAATATAGCCCTCTAGCAGCCAAAGACCGGTTTTCCCACATTGGGTTTTTCTGGGGATAGTTTGTCCAGAAATAACTGTGTCATTTTGTCTATGTGTGCATGTGCTTATTCTAGATATGAATTGGTAGAGATCGGTTATGTGTTTTTCTTTGAAGTTCACTTGAATTTATTCAGTTGATAACTTGTATAAGTAGGAGAAGCTTAATCGGATTAACAGAAATAATTTCTGCATAACAATTAAGATTCAAAAATTTCTACATGGTATCAGAGCAATTGCAGATGTAGAAGGGTCACTAGCTGAAGCATCTGAAGGATCTAGCTGCAGAAAGCAGTTGGAAAGGCAGCAGAAAAGCAGATCTGAAGGGACAGCACAGTTTTTAGGGGGAGATTCACGCAAAGGGAAGGGTGACGTTTTCCAGCGCTGTGTCCTAGCAAGCCCACACAATTACTGCGCAGAGGCAACTCAGAAACAACGCTGGTTGGGTCTGAAGCTAGCCAGTGTGATTCAGATCTGAATCTATCAGATCCAGAAAAAGTCTGCAGAAAAGTTGCAGAAATTCAGAAGAGTTGGTGGGGTTAAACTTCTGAAGTTTTCAGATTTTTAACCTTAGCACAAGTGACAAAGTTTGGGAAGAGATCAGTTTCTCAAAATGTTTCTTGCCAAAGGAAACTTGGAGTTTGGTCAAAGGATCAAAGAAGAAGTTGAATCATAGTTGATTTGGTAGATTTCCAAGGAGGGAAATCAAGTGTCAAAGGGAGCAGAGGGTTCCCAGTTCGAAAAGAACCCTAGATCCAAGATCTCTAGCATAAAGAAGAGGAGCTCCGACACATTCTGAGCAGATGGCTCCTCATGAACTGCATGATCAAGATAGGCTAGAGGGCCTCTCAAACTTTTCGGTATGGAAAGCTAAGATCCTGATTGTCCTTGAGGCATACGGTCTAAGAGACCATATAGAGCAGACCCTAGCCACGCCGACAGATGCAGATCTCTTATGTAAGCATAGAGAAGCTGCTGAGCATGCCAAGCAGCTAATAATGGAAAGTATCAAGGATCATATTGTGCCACACATAGCTGAGAAGAGGACAGCCAATGAGATGTGGAAGGCCTTGACTTCCCTATATGAGGGAAAATGAGTCCAAAGAAAGATGTTGCTGGAGGCCCAAATGAGGTCATTCATGATGACCAAGGGAGAAGACATCGAGCATTTCCTCTTCAAATTGCAGTCAATCAGGGATCAGCTGACTGCAACGGGTGCAACCGTAGATGATGCAATGATAGTCAGGACTGCCCTCAATGTAGTCACGGATGAGTGGGAAAACTTTGTCCAAAGTATCTTGGGCAGAGCGGACCTCCCAGATTGGGACAGCTTGTGGTCGATCCTGCGGCAAGAAGAACTACGAAGGTTCACCAAGAAGCGGCACAGCCTTGCGTTGAGCAAAGGAAAGAAGGAAGAGGAGGAAGGTGCAGCCTTGGCATCAAAGAAGCAGTCGAAGAAGAAGAAGGATCTTTCTAAGATCAAGTGCTTCTAGTGTGGCGAAATGGGACATTTTGCTAGCCATTGTCCAGAAAAGAAGAAGGACAAGGAAGCATCTTCTTCCAAAGCAGCAGTGGCAGATGATGGGTCCGAAGATGATGTAGCCATGAGTGCTCATGAACCACGGAGGTGGGGTGACATGGACATGTAGAGGAGCTACATGCAAGTAAGGCAGGATCCTTGAGCAACTTATCTCTTGGATCACAAGCGAGCTACGACAGCCTTAAGATAGTAGTTGGATGAGTGGCGCAGTGGGTGCATAGATCACAGATGAGGCATAAGCAGAGGCAGATCTGGAGGCTGGGAGGAACAGTGCAAAAAATAGCAACAGCAGCGTAGAAGCAGTAGCAGCGCAGAGGCTAATGTGACTTCAGCAGCGTAGTGCAGTACAGCTTACGTAGTGCAAAGTTGCAGCAGCACAAAGAGCTTCAGAGGGACAGCGCAGTGCAACAGCAGCGTGATAGATTTCAGCACAAGGAGCTGATGTGACTTCAGTAGTGCAAAGGGAGTCTGATTACGCAGGAAAAGTTGTAGTTGTGCATCGTTCTTTAGATGCCAGCACAGATCTGTAGCCTATGGAGCTTCAGTGATGAGGATGCAGCCCATCTGACTTGTCTGTCAAAGATTGGGCAGGAGATTCAGTTGTTTCTCTCAACAACTGAAGGTAGCAGCGAGACGTTAGCAGGCAGAAGTAAGTGAGCAGCATGATGCGGGGCCGTATCGAGAGGAGCCGCAAAGAAAGTGGTGGTTGTAGTGGCACACAGGGTCTACACTCAATGAACCTTTGGCCTATCACGTGCATTCGTGGCATATTAAATAATACCCTTAATTTGACTACATATTTGAAAATACCCACAAATCCACATTATTTCACCCCCTACCAATATGAACCCAATACACCTTCCCAATTTAAAAATCCCTACTTCCACTATATATTGTAGGTATCCATTTTTTCATTAAAAATTTTTATACCCCTTTATATTTTTTCATTAAATTTGAGCTCCATTTTTTATACTTTCCAATATAAAAACCCTTTACCCCCTATATATCCCCCAATATATTATGACATTTTTTCTTCAATATAAATCCCCCAATATGAACCCACATGGTATGGTATTGCTCCCCCAGTACAACCCCCGTGCAGTGGTAGTGGCAGAGTCATGGGTAGCAGTACAAAATGGCAGCAGTAGTGCAGAGTTGAGTGGCAGGAAGCCAAGCTTTAGCAGCACAGAACCAGTGCCCAAAATCTTGTAATGCATAAGTGTGATGTATTGCTAGAGCACACCCTTCATGCTAAGAGGGAGTGTTGAGATTTTGTATATTTGGGGTAGCATCAGTTGTGCTCTAGGTCCCAAATTTTGAGGAAGGACTAGAGTTCACCTGATGTACAAAACCCAGAAATGGATTTGGGAAATTTCATCTAGTTTAGAAGATATTAAATTTATTAATTATTTTAATGTATTTCCTAAGTTAAAACTTAGGAAAATAAAATAATTTAAAGTGAATTTAATTAAACATGTGATGAAATTGTCTTAAGTCACACGGATCAAGCTTTCTTTTAATCTTAGCCATTGATTAAAGATTTAATCTTGGCCATCGATTTGTCAATGAGAAAAGTATAAAGGAAAGGCTTGGGGTCATTTGTAAGACAACTTAGAGGCGCAGCACCTGGGCAGCCATCCTAATTCTAGGAAGGCTGCTAAGCACTCATGTTTGGGCTTGCAGAGAGGGGAATTTAGACCAAGGGGATGATCTGATCCCGGGGTCTAGAATACACAAGAAGCAGAGAAGAGATCAGGAAAGACAGCGTAGAGGAAGGCAGCAGCAGCAGTAAGGATAGCGTGATTTTCAGGAAACCCTTCAGGGGTTACGCAGAGACCCTTAGGGGCAGCGTAGTGACTGCGTCACCCAGTCTAGGGTAACGTAGTCCCTTCCAATGACAGCGCTGAGCATTTGGAGGCCTTCAGAGGCTGACGCAGTGTCTTTCAGGGGCAGATCTGGGGTTTCTAGGCCTAGATCTAGCTAAGTTATGTAAATCTCGTTTAAGGGTGTGGATCAATCAGTATTGTTGATCTTAGATCAACCAGGTGCTGCAGATCTAGATTTTTCTCTATAGGGTTTTCCAGATCTGGAACCCAGAGTTGTGTATTCAAAAATATTCTTCATAATAGAGCCCTCCAGCAGCCAGAGACCGGTTTTCCCACATTGGGTTTTTCCGGGGACAGTTTGTCCAGAAATAACTATCACTTTGTCTATGTGTGCATGTGCTTATTCTAGATCTAAACTGGTAGAGATCTGTTATGTGTTTTGCTTTGATGTTAACTTGAATTTATTCAGTTGATAACTTGTATAAGTAGGAGAAGCTTAACCGAATTAACAGAAATAATTTCTGCATAAGAATTAAAATTCATAAATTTCTACACTCCACGGTTTTTGGGGATATACCACTAGGACAGCCACCAGACCGGGGGTTTGAGCATACTATTGAGCAGGAGCAGGGTATTCAGGATGTGATCACCACACCCTATAGGCACCTCAAAGCCTACAGGGATGAGATTGAGAGAGCCATTCATGAGCTCTTAGCACTGGGACACATCCGACCCAGTACTAGCGGATTTGCTTCTTTTATTGTATTGGTGAAGAAGAAGGATGGCACATTGAGGATGTGCATCAACTATAGGGCTCTCAACAAGTAGATGTTGAAGAATCGATACCCCATCCCGCGGATTGACAAGTTGATGGATAAGCTGAGCGGATCGAAATTCTTCTCCAAGATCGATGTGATGTCAAGATACCATCAGATCCGAGTGAGGGACCGGGATGTCCCCCAAGACTGCGTTCAGATGCCATTATGGCCATTTTGAGTTTTTGGTGATGCCCTTCGGGCTAACCAACGCACCGGCCACTTATCAGTCTTGTATGAACCACATCTTTCGTGGTCAGTTGAGGAAGTTCATGTTGGTGTTCTTCGATGATATCCTTATATGCAACCACACTTGGGGGGAGCACTTCCAGCACATTGAGTTTGTACTGCGTATTTTGGAGGAGCGGCATTTCTATGCTAAGCTCTCCAAGTGCGAGTTTGGGTTGACAGAGATGCTCTATTTGGGGCATATCATTGGTGTGGATGGAGTGAGAGTCCACGAGGAGAAGATCCGGGCCATCCAAGAATGGCCAGAGCCAAACAATGTGATAGAACTTCAGGGATTTGTAGGCATCTGCACCTACTACCGGAAGTTTGTCAAGGGATTTTCACAGCTTGCTGCACCCCTCACAAATCTCACCAAGAAGGGGGCATTCAATTGGACTGGTACAACGCAGAGAGCCTTGACAGGCTCAAGGAGGTGATGAGTAGCTGCCCAGTGTTGGCTTTGACAGATTTTATGCAGCCCTTCATTTTGGATTGTGATGCTCCAAGAGAGGGAGTGGGCGCAGTTTTGATGCAGGGAGGTCAAACCATAGCTTTCGAGAGCAGGAAGTTATTGTCGCATGAGAGGTTGTATCCTATATACGACAAGGAGATGTTGGGCATTATGCATGCACTGGCCAAGTTCCAGCAGTATCTGGAGGGCAATAGGTTTCGGGTGAGGATTGATCACAACAGCCTCCGGTTTTTCCTTGAGCAGAAGCAGTTGTAGGAGAGGCAGCAGAAGTGGGTCAGTAAGATCCAAGCTTATGGCTTTGACATTGAGTGTGTCAAAGGGAACAAAAACGTGGTGGTCGATGCTCTATCACATAGACCAGCAGCGCTGTCCTTGATGAGCATAGATACAGACTGGAGGGCTCAACTACTGGTGGAGTACTCCAAGGACTGCTTTGCTTGTGAGGTGTTGGATGATCAGATCACAGATGACAGGTACAGGGTGATGGACGAGGTCATTTACTTCAAGGACAGGAGCTTCTTGACTGGGGATTCTTAGCTCAAGAGAATATATTGTGTGCCTCCCATGATTCACCATTATCAGGCCATCAGAGATTCACGAAGACCTACAGGGCTATCAGGGAGAGGTTCTCTTAAAGAGGCCTCAAGAAGGACGTAATCCGGCATGTCAGGGAGTGCGAGGTATGTCAAAGGAAAAAGGGTAGATAAGCCACCCAGCCAGATTACTACAGCCGCTTCTCATTCCAGAAGGAAAGTGGGAAAGCATCTCGATGGATTTCATTACTGGGTTGCCCACGGTGCAGGGCAAAGATTGCATATTTGTGGTCATTGATCGACTAACAAAGTATGCTCATTTCTTTGCCATATCAGCATGGTACACAGCTGCAAAGGTGGCGGAGTTGTTCTTTCGTGTTATTTTCAGATTGCATGGTCTTCTAAAGACCATTGTCAGTGACAGGGATAGTCGTTTCATGGGAGGCTTTTTGCAGGGGCTCTTTCATTTGGTGGGTACAGAGTTGAATCCTAGTACCAGCTATCACCCTCAGACGAATGGGCAAACAGAGATAGTGACCAAGTGGCTGGAGGGCTACTTGCGAAGCTATGTCACGAGGCAGTAGAAGGCATGGTTGTGTTGGCTGCATTTGGGAGAATACTGCTACAACACTACTTTCCACATGTTTATCGGTATGTCTCCATTTTATGCTTTATATGGATATGTATGTCTCCATTTTATGCTTTATATGGATATCATGCTCTGACTTTTGCTGATGTTATGTTTAGAGCTAGCAAGGCCCCCAGGGCCAAGGACTGGATCCAAGAGAGCTAGGATATACTCCGAGCTCTTAAGAACAACTTAGCCACAGTGCAGAATCAACAGAAATTATATGTCGACAGAGGGCTGGTAGAGAGGCAGTTTGAGGTAGGTGACTTGGTCTACCTATGACTTCATCTGTACTGGCAATCCACGCAGAAGAAGAAAGGGGCCAAGAACCTCAAGCCCTGCTTCTATGGACCTTACAGGGTGATCCGCCAGATAGGGGAGGATGCTTATTAGTTGGAGCTGCCAGCAGGTAGCAGGATACACAACATATTCCATGTATCATGCCTGAAAAAGGTATTGGGGAAGCAGGTGACTGCAACAGAAGAGCTCCCACCTACAAATGACGAAGGGCATTTGGTGTTACAGCCGGAAGCCATCTTAGGCACCAAGGAGAGACAGCTACGGAGCAGGACAGTCAGGGAGTATTTGGTGAGATGGAGGAATTTTCCAGATGAGGATGCCACTTGGGAGTGAGAATATTTTGCAACGTCCATCTTTACAGTTGCTTGAGGACAAGCAACATCTTGGCGGGGAGGACTGTAATATTCCCAATTAGCAGCAGCTAATTGGCAATATTAATTTTGCTCAGATTTTGCCTTTCTAAGGTTCAATCATAAAATAAAGTGGGTGATGGGACCCATAACCCAAACATGGGATAAAATAACTCCCTAAAGTCACTTAGACAAATTTGGATTTCAACATGGGGCCTAGGGGAGCCAAGTGACAGTGCAGGGAGAGGGACAGCATTTGAAAATTCTATAATGTAGAATTCTAATGCAGCTACTAATTATATTTCTTCTATTGCATTCTCAACACAAATATTTAACATTTTGTTGTGTTAAATATCAAAATAAAATATCTTGCAGACTTCACGATAAATAAACAACATAAAAGAAATTACACAAGTATTCACATATAGACACCGTTATTTTTGGACAATTGTCCCCAGAAAAACCCAACTCGGGAAAACTGGTGCAGCAAATCTGAGGGTTTCTTTATTATGCTGAAATTATGAATACAAATGTGTGATTGTAATTATCAATCAATCACCTGAAGAAATTCTCACTTCACCACGAATAGGTGAGTGAGACAATTCTCACTTCACCACGAAGTTTCAGCACCGACCTGCACCCACACTGAGTAGTTATGTGTAATTTCTGCGCAGTGACTACGTCCCCCACGGTGCTCACTGCTGTTGCTGCTCGTTGTGACTGCCTCGGTGCTCACTGCTGGGTGAGACTAGAGTTTTCTCCCCTTCCAAAAATGCCTTCCAGATACTGGATGAACCCTCAGTTGTCTCTCCAACTGAAATTGAAACTATGCGGCTCTGTGCTGGCCCAGCGTAACTGCTGCTTGGCTATCTCTGCGTTGCTGTTGTGGCTTCCTTCTCTCTTCTCTCCCTGTACTCTCTATCCTTCAGAAACTCTCCCTCCTAGAGATTTCACCTTCCCCTCTCTGCAATCGAGAATCACTTCGATTCTTCCTTTGGCTGAAGAAATCGATCTCTAGATTCTTTCTCCGTCTGATGTGTTTTTCCAAATGCCCATCAAGCTCTCCTTTATAATCTTTCACCGACTCATCAACGCCCAAGATTAAATCATAATCAAGGGGTAAGATTAACTGAGAGTTATTCCATGACTTTATCTAGAAGATTCACACTTAGTTTAATTAATACCCTTTAATTAATCAGTTTGTCTAAGTTTAGACTTAGGAAAACATTTAAAAACGATTAATTAATTTAATTAAACCATCTCTAAGTGGAATTTTCCAAAATCCTTTCTGGGTATTATGGAATACATGTGTCTTAGCCTATATACAAAATTACAAGGCTAGAGCACATCCGATGCTACCATAAATCAACACTCCCTCCTAGCGAGGAAAGTGCTCTAGCAATACAACTCCATGTGCTACTCTGACTCCTGTAACATCTCCTGTGGTGTTGTTGAGGCTGCTCACCAACACTGAACAAATATTGCCACTGTACTGCTGCTGACAACTACTACTGTACTACAACTCCCTCCTTCAACTGCGCTGAAGATCCATTGACTACCGAAATGGATTTTCAGTCATACCCCCTCCTTCAACTGCGCTGAAGATCCATTGACTACCGAAATGGATTTTCAGTCATACCCAACTGTTCTCTAAACTGAGTGAACTTAATCCTCCCCAGAGCCTTAGGGAGTATATCTGTTGTTTGTTCTCCTGTGGGAATATACTAGAGTTGTACTACCCCACGCTGAACACAGTCTCTGATAAAATGACACCTGATGTCAATATGTTTGGACCGATCATGAAATACTAGATTTTCAGAGAGTTTGATACAACTCTGATTATCACAGTAAACACTAGTCGGCTTCAACCTGCTCCTGAATAGACTCACAAGAAGTTTCTGAAGCCAAATGGCTTCACATGTAGTTGTACAAGCTGCCATGTACTCTGCTTCATCTGTGCTCAATGCTACTGACTTCTGTTTCCTGCTGCACCACGACACCATCCCTGATCCAACGCTGAAACAGAGCCCAGAGGTACTTTTTTTGTCCACTGAGCTTCCTGCCCAATCTGTGTCTATGAATCCACTGAGTCTGACATCCTCTCCTCGGCCATACCTTATACCAAATCCGACTCTTCCTCATACATACCTCAACACATGCCTTGCTACTGCCTAGTGCACTCTTTTGGGTTCCACCATGAACTGACTAAGAGTGTTAACAGCAAAGCAAATGTCTGGTCTGCTGTTAACTAGATACATCAATGACCCGATGAGTTGTCTGTATAAGGTGGGGTCTACTTCTGCGTCTTCTGATGCTTCCAATTGGTGATCATGGGTGTGGCCATGGGCCTGCAATCCTGCATTCTGAACCTCTTCAAAATTTCTGAGGCATACCTCTCCTGCCCTATGAATATATCTCCATTCTTCTGACAGACTTCCAATCCTAGAAAGTAATGCATCAACCCCAAATCCTTCATGTCGAATTCGACTTCTAGATTCTGTTTGCAATCCTTGATGAGCCTAGATGATCCAGTGAGAAACAGATCATCTACATATAGTACTAATACCAATGGCTCATCCTCTACCAGCAAATAGTAAAGATTGGGATCTGCGTCACTCTTGACAAACCCCATTTTTTGGAAATAGCTATCTATTTGACCATAACATGCTCCCGGAGCCTGCTTGAGCCCGTACAGGGCTTTCTTTAATCTGCATACATGAGACTTCCTTTCATGAGTCTCAAAACCCTCGGGTTGTTCGATATATACCTCTTTCTCAATTTCTTCATTCAATAACATTGTCTTGACATCCATTTGATGAATCTCCCATCCCATTTGCGCTGCTAAGGATACGACAATCCGGATGGAGGTATATCTGGCGACTGGTGCGAAGGTCTCTTCATAGTCAATGCCTTCCTTCTGAGCATACCCTTTTGCCACGAACCTTGCCTTATATTTCTCTACACTACCATCTGCAGCGTATTTGATCTTGTAGATCCATCGTGATCCAACAACTGATCTGCTCTGAGGTCTGGGCACAACTTCCCAAACATCATTTGTCATGATAGAAGCATACTCCTCTATCATGGCATCTATGCATACCTGGTGCGGAACAGCTTCCTGGAAGCTGGAAGGTTCCTCTACCTGGGCAACCAAAGCCTGGTACCTGTCAGGAGATCTACGCTGTCTCTTCCCATTCCTGGGAGTCCCAATAAAGTTTTCTGCATCCCTCAGTATCTGTTGAGCTTCCCTGCTGATCCAACCACTAGTGGAAGGTTGTTCTCTCAACTCTTCCTCCTGATCTGGCTGCTCCTCCTGATCTTCTTCTGTGAAAACATTAGTACCTATACTAGGTACCAAAGTCTGTCTTTTAGTCTGTTCTTCTTGGTGCCCCTGTTGCTCTTGAACCAAGAGAACTTCTGCAGTTTGATCCTCTGCCAACATATCACGCAATTTCTAAAAAGCTCTTTCCTCCATGAACTTAACATCGTGTCTTATCACAACCTTCCTATTGCTAGGAATATAGATCCTATATGGTTTCACTGTATCCTACAAGATACCCCCTTTCTACAGTTTGATCAAGCTTGCTTCTCTTCTCGCTTGGTACATGACAGTATTCCATGCTACCAAATATGGTGCCCTCCCTCTAGTTTCTTCCCTGTGAAAACCACTCAGGAGTCTTCTTCCTCAATGCTCTATGAGTATTCCTATTCTGGATGTACACTGTCGTGTTGCAGGCTTCAGCCCATAAATATCTGGGCAAATCAAGGTCGAATAACATGGCCTTGGCTACACCTACAATTGTCTTGTTTTTTCGTTCTACCACACCATTCTGTTCAGGATTGTATGGTGCAGTCCACTCCCTCCTGATGCCCTCCTTTGCGCAAAAATCTATGAAGTCTCCATCTATGTATTCTCCACCATTATCTGAACGCAACATCTTGATTTTCTTCCCCATCATATTTTCAACAAGAGCTTTGAATTCTTTGAACTTTTCAAAGACTTCATCTTTAGTCTTCAGGAAGTAGATCCAGGTCTTCCTGGAGTGATCATCGATGAATGTGACAAAATATTTGCCACCCTTGAGAGTGTTAGTGGACATTGGTCCACAAATATCTGAGTGTATCAGTCCTAATATGCTTGTTGCTCGGTTTTCACTTCTGGGAAAGGTTGCCTTAGCGTACTTCCCCAGTACACATCCTCGACATACATCATCATGCTCCATACTGAGAACAGGTACCCCATCAACTGTTTCTCTGAGCATCTTCAATGCACCATGGTGCAAGTGCCCCTTTCTTCTATGCCAAAGTTCGTTCAACCCTTTCTTGTCTTCAATATTACCACTGATTAGTGCCACGAAGATTCAAGTTGCAACCTGTATAGTCTGTTGCTTCTAACTCCAATCTGCCTTGTTTGCTACCAACTTGGGTGCTTGACATATACCTTCTTCCTGATAAAGTGTATGTCATACCCTTTGTCTTGCAACTGGGATATTGAGATTAAATTCATCCCAAGCCCTGGCACATGTAGTACATCTATGATCTTGACACTGGTTCTGACTTTCGTCTGAAACACTATGGCTCCTTTCCCAACTGGAGTACATTTCGTGCTATTCCCCATAATGATTTGGAAGTTCATTTGCTCCTCCCTATAGCTCGAGAAATATTCTTGTACTCCAATCATATGAGTTGAAGCCCTGTTATCAATATACCAAATTCCTGCAGATGCCGAACTTGACAAACATGCATAATCCTCTTTTAACCTAGAGGATAAAACATCTAAGTCTGCTATACTTATCTGTGCTTTCTTTCCTCTGTGCTGCGTCCCTTCTGAAGCTTCTGGTTTGCGCAGTCTCCTCTCTGACCCTGCTTCCTTTGGATCTGACAACTCTGATACCATGTGAAAATTCTATAATGTATAATTCTACTGCAACTACTGATTATATTTCTTCTATTTCATTCTCAACACCATTATTTAACATTTTGTTGTGTTAAATATCAAAATAAAATATGATGCAGACTTCACGATAAATAAACAACATGAAAGAAATTACACAAGTATTCACACAGACACTGTTATTTTTGGACAATTGTCCCCGGAAAAACCCAACTCGGGAAAACCGGTGCAGCAGATCTAAGGGTTTCCTTATTATGCAGAAATTTTGAATACAAATGTGTGATGGTAATTATCAATCAATCACCTGAAGAAATCTGATGAGAATAGGTGAGCGAGACAATTCTCACTTCACCACAAAGTTCCGGCACTGACCTGCACCCACACTAAGTAGTTCTGTGTAATTTCTGCGTAGTTACTGCGTCCCCCACGCTGTCAGTGCGTCACTGCTAGTGCTGCTGCTGCTCATTGTGACTGAGTCAGTGCTCACTGTTGGGTGAGACTAGAGTTTTCTCCCCTTCCAGAAATGCCCTCCGGATACTAGATGAACCCTCAATTGCCTCTCAAACTCAAATCGAAACTCCCTCTGCTGCTCTGCGCAAGCCCAACGTAACTGCTGCTTGGCTATCTCTGCGCTGCTGTTATGGCTTCCTTCTCTCTTCTCTCCATGTACTCTCTATCCTTAAGAAACTCTCCCTCTTGGAGATTTCACCTTCCCCTCTCTGCAATCGAGAATCACTTCAATTCTTCCTTTGGCTGAAGAAATCGATCTCTAGATTCTTTCTCCGTCTGATGTGTTTTTCCAAATGCCCATCAAGCTCTCCTTTATAATCTTTCACTGACCCATCAACGACCAAGATTAAATCATAATCAAGAGCTAATATTAACTGAAAGTCGATCCATGACTTTATCTAGAAGATTCAAACTTAGTTTAATTAATAAACCTTTAATTAATCAGTTTCCCTAAGTATAGACGGAGGAAAACATTAAAAAACGATTAATTAATTTAATTAAACCATCTCTAAGTGGAATTTTCCAAAATCCATTATGAGTATTATGGAATACATGTGTCTTAGCCTATATACAAAATTACAAGGCTAGAGCACATCGGATGCTACCATAAATCAACACAGCGTGGAGGCAGCGTGGGCCAGGACAGTGTGGCCATGAGGAGACAGTGCAATTGAGTGGGGCCCAAGGGAGAGCTAGGCTCTCAAGCATAAAGGAGGGAGAGGCTAGCCATTCAGTCATTCTATTACGCATCTTCTGATTTTCTGTCTATCGGATATTGAGCACGCTTACGCTAATTAGCGAAGTCTACAAGTGTTGTTCAGCACGGGTGTCTCTGAGCGGAGATCCCAACCTCAGCCTCGGGGGACTTCGAGTGCCCGCTCAAGTGAGGAGCTTCACCATCGATTTTCAGAGCAGAGGACGCAGAGCCTTTCAGCCAGGAGCCACGCAATCACTAAGGCAGCACAGTCACACTCCAGGATTACGCAGTCTTGGGAGGAGGCAGCGCCAGGAGTGAAGGGAGATCAAGGATTTCAATCCGGGAGAAGTGTGAAGGGATTAGCCCTTCACAAGTCATCTTTTACAGTAGGAGGAGGCCACCATTTTCAGTTTTACATTTCAGGGCCAGCATACTCACCTGGAGTGCGTAATTTTCCCAAGGGGGTCAAATTCCGAGGTCAGCTTTTCCGGAATTCCCTCCTTGGTTATTCTGAGTTTTTGGAGGAGAGCTCATACCCGGGGTTTCATATTTTTCTAAGTAGGGGAACAGCCCCAAAGAGCAGCTTCATTCCAGTCAAAGGCAGCATTTCTAGCAGAAGCAGCAGCTCAGGGAGATACGCAGTTCAGAGAGAGAGCAGCCATTCGCAGTGGGATTTTGATACTGATTTCAGCTTGCCTTGAGCAAGCCAAGGTGCCATCATTCTAATCACCTTTGTACTCATTTTTCCTCTTTCAGAATTATAATAAAATGGCTCAGCTTTTCTCCATGTTTGTAGTGTTTTTCATAATGTCTCTCTATTTGCTGTAGTTATTGTTTATGTTGTTTTATATTGTTGTTTATTTCCTATTCAGAATATTACAAACTTGCTTTTGTCAATAGTCTTATCTGTTTCTTACCCCGCTTCTTTTCATCATATGTAATTCATCCATCACTACTTTCTAGCAAAGCATATATTAGTAGAATCCAGGAAGATACCTGTAACACTGGGTACTCTTGAGAGATATATGTCCAGACATACTTTTCACAGGGGGATCTATCAGACGACATGGACCCATCCAATACAGAATAACCAAACCAAAAACGAACTGCACCTGGGGAATATATAGGATTCCCCCTCTGGAAGTGAGCTGTGGAGAAAGGTTTTCATGGACATTAGTTAGTAACTTAGTGAGAGGTAATGATAGGAAATATGGCATACAAATTTTTTTTGTTGAATCATATAACCAATAGCAGATAATGAATTTGAACAAAGAAATTTTAATCTATTCCCATGAATAGCATTGCTTCAATTCACACAACCTTGGAATGGACGTAATTTAACTTCGTGCACGACAGACAAATTCTTGTGCAACCTGTAAGTCAATGTCTCAGAGACATCTTTATCGTTTTCTCCTTTACTTGACCAATAAGATGGCATACCGTTTTCTTCATCTGATGGACACAATGTCCTGATGATGCTTTCACGTGGATAGTTGTCAGTGCTGGAAGCACAAATAGGCTCACATATGCAACAACTCTCCACAGGTGGTCCAATAAGTTCATAAGCCAGACTGCCATAGACTCTATGTTCCATATTCAAATCTGTCCAAGCTAAATCATTACTTGAGCTTGGTCCTCCAGAAATGCACATTTTATCCTTTTCCATCACAGAATTAAACTCGGATACTTCAGGACAGATTCTGATGCAGAGGTCTTTAAAGCATCTACTTTCAACCACTGCAGCAAATAGAAGACACATTCTCCAAATCAATAAACTTGTAAACCTCAAGTAAAATCTTAAATGAGAGTAGATTAACAAAATTTGACATTGGTAATTGGATCTTGAAGATTGTTGAAAGAATATCTCCATTTTTAGCTTACTTCAACATATAATGATATGCATGATTCTTTAATGCAGAAACTCAATTTTATTGCTACTGGATTTCATTAAAATGAACTAACTGAAATGTATTATACCATCATGTATTATAAGTAAATAAGACAAGCAACAAAATTGTAAAATGCAGCTGTGGACTTTGACAAATGAGTATATAGAAAGGCATTGTCAATCTAAAAGATGTCTTATACTGTATATGCAAAGCATGTTAATCTTCAGTAGAACTGAAGCCCAATTGCATAGAGTTTCTAGCTCGGACAATTTTTTGGTGTCTAGGACCATTATCTGAAGACCAGACTCACTCATAACAGGAAAAACAGATCTAATCACTGAGGAAATATTCTCCCTTTTTTCCAGGTTTTATTCCTCTCAAAGCATTAGAAATTTTTATCTAATGTAATGGTGATTTCCTAGTGCACAAAGATTCCAGTGAGGTTTAACTTTTCAATCCTTGGCATGAAATTAATTTACTCCAAAATTTCCCCTGGCAACAAAAATAAGTGAGCAAAATAATGAATAGTTGGTACAAGGACCATCATATAATTCTGGATAAGGCCATGGATGGACTCTCAATAGAAAACCAAAGTGACAAACACAGAGAAGATGCCATAGAAATTTACATTTCAGTAAATTAAGCTTAAAAGCTCCAAACTGTGGTTCAATTTGCTTCATTATTTATAGTACAGAACGGAATATACAATCATAGCAGTGCCAAAATTTAATTTATGAAATTTTAGCTCTATAGCATTTTGTTAGGGACTTTTACAAGGTCTTGCCACGCACCCGCCCCCCTTAATTGGACAGCATGGTATCCCAACAACTCAATTCATCCCCAATATCTGCCAGCACCAGAGAATCTGACATGCAGTAATTAATAATTAACCAGAATGTTCAATCTAGAATAAAGGCAGTAAACACCATATGTGGTCCCATGTACAAATGTGGGAAACAAGTAATAAACTAAGTTTCAGGGAAACTGTGTTTGGGGATGGGGAACGAAAATTGAAACAAGGGATGGGTTCATCAGGAACACTGTATGGACATATCTTGTATATATTTCAAATATATATGAAAAAAATTATTTAGAAATATAATAATAATAAAAATGAATTTTAAAATGTAAGCCCCGAGGGTTAGCTTAATTGGTCAAGTTCCCGTCGCTAAAAGCACCTCACTAATGGGAGGTCACGGGGTCAATTCTCCTTGACGCCCTCGGGGTTAGGCTCTGCTAATACGCCGGTGGGATGTGATCCCTTCAGGTGGATCTGCCCAGATATTTCCTCGGGGAAAAAAAATGAATTTTAAAATATGCACATTGCTTAATATTATTTTCAATAACTAACAACAAAAATATGCGCAGTGTCTCATTGAAATTTTGAGCAATAATACAATGATCAGGAAAATATTAAACAGTCAACTTGACCATTATCATTTGAAAATTGAAATTCACATTTATAGGTCTTGTTCTTGCCCGGATTGTACACGCACTGCGACAACTGCTAAGGGTGGGGGTTGTCACTTTGATCCCCGCCCACTCCGTTCTAGTTGTCTCTCAATGACAAGCAATGGGAGCTAGTCCTTATGGAAATGAGGTGAAGGAAAACAAGTTGGGAACCAACTTGCTTGGGAGACACGGATTAGTGGCCTAGCTACTCAGTTAAAATCTAGCAAGACTTAAAGATTTAATTACATTTAGAGATGAGGTCAGTGCCTTATGGAGTCACAATTCTTGCTTATTACAAATTAAAACCAAGTAACTGGATGGGCACTCGTTGTTTAATATGATAGACTAACCTATATGAGATGGAAATCCTAAAATCTAGGTGTAATGCAAGGATGTTAGTAAAATTTAGATTAAATGCCTAATCTAAGTTAAACATTTCCTTTAATTGTTTTGAGAAACAGTCTTCAAAGTAAGTTGTGGGATGTAACTCAACGGGAAGCAAGCAATGGCCCGATTAACGATACCTCTGTTGAGAATTAGGTAGGGCAAAATTTAATACAAATTCTCTTATATGATAATTGTTTGTGTTACTTCTTTTCTCATTATCTTTGTTCATCATTGTGATTACATTCAATACATCAGACAACCATCAAAACAATAACATCAGTGACATAGTGTTTAAACTCCAAGCCAGGGCTAAAACCTCTCTTCTTGAGGGGAAAACCCGCAAATCTCTTCCTATAGATTCTTCACCTGATGAGAACAAAGACCATGACCAAAACCTTGATGTAAACTACCTCTCCTAGACCATGACACAGTCATCCTCCTTAATTGCACCATGCCACACTGTGATACAGCGACTTATTACTGAACATCATCTTTGCACTGAACAACACCATGACTATATCATGGTTGTGTTGGCCTTCCTTCACATTGTATATACTCTAGGCTAGGACTGAGGCTCTTACTGAATGCAACTTCTTTTATGCACTATATTGTAGACCATTTCCTCCAGTATGGTAGCCCTCATCCTACCTTTTGTTCATCGCATCAACATAAACCTTAACTCACACTTCTTAGACCCAAGACAGGGCTCTTCTTCTTTGTTGGACAGCCTTCTCTTTTTGTACCACAACGCAAACCTGAACCGTACCTTTTCTCTATAATGATCCATCTAAAAACCTTAGACCTCATTGAACTGTGAGAGCCTTAGAAGATGTTCAAACTGTCTTATCCAGAAAACCCTTTCCTCGCACTGTAATCTCAATCTTGATCCCCACTGTGATAACCCATCCGAAATTACAGAGACACATCCAAATTCTTTCTGTGTTTCTGTGGTGACCCTTCATGCCTATTTATAGTTGTTGGTCCACATAAATAACTCGACCTGTCATAGGTGAACCGTTGTGTCTCTAATTAGGAGTCGACATGTCAAATATATATATATATATATATATTGAGGCCGACTTTAAGGATGAATGTGTCTTGTCTTTTGGAGGTCTTCTTTCATGTGTAACATGACTCTATTAACATGACAATGACTCTTGTAAATCCTAAAGACATCAAGAAGTCTTAAAACATCTTGCTCATGAAACCCATGATGCAAGGAATACAATAAATACATTTTATTTTCTCTGATTCTTCTTTCATAAAATCATGATTACAAGTCATTATGAAGACCGATCCTAGTTACACTTTTCAACACTCCCTCTTAACTAGGGAGGTATTCATAATGATACCAAGTCACACTCAATCACTTTGAAGAGATCTCATAAGAAGAGTTGGATTTGTAACACATCTATTTCTAGCATCATATCAATCCAGCATTGTTACATAGAAAGGCCTTGACTAACAACTCCATCATGAGCTACAATGTCGGTGAGGCCAATAACTATAGACACCATCGTTATTGTCTCGAAGGTACATACTCCACCCGTGTGTTCACCGAGTATGACCTCATAGGACTATTCTTATCAGGATAACTAATCCTCAAAGAACATTCTTCGTCGACTACTCTTATCGGAACATCTTATCACATTCTCAGAGAGTATCGGATATCAGATGGTTACCAAATCCCAAAAAATACTTTATTTTTTCTTCCAATGAAGACAAGAATGTGTCTATCTATCCCTCTCACATAGGGAGGATACATATACCATGTGTCTACATTCCTCTTCATGGCCTTCACTAAGACTTACATTTGTTAGTCCTAGTCTAGTGCATGACACATGAAATAAAAAAACACAACTTTCAGTCCCTCTTAACCAGGGATGACCAATCCATTCCATAAAGGAATGTACTCATTCCTATATGAGGAATGTACCCAAGCTCCCTCTTGGCTTAAGAATTATCAGGCTCCATCTTAATCAGGGACATGCAGTAGCTCCATGGAATGTCCAGTTGCTCGAAGCAGTTTTCTTCCTTCGATGTCATGTTGTGAAGTCTTCTTCTTTAGGGAATTCTTCATCGGGCATAGACCATCCATCACTTACATCATTCCTATAGAGAGTGATCCATCAGTCTTCTCATCTGGTCTAGCTTCATGTCATGTTGTTATTTTCACACCATAATTCTTTAACAATCTTTCGTTCTGCTATATGGTCATCAACGATGGAAGACATATACTTCCCTTTGGCATCCCTACATAAGCTCATCCAGATATTATTCAAAAATAAGAATTGAATACTTAAATCAAAATTACCTTTGCGATGCTCTTTCATCATGACATCTTCATGTAGGTATCAACATCCTTCATTCATGTTGACATATCTCCCTAGGTTATTTATTATCAAGGTCTCTGTCGCTTACATTAGAGACTTCATATTTTTCCGAGAGATCTTTCTGTGAAAATTTTTGAATATGCTCAAACAGAAATCCTACTGTTAAGTTTCTAATTTACTTCTTCTACTTGCATTAAGTTATTAATCTAAAAATCTTCAGCATTAACATCGAAGTAAACACATTAACAGCCTACACATACAGATCTAAACTGAATAACATGCACAACGACAAAGTGACACACAAAGATTTTCTAGACAACTGTCCCCGAAAAAACCCAATGCGGGAAAACCGGTCTTCTAGCTGCTGAAGGGTTTTATTATTAAGTAGAATCTAAGTACAACAAATCTGGGCACCAAACTGGTTAACCCGACAGAGAAAATAAATAATCTACAGCTATACCTCTGTTCTGGAGACAGAAAAAGCTGACTGATTCACACCCTCAAACGGGATTTATAGAACTCAACCCTTTTCAGTCTTCAGAAACCTCAACGCTGCCCTGAAGCCCTCTGTGTCAGCTCTGCTAGTTTGCGTTAGCCCCTGCGCTGCTCAAGAAGGGCCTGCGTCATCCCAGACTGGGTTACGCTACCCCTGCATTGCCCTAGCTAGCCAGCATCAGTCCTCCTGGGACTGCGTCAGCCTTCTATGGCACTGCGTCAGCCCTCCTGGCCTCCTACTGCGTTTGCTAGGCTATGGTTGCTCTGTGTAGCTGTTGCTCCCTCTGCACAACTCAATCTCTTGCTTTCTCTACTCTTGTTGCACTCTTGGCTTGGGATCAAACCATCCCTATTGCCAATACTACCCCTCACTGTAGCTGAAACACTTCTGAATTTCTTAACAAACCACGCCCTAAATTCCAGCTTAGTTTCAATGCTCTGCCACTGTGTGTGTGTTCTCCAACTGACCCCAAGCCTTCTTCTTATACTTTTCTCATTGAAACATCAACGGCCGTGATATAATCTTGAATCGACGGCTAATATTAGAAGATGCTTGATCCGTGTGACTTAAGTCATTTTCATCACATGTTTAATTTAATTAACCTTAATCTTTTAATTTTCCTAAGTTAGACTTAGGGTCCTTAATTAAAAAGATTAATTAAATAATATCTCTTAAACAAGATGGAGTTTCTTAACTCGTTTTCTGCGTCTTGGAGATCTCATGAACTCCCTCCACAAAGTTTGGGAGCTAGAGCACATCCGATGCTACCCCAACACCTCAAAATCTCAACACTCCCTCGTAGCGAGGAATGTGCTCTAGCAACAATACTTCACCCCAAAGTTTTGCATTGATCTATGGTGTGGGTCTCTGCGTTGATGCTTGGCCTGTTACCCTTCATCACTGCGTTGTTGCTGCTCTCCCGTACTGATGCCCATGATGCTGCCACCACCATTGCCACATCTCTAATACAACTCCCTCTCAATCTGCTGCATCGTGCTGCAAACCACTGCACTACAATTCGGTCGCTGAGAGTAAGCAACTGAAGTTCTCTTGCCCAATCTTTGACAGACAAGTCATTTGGGCTGCATCTCATCACTGAAGCTCCATAGGCTGCTGCTCCATGTTGTCATATGGAGGCTGTTGCGCTGCTGCAGCTTTGCACTACGTAAGCAGACCTCCTCTGCGCTTAAGTCCCCTACGTTGCGTTGTCCCCCTGAAGCCTCTGCGTCGTTGCAGCTCTGCATTGCGTAAGCAAGCCTACTCTGCGTTGCTGAAGTCACATCATCCCCTCTGCGCTGCTACTGCTACGTTGTTGTTGCATCTGCATTGCGCTGCTGCTACGTTGTTGTTCCATCTGCACTGCACTGCTCCCTCTCAGCATCCAGCTCTGCCTCTGCTCCATCCGTGATCTTCTGCACCGACTGCTCCAATGTCCTGCTACTGTCTTAAGGCTCTCGTAGCTCATATGTGATCCAAGAGTTGGGCTACTCAAGGATCCTGCCCACACTCTGTAGCTGCTCTACAGATCAAGATCGCCCCACTTTCGTGGTTCATGAGCGCTCATGGCTACGTCATCTCCGGAGCCATCATCCGCCACAGCAACCTTGGAGCTAGAAGCTTCCTTGTCCTTTTCTCTTCTGAGGACAATTGCTAGCGAAATGTCCTAGTTCGTTGCACTGGAAACACTTGATCTTCGACAGATCACGCTTCTTTCTCCCTTGCTGCCTCTTTGATGCCAAGGTTGCATCTTCCTCTTCTTCCTTCTTAGCTTGCTCGAACCAATGCTATACTTTCTTTTGGTCATTCGGCAGATTTCCTCTTGTCGGAGGATAGCCCACATGTTGTCCCAGTTGGGAATGTCCGCTCTGCCCAAGAGACTTTGGACAAAAGTTTCCCAGTCCTCTGTGACTACATTGAGAGTAGTCCTCACCATGACATTGCCATCTACCTTGAGCCCCATGCCAGTGAGCTGATCCTGGATCGATTGTAGTCAGGATAGAAAAGGGTTGATCTCCTCTCCCTAAGCCATCATGAATAACCTCAGCTGGTTCTCCAGAAACATCTTCCTCTGGACGGATCTTCCTTCATATAGTGTGGTTCAAGCAACCCACATCTCATGAGCCATTGCCTTCTCGGCTTTGTGTGGAACCACATGATCTTTGACCCCGTCCATAATGAAGTGCTTGGCGTGTGCCGCTGCTTCTTCATGCTTCTCCAGGAGCTTTGCATCGGTCGGTGTGGTCAAGACTTTCTCTGCATGCTCCCTCAAGTCGTATGCCTCCATGACTACCAGGATTGTGGCCTTCCAGATTGCAAAGTTGGACAGGTCATCCAACCGATCCTGATCACGTAGTCCATGGGGTGCCATCTTCTCAAAACAAATGTGTCAGAATGAATCCCCCTCTCTATGCTAGAGACTCGGATCTAGGGTCCTTGGCGAGAAAGGCACCCTCTGCTCCCTTTGACAACTGACTCCCTCTCTTGGAAATCTGCGAAACAAAATGAATCAGCTCTCTTCAATCCTCTGATTGATCTTCAGACTTCTTCGACAGGAAATCTGCTGAGAAGTTGTTCTCCTCCCGCTCTTCGTCAACTTAGCATAGGCTAAGTTCTGTACCAACAAAATTTTCCCCTCACTAACAACTGCTAAAGGTCTCCAGCTCAACTCTAGCACTCTGAACAGCAATCAGCTTCCGGACTGTGTCACCCTAGCTAGCCTCTGCATGAGCAAACCGTCTCAGCTCAGCTTCTGCACTGCCTTTGCGCAATAAGTACATGGGCCTGCGTGAGTCTGCGCGAAGACTGCGTCACCCTTGCCTCTGCTCGGCTTTGCTTCCTTCTGTCATCGTGTTGCCTTCTCTGGTCCAGTTTATCTGTTGTTGCTACTGCTTTCTCTGCTGCTTTCTGCAACACAGATTCTTCAGCCTTCTTACTGGAGATTCGGCTAGATCTGCAATCACTCTGATACCACGTGAAAATTTATGAATATGATCAAACAGAAATCCACTGTTAAGTTTCTGATTTACTTCCCCTACTTACATTAAGTTATTAATCTGAAAATCTTCAACATTAACATCGAAGTAAACACATTAACAGCCTACACATATAGATCTAAACTGAATAACATGCACAATGACAAAGTGACACAACAATTTTCTGGACAACTGTCCCCGAAAAAAACCCAATGCGGGAAAACCGGTCTTCTGGCTGCTGGAGGGTTTTATTATTAAGCAGAATCTAAGTACAACAAATCTGGGCACCAAACTGGTTAACCCGAAAGAGAAAATAAATAATCTGCAACTATACCTCTATTCTGGAGACAGAAAAACTAACTGATTCACACCCTCAAACGAGATTTACAAAACTCAGCCCTTTTCAGTCTTCAGAAACCCCAGCGCTGCCCTGAAGCCCTCTGTGTCAGCTATGTTAGCTTGCGTCAGCCCCTGCTCTGCTCAGGAAGGGCCTACATCACCCCACACTGGGTTACGCTGCCCTTGCACTGCTCTGGCTGGCCAGCATCAGTCCTCCAGGGACTACGTCAGCCTTCTATGGGACTGCGTCAGCCCTCCTAGCCTCTTGTTGCCTCTACTAAGCTATGCATGCTTTGCATAGTTGCTGCATAGCTGCTGCTCCCTCTACGCTGCTCAGTTGCTGCTTTCTTTGCCCTTGTTGCACTCTTGGCCTGGGATCAAACCATCCCTATTGCCAATACTACCCCTCACTGCAGCTGAAACATTTCTGAAATTCTTAGCAAACCACACGCTAGAATTCCAGCTTAGTTTCAGTGATCTGCCACTGTGTGTGTGTTCTCCAACTGACCCTAAGCCCTCTTCTTATACTTTTCTCGTTGAAACATCAACAGCCATGATCTAATCTTGAATCGACAACTAAGATTAGAAGATGCTTGATCCGTTAGACTTAGGGTCCTTAACTAAAAATATTAATTAATTAAATATCTCTTAAACAGGATGGAATTTCTTAAATCGCTTTCTGGGACTTGGAGATCCCATGTACTCTAGTCCTTCCACAAAGTTTGGGAGCTAGAGCACATCCAATGCTACCCCAACACCTCAAAATCTCAATACTTTCTAGTCAAATCTTCTTGGTCTTCTTGGATGTTGATTGATTTTCTATGTTTGCATATCTTTGTGATCCCTTCCTTTCATCACACATATCTTTCTTAACAACTTTCAATCAGAGTTCCTTGATTATAGTTGGCCACCTCATACTCCATATGAGGACATATTATGTTGATTTAATCTAGTGTGACCTTATGCCTTTCTGCATCATTACAGAGGAGATCCCTTTTCCTTGATCATGTTTCTAGTGATCTATATTACCTGCAACCATTCAACATGTCAATATAATATTAAATACAATTATACATACCTCATGTCATTTCTGCTCCTTTCAGCAGCTTCCTAGATTGAAAGATCTTCAATCCCTTGATCTACACTTGTGTCATCATATCATTGTTCATGAATTTCATAAGTTGGGGTTTTGTTCAAACATTTGCTTCTTCTCTGTATCAGTGAATCTTCTAATGAAGATTCCATCAAAGAATCTTGAGGATCTTAAAGATCCCTATCTGGGAGATGTTTCCCTTTATATGCATGATGAGGCTTGCTTTAGATGGCTTCTTCCTTTTCTTCAAAATGTTGAGTGCTGCAAAAACTATTGCCCTCAACATGTCTTTTTCCATAAAAACCCTAAGTTGTTGAATGAGGTAAATTACTTATCCATGAATTTTGTGTGAAAATTTCTTACCCTAAGAAATCTTACTGTTAATTCTCGATTTACTTCTCCTACTTGATTAAATTCACAAGTTATTATTTTGAATACTCATAAACAACATCGAAGTAAATACATATAACAGCCTGCACATACAGATCTAAATTGAATACATGCACAATGACAAAGTGACACACAAGAATTTTCTGGACAACTGTCCCCGGAAAAACCCAATACGGGAAAACTGGTCTTGTAGCTGCTGGAGGGTTTTATTATTACACAGAATCTAAGTACAACATTTTTGGGGCATCAAACTGGTTAACCCAACATAGAAATAACCACGGCAAGCAATACCTCTATCTTCGGAGACAAAAAATATGGTTGATTCCACCCTCAGTGGGGATTTATGAATTCGAGCCCTTCTGGCCCACCGAAAACCCCAGCGCTGCTCTGAAGCCCTCTGCGTCAACCTGACTGGCCTGCGTCACCCCAGACTAGGTTACATTGCCCTGGTTGCCTCTGAGTCAGCTCTGCGTGGCCACTGTTGCCTCTGCACTACCTCTGCGTGGCCTCTACTGGACTGCATAGTTCCTGGATGCCTCTGCGATGCCTCTATGTGGCCTCTACTGGACTGCATAACTCCTGGATGTCTCTGCGTTGCTCTGGTATGTTGCCTCTTTGCCTCAATTGTACTCTTGGCCTGGGATCAAACCATCCCTTTCACCAATACTACCCCTTGCTGCAGCCGAAACACTTTTGGAAATTCTTAGCAAACCACGACCTAGAATTCCAGCTTAGTCTCAGTGCTCTACCATTGTGTGTGTTCTCCAACTGACCCCAAGCCTTTCCTTTATACTTTTCTCGTTGGGAAACCAACAGTCGTAATCTAATCTTGATTCAACAACTCAAATTAAAGGAAAGTTTGATCCATGTGACTTAAGTCATTTCCATCACATGTTTAAATTAATTACCTTTAATCTTTTAATTTCCCTAAGTTAGACTTAGGGTCCTTAATTAAAAAGATTAATTAATTAATTTTCTCTTAAAACAGATGGAATTTCTCAAATCCTTTTCTGGGTCTTGGAGATCTCATGTACTCTAGTCCCTCCACAAAGTTTGGGAGTTAGAGCACATCCGAAGTTGCCCCAACACTCAAAATCTCAACATTTTGTTACCCTCGTGATCACATGAATTCTTGTTTCAAATGATGTCACACCGCATCCTATTATTTATTGTAGACATATCTTATGCAGGATCTAGGAGCCATAAAAAGACTTATTGTGAGGGAGACCAATCTTTAATGATCTCCTCCTCCCTCTTTCTATGGAATTCTTTCCATCAGCTCCTTCCATCCTTTCCAATGTCATGAACTTTCTTTCCTATATTTGACATTATCCTTTAAGGACCATCTTTTCTTGTATTGTTCATAATTCTTCTTCCAACTTCTTTTATGTCTCCAAAATTGTTCATGTGAGAGAACCTTAAGAGCTCCTTTCCATGAATTCAAAGGAGACCCTTATCTATGACTTTACTTATGAGGAATATGACTATTCTCCTTATTTCATGCAAGGACCTTCGGTAATACAACCATCTTATATATCTCCTTGCACAATGAAGTCATTTAAACAAAATTGAAAATGAAAGATACTTAATTGGCAAGTGAAGAGAAGATCTTCACCTTGATGCTTCCTTGAATAATCTTCTTCTAAGGCTGCTCCAGACTATATGGTATGACATCCATTTGTGTCGCTGATCTTTAAGACTGTATTCTTCCGAGGATGTGACCACCACTGGTAAGTTGAGATCGTGTCATTGAGTTCAACGATATATAAGAATTATCTTTATTGGAGGAAGCACGAATCATATATATAGAATTGAATCAGTATTGCAAGTGCCCTTGATTGATCTGAGTTTTAGTATTGAGATTGGTGGGACTTCATGATGTACTACAAGCTCTTACTGTGGTAGCATTGATCATATCGAATTATGATAGTATCAAAGTTCTATCGTTGTGGTAGTACTAATGACCGAAGTCTTGTCTATTTAGTCATGCCAAGAACGTCATTGTGATATGTGATTACCCTCCGAACTGTAGTATATCACCGAAATTATTAGAATGAGTCCGAGCTATGGAGATGTATGTATGCCTAGACTGTATTCAGGATACCTGTGTAACATCACTTCAAATACATGTATGCCAAGACTGTGGAGATGTCGAGACTGTGTGCATGTAAGTATCAGTGTATGGGTAATACTCCTTGACTGAGATCCAAGCTTGTTTGACCCATGCATCCAAACTGAAGTATCACTGATAGCCCTTTCTTGTAACCATAGCTCTGATACCATGTTGAGAATTAGGTAGGGCAAAAGTCAATACAAATTCTCTTATATGATAACGGTTTGTGCTACTTCTTTACTTATTATCTTTGTTCATCATTATGATTAAGTCCAATACATCAAACAACCATTAAAACAATAACTTAGTGACACAGTAGTTAGGCTCCAAGCCAGGGCAAAAACTGCAAATCTCTTCTTATAGATTCTTCACCTGATGAGAACAAAGACCATGACCAAAACCTTGACCTAAACTACCTCTCCTAGACCAAGACACAGTCATCCTCCTTGATTGCACCATGCAACATTGTGATACTGAGACCTATTACTGAACATCATCTTTGCATTGAACAACACCATGACTATATCATGGTTGTGATGGCCTTCCTTCACATTGTATATACCCTAGGCTAGGACTGAAGCTCTTACTGAATGCCACTTCCTTTATGCATTGTATTGTAGACCTTTTCCTCCAGTATGGTAGCCCTCATCCTACCTTTTGTTCTTCGCATCAACATAAACATTAACTCGCACTTCTTAGACCCAAGACAGGGCTCTTTTTCTTTGTTGGACAGCGTTCTCTTTTTGTACCAACACGCAAACCTAAATCGTACCTTTTCTCTGTAATGATCCATCCGAAAACCTCAGACTTCATCGAACTGAGATGGCATCCAAACTGTGAGAGCCTTAGAAGATGTCTGAACTGTCTTATGTAGTAAACCCTTTCCTCACACTGTAATCTCAATCTTGATCCGCACTGTGATAACCCATCCGAAAATCTCATACTTCATCATCCGAAATTATAGAGACAGATCCAAATTTTGTTTGTGTTTCTGTGGTGACCCTTCACGCCTATTTATAGTTGTTGGTCCACATAAATAAGCCAATCTGTCATAGGTGAACCGGTGTGTCTCTAATTATGAGCCGACGTGTCAAATATATATTTATTGAGGCTGACTTAAGGATGAGTCTTATCTTTTGGAGGTCTTCTTTCAAGTGTAACATGACAATGACTCTTATAAATCCTAAAGACATCAAGAAGTCTTAAAACATCTTGCTCATGAAACCCATGATGCAAGGAATACAATAAATACATTTCATTTTCTCTGATTCAACTTCACATAAAATCATGATTACAAGTCATTATGAAGACCGGTCCTAGTTACACTTTTCAACAACCTCCCCCTATGTTCCAACCACCCAGTGCCTCTAGTGCTGTAGAGACTGTGGCTCCGACGACTGCAAGATCACTTTGTTAACCACTAAGAAAGGTTGAATCCCTCAAGCAAATTGGAAAAGGGCTTCCCTAGGAGTCTATCAACCATGCTAAGGCTTGGAGGTTAATTATTAATGCAAACTAAGTTCTAGGATGCTTATGCAATGATGATGAGTGAGATCCTTAGTTCAAGATTTGTTCAAGTACTTAGGTTATTAATGAAATTTTTAAGGAAAAAAGTACTTATAAATTAGATGAGATTTTAGAACCAAGAAAAGGTGTTATTCAACTCAGTACCAATAATGAACCAATCCACAAGATGCTTAACCAATGATACAATTGAAAGAAATTGAAACACTTATCCAGCAATGAAAAATTACTCAACATATTCTTATGCCAACATCATCATGCCAATTAGGAGTTTAATTAAATTCATAAGATGCCCAAAATGACTTAGTTCATCAAAAAGACTTACAAATGTTAGATTCCAAAATCAACAGTAGTACTTCAGAAATTTCAGCACTTGTTAATTGTATGACAACAGTCGTAAAACCACTTCAAATCATGAAATTTCCCAAGCATATGAAACAGAAATTTTTCAAAGGTTAGCCAATGTAAATTTACGAGTTTAGCCCACTTTCAGATGTAGTATTCAAAAAAATTTCAGATCTGAAATAACTTATTATAGCAGTGATTAGCAATATGGAAAAAGTCGAAGTCATGATTAAATCGCAAGGGTTTAAAAGTTTAAAAAACTCGATAAAGTCGGGAGTTTTTTGAAAAAGTTGGCAAAATTAAAAAAATACAAAAATATTCATTTTTGGAAAAAAATCCTGATTTTTTCAAAAAAAATTTAAAAATCATTAAAAAACTACCTCACTTGTGATTTTTTGGAAAAACTCCCGATTTAATCTCGACTTTTTCGATTTAATTCCAACTTTTTCAACTGGGAAAAAATCGCCAAAAAGTCGGCTGATTAAATTGGCTAGTCCAAAAAATCGGATTTTGCCGATTTAATCGAGACATTTCAACACTGGTGATTATATCAGCAAATCAGTGAGTTAGTGATGCTACAACAAGTGTCAGTTTAAGCCCAAAACTTGGCAGAAAATTACCAAACTAAAAAGACTTAGTTTTTGAGCCATCTTAGGTGTGTGATTCAGAAAATTCCAGCAAGCAAAATGTTAGATTTAGGCCAGATCCCAGATGCCCAAGTGGCCAAAAACTTATAAAATTTAATTTTGCAATCTTTGAGTTATCTTGATCAATTCAGTATGATTTTAGGTTACTTATATCACTGTTATAAAATAAAATTTATAGCAGTAGAAAAACAATGAGAAAATTAGGGTTTAGAGAGAATACCCTAGGCCCAAGGTGTTAGCTTGAGGAGTCCTGACCCAGGTTCAGAGTTTACGGATACACCAACAAACCCTCCAACTACTGGCCCTTTCGACAGTGATATGCTTGCGCAGACCAAAGTCTCACCCGAAGCAGTATGGGGGGGGTGCTGGAACCATGTTTCCGCACCCCGAGGGAGAAATTGATGAGTGGTCCTCGGTAAACCCACAGCAAACTTATACAGATGCACGCACGGAGACTACGCAAACATTAATAAAATACCACAGAATTGCTATCACTTTGGTGTAAACAAACAGAACAAAAGCCGATCCCAATCACAGCACATTAAAGACTTAAACCGATCAGTTATGTATCAGTATTTACTCGTAAGTTATCCAAAGATCTTGTGCAATAGCTTATAACAGAACACAGAGATAGTATCACAGAAATAGGGTTTTCTTCAGTGCAAGCAACATATCAGAACCAAATCTCGCTTTTACTTAACAAAAGTCAATATTCATGCATAAACATATTAATTAGCTTCGCGCATTCATCAGTAAGCAAACAGATAGTGCGATCTCATCAAAGCATAACAATAAATAGCACAGATGCATAACACAAGAAGTTTGCCAAAACAATTCTGTATATAATCTCCAGATATATCATTCAGTACATCAATCTTCCTTACACAACAGTCCTTACTAAACCCTTACAAAACCCTTTCGCGCACACAGCCAGCATGAACCTTTTACCCAACCCTAACCCGACAAGACCCTTATAGACTATTTGCGAGCAAAAGCATAATCTGTCTTCCACAATCCTTAACTACTTAGCTTAGACATCTTCTATCTATTTATATGCGCCTAACGCGCAGATACTATGGTTTCAAACCATGGTTTGAGGCCCACAGTTTACATTTAAGTTCATTTACACCAAAACAAGAGACTTTAACCACCCAAAAGCTCTTTGACTTCCCTTTGCACATCGCACACATAGAATATTACCCAAAATGGAGCTTTGAAACTTGTGCCTCAGGGGACCCCGCTCCAACACAAGGCCTTGAAGATCCCTTGGTCCAAATTTGTCGAAATTTTAGGATGAGCTTGCCACCTGAAAATTAAAACTCTTGAGGCAAAAAACTTGCAAAACCACCAAGTATTCAGTCCAGAAAATTCAGAGATGGATTTAGGGAAAATTAGGGGCCAAGGAGGGCCAACGCTATGCCCAATAGGGCTAGCATTAAGGGCTAAAGGCTAGAGGAAGGCAAATCAGGGGTAAAAAATGGCCAAAGAGGGAAGATCAAATGGCAAGGATGCGGGAAAATCCCTAGAAGGCCGGACGTTGGGGCTAAAGGGTAGATCAAAGCTTGTAAAGCCCACGGCTAGCCCAAAGGGCAGCCGTTTGGGGTGAAAAAGGGGGGTCGAGGCCTCCTAGGCCCACGACCAGGCCTAAAAAGGCCTTAAAAGCCAAACGCAAGGCTTGCAGTGGAGGCTGAGGCCGTAAAGGGCTAACACTGACCCTTTGGAGGACCTCAAGGATGATGCATAGGGTTGGAAGGCTGACGCACGCCAAGAGGAGGAGGAGGACGATGGCCTTAGAAAGGCCGAATCTGGGCTCGGGAGGGCTAAAACTCAAAAACCCAACTTCAGAAAAATTTATTTGCTTCATATCTGAATTTTGCCACAAAATTTCCAATGGTTGGCCCTACAACAAATTTTAGAGACTAGATCTTTCCCTCAAGGGCCTAGATTCAGCTCTACTTCAGCTTCTTCTCTTGACTTCACCTGCAAAAATGGAGATAAAACACCCAAAACCCCAAATATATACAAAATCCCAAAACCTCAATTAGCCAAAATAATTTACAAAATTAAATTACAAATATATTTACAAAATTTACAAATAAACAAGGGTTTTAAAATAAATTTTCAAAAATAATTTTTTATGGAAAATTTTCTTTGATAAATGGCTAAAAACACTTTAGAAACTCAATGCACACTATAGCCTTAGTGAAGTTTAAATCCACCATGTAATTATTTGGGATCCAAACAAAGTCAGTTCATGCCTGCAATTTGTGGACTTGGAGACCAAGTACTGGGGTACCTACAAACACTATGTATATATCTTGTTGACACCTAATCCTATGGGATGGGTGTGAATATTTAATTTTGTATAATAAATAATATTAGGAAATAAGGAAGGCCAAGAGTCATTGGGAGATGAATCCCAATAGCCTCACCTCCATGTATAAATGCATGTACATTCTTCAGCTAATACACATTCTGATTTGAGGAGTTACCTCCTGGTTTGACATGATATCAGAGCTAGTCCCACTATTGGCATTTTTGCTTGTGGTGTAACTCCCTCTCCTTTGCTCAGTCAGTTTTTAATAATAGTTTTTGCTGCTCCTACTTATTGCTATACTGTTATTCTGCATTTTTTTTATCTCTGCATAGCTCTGACATTTGCAGCTCCTGAAGATTCTGCAATCCTGCAGTTCCTGAAACACTGCAAATTGCAACCCCCTCTGCAGTCCTGCAAAGATCCCATTCCTAAATTTTGTAACGGCCTCCCGCTCTCCTTTCCCAACGCCTTAATTCCTCTACATCCCTTTCTTCCTCCCTGCAAGACTTAATGCCCTCACCAGCGCCCTCAATCCATGCATTCACCAATCTACAGCTCACCATTCAAAGTTGCGCACTCCCCAACCTAGCCTCTCGGCCCTCCCCATGCCCTAACTCCCCAACCCCCTCACGCAGCTGCACTCACCCCAACCCTACGCGGACCACCTCCCTCTGCGTACACTCTTAACCCCTCACGTCTCTTCCTCATCTCTGCGTATACTGAATCCATTCCCTATGCACCTCACCACACTCAAACGCCACTCGAGCCATCCCTCCTGCAATTTCTTCCTTACAGCAGTTCCTCACACGCTCCCCTCAACCTGCAACAACGCTCACCTCTCCCTCGCATCCCCATTCGAGCCCTTCCTAACGCCGGCCCATACCACCTAACGCCGCTTCATCCCTCTCCGCGCATCCACACCCCCGGTCACTCCACCTATCCACGGCCCTACCCACGCCTCCCACCCTCTACGCGTCCTACCCCTTTGTCGATACTCAGTCTTCCCACGCCCTTTGCCGCTCCATCTGCTCACAAGCTCTTACAACCATTCTATACCGCCCTTCCATACATTAATACAACGCTCCCACCATATATTACCACCCTCCGTTGATTCATAATACGCTGTCTGCGTTATAATATTCCGCCCTCAATACCACTGTTGTAATACATTCTTTGCACGCTGCCACTGTTCATATTTCCGCCCCTCCATACCGCCCTTAATACATTCCATACCGGCCTTCATAATATAATACCGCTCCCCTTCACGCTGTTATACACCCTCCACTGCATATATAATACCCTTCACTGCGCCTTACCAAATCGACCCTTCCACATTTGCTATTTCTAATACAGTCATATATATATACCGCCCCCCCATTTTCTGTCATATATATATAAATCGCCTCCACATTTGCTATTTCTAATACAGTCATATATATATATATATATATATATATATATATATATATATATATATATACCGCCTCCACATTTTCAATACAAATATACAATCCTTCTTCAAACACAACAAAAAAATATATATATATATATTTTTTTTTTTGGCGCAGAATCAGTATTTTTAGCAAGAGTTTTTGCCCTTTTAAATTGAGTATCTTTTCCAGCAAAGAATTTTTTTTGTTTTCTCTCCTTCAAGAGAAATTTTCCAGCAAAGTTTTTTTTTTTCCTCCTTCAAAAGAAGATGACAGTCCCTTCATCTTCTAAAGAGGCTGCATACTTGGCACATAGAGAAAAGAGACATGCTTCAGATTCATCCAGAGAAAGAGATGGCAGAAGAAGAAGAGGAAGAAGAAACTTCAGAGAAAAGGGGGGCAGACAATCTGACACACATTGGGAGAAAATTGAGCAGCAAAGAAATCAAGACAAAGGTAAAACTAATGACAAAGACAAAGGTAAAGCACCTGAATCAGCTCATTCTGTTCTAGCACGTTGTAACAATGGAGTAACTGAAAACCTATTTGATGTTTCATTTACTTCATGGAGAGATGATTGGTTGCTAGATTCAGGAGCAACATGTCACATGACATTTAGAAAAGATTTTTTTGAAGAATTCACTGATAAAGTTGATGGAGCTATATATTTTGCAGATAAATCCAAACTCAAGCCATCAGGGCTTGGCACAGTCAGGCTTAAGTTGCCTGGTCTTCCAGATCATATCCTACATGAGGTTCTATACCTCCCTGAGTTGAGGAGAAACTTGTTGTCCCTGGTCCAAATCCGCCAACAAGGACACTCCATTCACTTGTTTGATGGCAAGGCAGAGGTCAGAAAAGCATCAGATCACTCACTTGTCATGGAGGGAATAGAAGAAGGGAGACTCTTGAAGCTGAAAGGTTCATCCGCTCATGCTCAAAACTTTGCATTCAGTTCACATCATGATGAAGGTACATTTCCATCAAGTCTTTTATGGCATGCTAGATTTGGACACTTAAACTATGAAAGCCTTTGTTTGTTGAAGAAAAATGGTGTTGATGGACTGCCTACAATTCCTAGAAAACCTAAGGAATGTGATGCTTTTATTCTAGGAAAGCATAGCAAACAACCATTTCATGATTCACACTCAAGAGCACATAGGAAACTTGAACTTGTTCATTCAGATTTATGTGGTCCTATGCCTATTGCTTCTGCAAATGGAAACAAATACATGATGACATTTATTGATGACTACACCATAATGTGTTGGATTTACTTACTGAAGAATAAGTCTGATGCTTTTCAAACTTTCAAGAATTTTCATGCATGGATTGAAAATGATGCACAAACACATATTGGCTCTCTACGTACTGATAATGGAAAAGAATACACTTCAAACGAATTTGAAAATTAGCTTCGTCAACATGGAATCAAACATCAAACCACTGTGCCATATAATCCACAACAGAACGGTGTAGCTGAAAGAATGAACAGAACCATCTTAAATATGGTTCGCTCCATGTTATTTTTCAAGAATGTAAAATTGATGTTTTGGGCTGATGCAGTTCTATGTGTTGTTTACATAAAGAATAGGTGTCCTTCAAGTTCAATTAGAAACAAAACTCCTTTTGAAATGTGGCATGGCCCCATTCCTTCGGTAAAGCATTTCAGGGTCTTTGGGTCCACCTGTTATGCCTTGATACCCAAGGGTCAAAGGAACAAACTTGGTGCTAGAAGCAGAAAATGTATCTTCTTGGGGTACTCCAATACCTCCATAGGATATCGTCTCTATGATGAAGCAAATAAGAAGTTTGTGATAGCAAGAGATGTCATATTTCTTGAATCTTCCAAGAGTGACAAGGTTGTTGAGCGGCAACTTGATCACCTGGATAGATTCACACATGCAAAGTCCTTCCAAGAATTTGATAATGTGATTCCACATCTTGAAGGGGGGATTCCGATATTTAATCAAACTGTGGAATCATGTCCTGAAGCACTCTCTCCCCCACATGAAGAAACAACCACGGATGACACATTGGATGATGTGATTGACAGAATTGGAAGATTGAATCTTGAATCAATCCCAACTCAGTCAAATGACCAGCCTGGGCCATCTCAGAAAGGTCCTCCCAAATGGCTGACAAAGACACTGGAGAATGTTCATCCTGATGAGGTTGGAAAAACAGGAACAAGAAGTTCCACTCAACAAATCAAAGGTGATGTAGATAATTTTGATTCTCCTGTTGATATGGATATTGCTTATAACTGTGAATTGAGTTTGTCTACAGATCATGAACCAACTTCCTTCAAAGAAGTCGCTTCTCATGATGAATGGAAAGAAGTGATGCAGAAGGAGTATGATGCCTTGATAAAGAATGGCACTTGGAAGCTGGTTGATCCGCCTTTGGGAACGAAACCAATTGGCTGTAAGTGGGTCTACAAGAATAAGTACAAAGCAGACGGCTCACTTGACAAGCACAAGGCCAGGCTTGTGGCAAAAGGATTCGCACAAAAAGAAGGAGTCGATTATGAAGAAACTTTTGCTCCCACAGCAAAATGGACCACCATCCGGACTCTCTTTGCCTTAGCAGCTCAGAATGGATGGAAAGTCCATCAAATGGATGTAAAAACAACTTTTTTGAATGGAGATCTAAAGGAGAAAGTTTATATGTCCCAACCAGAAGGATTTGTTGTAAAGGGTCAAGAACACAAAGTTTGCAAGCTTATAAAATCCTTGTATGGCTTCAAGCAAGCACCACGAGCCTAGTATGAGAAATTAACCGAGCATCTTCTGAAACTTGACTTCAAACATTTTGATCTTGATGATGCAACTTTGTTTGTTAAGAAAGTTGGAAAAACAGTTGTATATCTTGTGGTATATGTAGATGATCTTTTGATAACAGGAAACAATGAGAGCTATATTGCATCCATGAAGAAATAATTGAAGAAAGGTTTTGAAATCACTGATTTGGGTCATGTTCATTACTATCTGGGTATTTAAGTAATTCAACATCCTAAATTTATATTTTTTTCTCAAAAGAAGTACATTGGAGACCTCTTGAACAAATTTGGCATGGATGAATGTAATCCCTTAACCACTCCAATGGAACAAAACTTGAAGCTCACATCTATAGAAGGGAAGGAATTTGAGGATGCAACTAAGTATAGACAGCTTGTAGGAAGTCTTATCTACCTGACCACCACCAGACCTAACATTTCATTTGCTGTTGGAATCCTCTCAAGGTTCATGCAAAAACCTTGTGAAGGACATTGGTCTGCTGCAAAAAGAGTGCTAAGGTACTTGAAGGGGACTCAAGACTTTGGACTCAAATATACACAGGTAGGCGACTTCAGCTTGATCGGATACTCTGATTTAGACTTTGATGGCGACAAAGAAACAGGGGTTTCTACTACAGGTTACACCATGAGTCTTGGATCAAGAGTTGTCTCATGGAGATCACGCAAACAGTCAGTTCCAGCAGATTCCACGACCGAGGCAGAATATGTGGCAGCAGCTGAAGCAACAAAGGAAATTGTGTGGCTCCGGAAAATCCTGGAAGATTTGCAGATGAAACAGATGTATTCCACTCCACTCATGATCGACAACACTTCTGCAATAAAGTTGGCCAAGAACCCAAAGTTCCATGATTGAACAAAGCACATCAATACAAAGTACCATCTCATCCGACATCATGTTCAGGCCAAAACCATCCATCTACATCATTGTTCCACAAATGAGCAAACTGCTGACATCTTCACCAAAGCACTTGGAAGAGAAAAGTTTGAAAAGTTCGGATCGATGCTTTAAATGTTCAACATCCTCTGGATTAAAAGTGTAGAAATGTCGATGAAAGTTCCTGTGACAGTGAATATTTAATTTTGTATAATAAATAATATTAGGAAATAAGGAAGGCCAAGAGTCATTGGGAGATGAATCCCAATAGCCTCACCTCCATGTATAAATGCATGTACATTCTTCAGCTAATACACATTCTGATTTGAGGAATTACCTCCTAGTTTGACATATCTCATGAAAACCTCTTAATAATATGGCGAATCAAATCACCTAAGATTAGCCCAAAACTATCAATAGAATGATTTTATCCTCATCTAATGAAAAACAAATTTTATCATTTACCAGCACAACAAAGGAAAGCTCGTAGTCGGCACATACCACAAATCAACGAACACTAAACACCTTGAATGACACCCCAAAGTCTTTATTATGATAGAAATAAAAGTTCTCAGTAGAACAATAGTATTACATCAATGCTTCAGCAGCAATTTCTTAGTCAGAAATCAAATGGATAGAGACTCAAATGACTCTCTAATTTATACATAAATCCTCCAAGTGGAAAAATAACAGCTAGTTTCCTTGATCCTTGTCAAAATAATCTTGGTCGTCGAAAAATACTTGATCATCTTTTAATTTTAGTCGTTGGATTTTTGTTTTTGAGGAATTTTCGAATTTATCATTTAATTCCATTTTTATTAGCTCAAAATTAATTATTTTGAGCTAATTTACTCAAAATTTTGACTTTGACTTAATGACCAAGGTCCAAGGGTCCAATTTTTCTGGAAATATCCAATATTCCCTTTGTGGAGGACCTCCAAAAATTAATTCTTTTAAAACCCACGAATTTTTCTACTTGGAGAAATTAATTTTCCTATCAATTTATTTTTTACTCTAAATTAATTAATTTTCTAGCTTACGATTTATTTTATTTTTTACCAGAAAATGAAATTAATTGACACTTTAGGGGTTTTAATGTTTTTTCCACCCTCTAATATTTTACCCATGGTGTCTAAAGTATGACGGACCATGCATTTAAATATTTTTACATGAGACTTACAATTTCAACTCTCAAAGGGAGAACACCCATTCGGCTTAGACCCTCAAAATACATACCCAATCTGTGACTCAATATGATCTAGTAGACCAAGTGATTTGTAATAAAATATTTTAGCCAACTAGCTTACATTATTCCCAAATCACTTGTACATAAGATTCGACTAGAACACTAGGACTCACTTAAGACTTTGACAAAGAATTCCACCCTAGCTTTGGGGTGAGGTTGGAGGTAAAAACCCTGCCGACCATCTATGTTTAGAAACACATATGATTCAGTGAGACGAAAAACCTCCTAGGATGAAACTCTCGCCAAAATAATAGGCTTACCTAGTTTGTTACATATATTCATGGTCTTACCAGAATCATTTACATTACATAATTTGCATAAATGGGTTTACAATGACACATATGACTGGTGAAAGATGATCTGATCATTTGAAAAATCTCAGGCATATCTATTTCTTTGAACTTTGACAAAAACTGTGCAACGGGTCTCAATTCTAGAGTCTTAAAAAGTTAAACGAAAGTGATGAGTACATATGTCATATTACATTCAAAACTTGCCTAACAACATTTCTAAATATGAAATATAACATTCAAAAAACAATGAAGAACAACCACATTAGCTTCCTCAAGTCATGTCTGCAAGTTATGTTGCATCCTCATCAGCAATGTCACAGGGTTTGCCGAACTTGAACCTTGATGTTCAAAGTTTGGCGAACCTCAAAACAAAGTTTAGATTCGTCTCAACTTTGCTACAAGTTCGGTTTTTATGTTTGGTTCAGCCTTGTTGTAGTACGACGAAAGGTAAGTTGGCTTGGAATTAGGTATGCAACTCCAAAACCCTACTCTATAGGTACAAAACCTTGAACCCTTACTTTCTTATGGCCAACAGTTAGTCCCCCCTCTATAGGTACAGAACCTTGAACCCTTACTTTCTGATGGCCAACAATTAGTCCCTCATCCTATTTCTGTACCGTGTCAGGTATGGATTGGTGGTTCCTTGCATGCATATCTTTGAGAAAACTCTAAACCACCAATTGCGATTTGGGAAGAGAAGAGAGACAGATTGAATATCTACACTATTTATGCCTTCATGACTTATAGATACATTATGATGGTTTACTATGGATCCCTTTGACTACTTGTATTTTATATGCCCAAATGCATGTAGGACATGAACATTATCCAAACCTTCCAAGGACTTTCAACAGCTGATAAACTCAGAACCAAACTTTTAAAGGGAAAAGAAAAGAACTTGGGGTAAAGATCTCGCCTAATGGTTTTGTTGTTAAAGAGGAGAAATGTGGAATCAGGAGGAGTTGTCTAACAACACCTTATGTAAGAGCACTCCAAACACTGCTAACGCAGGAAACATTGTCAATTATCCTTCCCCTCTATGAACGCACAAATGGGCTTTAAATTATGGGTTTTACCTATCAAATTCCAGAATATATATGGAGAGGAGGTTATTTTAAGAGGTTGTGGTGGCTATTCGGGTTAGATGCCTCGTATATCTGAGAAAATAATGCTTCTCAGTTGAGGGCCTAACTCCTTTCGCATTGATCGAGATGCAAATACCATGAGGGGCAGGAATCAGTCCAAGTATTGTATTAAAGGAAAGCAACCTTATTTTTTTCTATCTAATAATTGGGTCCCCTTCCTAGTTTATCATTTCGATTTATTTATTTTAATGAGAGATAGACTAGGCTAATAAATTTTTTTCTTCATTGTAACATTCTTGGTTGGTAGACCTGAAGGAGTAGCACACCAGCCAACTCAACATGGAGCTTGACCCTGATGGACCACAAGAGAATTGAACCTGTGCCTCATGACAAAGGGCCAATACCTTGGCGGGGGGCTTCAACCAATTGGGCTATCCATCACAACTAATATGCTAATAATTATAGTACATAAATATATTTTTTATGACTTACATTTTTTATATGAATATAAACTTATATCAATCTATATAAATTAATATTTTATTTTACAAATATTTTATATTAATGTAGAATTATTATTATATTATATATAGAATAAATAATGAGTAATATATAAAATTTTATGATATAAATATGTTAATATTATATATATATATATATATATATATATATATATATATATATGAAAAACTATATAGTCAAATATAATGTCTAACTTCATTCAAATATTCGAATTTGAATTGAATATAATCATTTTCGAACTCGAATTGGAACCCGAACCATGTGACATAGCTCATCAACATCATGTCCACGTCATTATCTCTCATTATCAACATATTTTGAGAAAGAATAGAATACCAAAATCACTTCATTGTTGGACAGTTCGCTCCCTTCACAACTAGAAATGAAATGGTCAAAATGAGACGGTGGTGGCCTCACATCCTTGTGTTTTGGTGCATGATATGTGAGATAAGTAGAGGATTAGGGTTTTTCGGGACAGCCTTATTACCCTTAATGTCGGCAAGGGTATATACATTTTTTCTCTTTACATTATCAACATTGTAAGCCCAAGATCACAAGTCAAATCCTTGTAAAAACCATGTGAGTCATTGCATTTAGGTGTCCTAGGCCTTGTAATGATCAACTATGACTTGTCCTTTTGGTCTAAGTCCTTGGTCCTTTTGAACTCTATAGGAACGGGGGATTTTGGATGGATCTCATGGGGACTCATGGTTTAAAGGAGCCTTGGTTATGTGGGGGTAATCACCATGTATGGACTAATCTAGCCCACGTTAGGGTGCACCTATGTCTTACTGCATGGTTATGTGTGTCATTGAATTTGTATGTGGCCTTGGCCTTGGCGTAGTATTCCTCAGATAATTCTCAACATGGTAGTCTCACAAATTCAGATTGTTCACATTTCCCAAGACAATCTACGTTTATCGATGCATGCAGTCTCATATGTAAAAAAGTCACCTTGGTCCTTGCTACCCCTTTGTCAATGGGGATCCATAGACATTTTTTCCAGTGCATCATCCACCACCATTGTAAGCCCAATATCACAAGTCAAAGCCTTGTAAAAAACCATGTGAGGTCATGTATTAGGTCTCTTAGACCTGTGTCTTGTCATTTTGAGTCTATATCCATTTTGTGTTTGTTTGGAACATGCCTTGTCCCTTGGAAGCTTCACCTCAGCGATTTCATCCCCAATCGGATTGAAGGACCTTGAGAGGCTTCTCATGAGGGCTCATGGTATTATGGGAGCCTATGTTTTGTAGGGGTGATCACCCATGTATGGGTCAATATAGCCCGCATCAAGGTGAAACTATGTCATTCCACATGGTTAGTGTCTATAGAGTTTGTAGGTGACCTTGGGTTTGATGCAATATTACTCATGATAGTTCTCACAACATAGTAGTCTATTGTGACAACTTTCATGTTTCCCAAGGTAGTTCACAATTCCCAATGCAAATGGTCTAGGTGATCAAAAAGTCAACCCAATCTTATATTGCAAAGCATGATGAGAGGATTCCATGCCACATAAATTTTTAGAACTGAGCATTTGGTGACAAGATACAACTTGGTCAAACCTAGTCAACAGTGCAAGAAAACCTTCTAGGGGGATTTTTAAGTAGAGTATTGGGTTGTTTATAGCAAGCAAGATGTCAAAAGTGGTCTCCTCAATGAGAGGAACAAAACCCACGTCTCGATTTTTGCAAATCCTCAAGGGCATTAGAGATCGAACAGGGAATGATGACGTGGGAGGCAAGTGATAATGAGGCAAGTGTTGGGCAAGATATGAAGATTCTGAGAGATACTCAATTCAGATTCAAACCTATTTCAGCATACCCAAGAGACAAAATTGTCAAAAGCTCTGTTAGCCACCTATAAAAATTTGTCATATCAAATGGTGGCTAGATCTTTTTTGGCCTTCAAGAAACAATTTCATGACGAAATTGTGAGTTCTTGAAGTCTTATCATGACATTTACTCTTTGAGTTAATCTTTACTGCTATTTCCCTCATAGTCCTAAAGAACCTGCTATTTATCAAGAGAAACACTGCTTAAAACTCCATTTTCCATCATTTCAATTATCCATTTTCACCCATTTTTTCCTTTTTATAAAAACCCTCAAAATACCTTCATTTCACCTCTAAACCATTCCAAAACCCTTTTTAAACCTTCCCCTTTCATTTGGTTTAAAGACCCTTTTTTCCTTATCGAAACCCCCTAAAACCCTTCAAAAACTTTTATTTTGGCCTAAAAACCTTCATTTTTCTATAAAGGCCTTAAGCCCCTTTCGACTTTAAGCCCCAGCCCCTTTTTTCCGCATATGACCCGCGTTGTGAACGGGCACGAAGCGCTCATCGCATCGCAAAATACATTTTACTTGTTTTACATGGTTATTTGCCTCCCGCCGATGCGATCTCGCGTTCAATTCTCCACCGTTGATCTGATCTGCTACGCCCAGATCTAACGGCTCATATTGCTCCTCGTTTCAAAACCCGCCACTCCTTTTTCTTCATCGTTAAATCTCCCCCGTCGATCTAGTTTTCACATCAACAGCTCTCGTTCCATCGCAAATCGGCAATCGCATTTTTCCTTTTGTCTTTTCCTTTCCCTCCTCCGACCTTGATCCCCCGATTTAATCTCAGACGTTGAATCCACAAGAACCGATGGCTAAGATTCAATCGCGCTCCACCCATAGCCCTCCGACATCAATCCGCCAATTTAATCCTGACCGTTGATCTCTCATCCCGATCCAACGCCTAGCGCTTAATCGCACAACACAAATTCTAAACACCCCGGTGCTTTGGCCTCTTTCCTTTTCTCTGATGCGATGTAATCCCAGCCGTTCATTCCGCCAAATCCAACGGTTTGCGCTTCATCGCATCGCGCTCATCCATCACATGATCCTCTGCCATCCCGACCTCCAATTAAATCTCCACCGTCGATCTCCCTTAGATCGGACGGTCCGCGCTCAATCACATCATCGCCTTTCTCCCCTCCCCTCGCACCATTTCATGTCCTACGCAATTCTGCAATGAAATCTCCGCCGTTGATCTTCTCAAATCCAATGGCCCACAATACTTCTGTTTTTTAAACCCCGCCCCTTTCCTTCTCCCCCATCAGCAGATCTCGGCCGTCGATCCTCATGATCCGACGACTCCCATCGATCCTCCTTTCCGCCCGTTCCCTTTCCCTACATTTCTTCATATATGCTTCTTCCCTTAAATCCAACCATCCATCAAAGAAATCTAACGATCGAGACTTAACCCGATAACCCATTGCACCCGTCCACTACGCGCCAATTTTGCTGACGTCGCCATGGACCCCGCATATCCCTTTACCTCGCAACTCTTCATCCATCGCGCTCAACCCGCACCATTGGATCTGGAGCCTCCAATACAAAGGCTCAAACTGCATATTGCGTAATTTTTCACTCTTCTTCTCAGTGCACTACTTCCGCGCGAAATAGGTGGTTTTAGAAATCCACGTGTTGAACGCTAATGTATATCGCGTTCCAAAAGCTAATACCGCTTACCCCCAAAACACAACGCGAAAACCGCTGCCGGTTTTCCGTTATACCGCTCCCTGTGCCAACGTTGCTTTTTCATCTTTTAATCATGGCCGTCAATCTCTGAAGATCAGACGGTCCTGTTTTAATCTCGCCCCCATTCACTTTTCACCCAACCTTCTCCCAAACGACTTGATCGAGCAATCTCCACCATTGATTATTCTAATCCAATGGTTCTCGTTCGCTGTCGCGCCCAAACTCCATTTCACCTGGTTCGCTGTTCTGCCAGGATTTTCCTCCCTTTTTCCGCTGCATCCACGTTTTTCCTCACTGCTCCTCCACCCTCACAAGCCTCTAAAGCAGTCTCAACCAAATTCCGCAGGATTTTATAATGAGTTTGTGTGTTTTGCAGGGTTCTTAATGGTGGTTGTTCTGTGTTTCTCCAGAGTCACAGACAAGTGACAAAAAGGCTCAGAGTGACGATTCTGTGCCTTAATCTAATGAAGAAAAGGATCTGCAGGGTATGAAATCCAAGTTTAAAACATCTAGATCACGATCCAGGGTTTAACAGAAGCCCTCCAATAGCAGAAAGCCACCTGTGTAAACAAGCCAAACAAAGTGTATCAGAGTGAAGAAATCAAGGTTAAAGAGTGATTAAAGCCAAAGCCAGAAGATCGGAGTTTTAATCCTAAGGTTTAAAAAGATAAAGATAGTATCAAAGAACAAAGACCCAAAGCGAAGATCAAGGCTAATTAAGCCTAAACACAGCTCAAGAACAGATTAAAGTGTTTTAAGGTTAAACAGAGAGTTATATCAGTCGAATGAAGCCTCCACTGCCACATCAAAGGCTAAAATATCCTTTCAACTACCAAAGCGCCACCTATAACTTCAATTAATCAAAGAAAGCATAGTTATTGCCTTAGTCAATGATATTTTGTTTAAAGCAGCTAGAGTTATTGCCAGCTTGCCTAAAGAGTTTTAAAGTCAACCAAATCTGCTAAGCAGCTAAATACTTAATGAAAACCAATTAATACAGAGAAAATATCAGAAAACTTCTCTATTGAGCCCCTCAAAAGCCGAGAAGCATAAACTCTGCATTAATTGAACAGTTAGACCCTTCTTACACTCCACCTCCTCATTCTTCTATAAATACTGCTATAGAAGATTGTATAGAGGTTGGTCTCTGGATATCTGCTGCATGTAAATAGATTTCAGAAGTTGTTGTAGCCCTGTTTTGTAATTGAAGATACATAAGCTGAGATGAGAAGTTTGAAGCTGTAGAGACCCACTGGACTTGATGATTGTAACTGGTTTGAACATCAAATACAAGCTGAATTATGGGATCCTGGTCTATGTCAATGGTGATGTGTTTCTCACTGTAATTGTTACTTTTTTTTTGTTTCCATTCTGTCCACTTTTCTCTGATAAAGAACAACAAATATAGAGCTAGGATTTACTCTTAAAAGTACCTTACTCTCACTGATAAGCTTTATCTTTATGTTTTCCTCCAATTGTGTATTTAAGAATGATTTAATACAATCCAAGCAGTCAAGGAATGTTGGCGAGCCCATGTCTTACTGTCTAAGCTTTAAACATTGTTCTTGAATGATACTTTCATTACATGCTAAGTAGAGTTAGACTAGGAAAGTTTATGGTTTGCCCTGTCTTCTAGTTCTTTCTCTAAAGGTTGTTTGAAAGTGTCCCTTAAGAGTATGTTAAAAGCAGGCTAGTTTCAAAGTACTTACCTGATCGTAGACTACTTTTTATGTTTATCATGAATGTTTTCATTTTGAATACGCTGAAAGCAGGCTAAGTTAAAAGTCTTTACTTGATCTTAAGCTATTCTAAGTGCTTTAAATGTTTTCTATTGAAAGTATATCAAAAGCAGAATAGTTTCAAAGTACTTACCTGATCTTACATTACTTTTGTGTCTTTTCTTGTGTGCATGCCAAAAGCAGGATAGTTTCAAAGTACTTACTTGATCTTAGGCTGCTCTTTGTTTCTTCATCTGTTTGATTTCCCTCACTCCATTTCTTATTGTTTCATTCCATAAAATCAGCTTAAAGAAATCCTTTGACATAGATGACTTGCCCCATGGACCACTCTTGAATCTCGTTGTTTCAACTAAATCCTCTTATGACTCCATAGCCCAATGGATTGAAGCTGCTCCTTGCCTATCTTATTAGCTGAACTATTCTCCCACTTATTTACACCTTCACCCTTCATATAGACTTCCTTCACCTCCATTATATCCTTGCCCAACCAAAACCAAACAAAACCCTTGTTCTTAATAACTAGCCTAATATCATACCAGAAACCTTAAAAGATAAATCAATCTTTGCACTTATAGAGAGATCCCTCTCTGGATTCAGGAGGGCTAGATCTTAGAATCGCAAAGTGGTTTTTGATGTAGTCTCTGCAGCGTTTAGTCTTGTCACTCTACTAAATTACAGAGACCTAACATCTCTGGCGACCATACTGGGGACTTTCTTCACAACTCAGATAATCCCATTTTCAACAATGAACCAAGTGTCTGCCTAGAGTGATTTTGATTGTTGATGGTGAACAACTTTAAAAGCCCTGAAATCAAGTAAAAACTCTTCACCTGGTGACTCCACTGAAGATCGGTAGGCCTGCTGATTTTCTTTAGTACTCGAACCTATTAAAGGTGGTGGACCATAAAACATTTTACCTTCTAAAGCTAAAAATTTCCACCTGGTGACTCCACAATCCTAAAAAGACCTAAAGACTCCACTGGGAAACCATTTATCATAACATCATTCAAACTTAGTTAAGAAGGCTTTAAGGATTAAAGTTTTCTTGCTAAAAGATCAGTTAGCCTCTTAAAGATTGTCATATTTGGTTAAACTTTTCTTATTAGTGGGTCTAAAACACAACATTGTGGCTTCTAGAGGGTCCATACTAGAGCCCATCCTGACCCAAATCCTTCTGAGATAGTTGATAATCCTGAAAGAATCCTTAGGAAATCTCCTAAGGCCAAAAGTTCAACTATTGTTAGGTCACTCCATAGAGCTAATTTTGTCCCTGAAAACCTTGCAGCTTTACAAGATTCACAAGTTGTCTTAAGAAACCCATTCAAAACTAGGTCACTTGAGGATATAGATCAGATAGATTTTGAGTCTTCACCTTCATCCCAAGATAGAAGTGAACATCCTGGTAGCAGAGAAACTACTCCACCTGATTTGCATTTCCTTCATAATTTTGGTTTCTCTCATCCTAGATCTGCTCAACAATCTCTTGCTGATTCATCCACTTCTGTTATCTACACATCCACTGTTCAAACCACACCATTTCATCAACCCCCTCCTATCTTAAACCCTCCACCTGTAAACCCTCCATTTTTCCCACAACCTCCTATCATGGCAACATGGTATGCTCCCCTAGTCCTTCCTTTACCTTTAGTCAATCTTCCACAAGACTATCAGTCCAAGATACCATTGTATGATGCCAATGGTACTACTATTGCCTCACAGCATGTGGACAAGATGAATGACTATTTTGACAGAAATGAAATTGATGATGAAACTGTCATACTCGGATTGTTTGCTCAAAGTCTAGGGGGAGAAGTAAGAAAATGGTTCAAAAGCTTAACCCCTAATAGTATTAATGACCTCCAAGTCTTTCATCAGTTATTTCTAAACAAATGGGAAGTTAGGAAAAACTCTTTCCAAATACTTTCAGACTACAACAATCTCAAAAGAAACACTAGGGAAAGTGTCCAAGCTTATTGCACTAGATTCAATAGTGTGTATAATGCGCTGCCCCCAAACTTGAAACCTCCACAAGGCTCAGCGTTAAACAAATTTCTTGAAGGATTTGATCCTGAAATGGCCTATCAGCTAAGAGAGAGAGATCCTTTGACTTTAGAGGATATGCAGAAAGGAGCCTTAGCTGTGGAAGTAAATCTGATGGAGAAAAGAGCCAGGATGAGGAATGAAAAGAAAGTATCATTTAGAGAAGAAACTACACCCTCTACATCTAGCTCGAAAATGGCAAGAATGATGGAGGAAATGATGAAAAAGGTGAGCATACTTGAGAGAGCACAAGCTAGAGAAAACCAATTAGCTCCCCAAAACAGAAATCAATCTCAAAATCAAAATTAGAATTTCAGAAGAAATCAACCTCAAAACAGACCAAGAGACCCTGATCAGAAGATTATTCCTCCTTTTCATCAAAACTATGTAAGTGAGGTTGAAGAAACAATTGAACTAACAGAGGAAGATGACATAAACATGCTAGGAGTAAACAATGATACTTTTGATGTTCCTTACAGTAGGAAACAAAGTTTATATACACCCTATGATGATCGAAGAATGGAAGATGAACATTATTATCAAGAGCTGGAAAATGTCATCATAGAGACTCCAAAAGAATATGACCTTAGGAGTAAAAAGAATCAGGAAACTCCCAAAACTAAGACCTCTGAAAATTCTCAAAAAACAACCCTGTGAACAAACTCAAAGTTACAAAACAAAAGGACAAAACAGTGGTTGTAAATTCTAATCAAAACAAAGAGAAAGGCACTCAAATTAATAAAAAACAGAGTGCAGACTTTAGCAGCATTGGTACTTCGACTAGTGCTCCTATCAAAACAATTTTGACCAATGTAAATAGAGGAAATCAACAAGTTGATTTTGCTAATAGAGTGGTAATTAACAAGGCCGAAACAAACATCGTAAAAAATTAGATGCCTTTTAGTTTGGAACAGGAAATTGCCAGGATTAGAATCTTTGTTCCTCTCACTGAATTAGTCACCCAAGATGTATATAGATCACAAATTTTGAAAGCTTTCAACATAGGAGAAAATAATGACACTGTCAACCTCAATGATGACGAACCAGAGCTCTTATTTGGTCCTAAGATTGAGGGAAGATACCAAGAAGGACTAGTTCCTCCATTTTATGTTATAGTTTGAAAATTCATGACAAAATTTTACACAATGCTATGCATGACTCAGGGGCCTCTCATAACTTAATTCCCAAAGCAGTAATGGGCAATCTAGGCCTTGAAATCACCATACCATACAAAGATCTATACTCCTTTGACTCTAGTAGAGTGAAATGTTTAGGTTTGATCAAAGACCTTTGTGTAAACTTAGCACAAATTCCAGCCAAGTGATTAGTGATGGATATTGTAGTGGCTGATGTACCCCTCAAATATAGTATGATGTTATCAAGATCATGGGGAGATAAGTTACAAGGAACAATGCAAATGGATATGACATATGCTACCATCCCTGTTTTCAATCAGACTAGAAGACTTTATAGGGAATCTCACATGCAATACATGGTTAGTAGCTAAGAAAGACCAGACAACTCTCCTCTTTATTCTGTACATACAGGCCTTGACTCATTTATTCTCTTCAATCATGAAACATTTAATGAGCAAGAAACCTTAAATGGCTTAGTGGCCACCCCTCACTATAACATAGTGGCAGACATTGAAAAGAAGGAAGACAAGACAGAAGTGTCAAAACAGTTTGCCAAATCAGAAAATCACAGCAAACTAATCACAGGTCTAGAGCTACAAAACAGTGATCCATTGCTTGACAACTTTGAGAATCAAGAGAAGAATCCTCAACATGATGAACAACATGAGGAACTAAACCAAATTCAACATAGTGCTGAATTACAAGAACAATCTAAAGGCACAATAGATAAAGAGGATAGTAGCCAAACTAGTCCTCTTTGGAGTATGAGTTTTGATAGATCTTGTACTAAGAATAATTCCTGAGCAGGCATATGGACACACAACACTGAAAACAATCATGCTAAAGAGCATTCCTATAGGTTAAACTTTCAATGTACTAGTAACATAGCTGAGTACGAAGCCCTCCTTTTAGGCTTACACTTATTGAAGAAATTGGAGGCCAAAAGGATAAAAGTTCATGGGGATTCAGAGTTTATTATTAGGCAAGTGAATGGGGAATATAGTGCCAAACACCCCTGTAGAAATTTATAGTTTCCCACCCCGGTTTTCAGTTTTTCACCTTATTACTCCAAAATAGTTAAATGCCCTTTCCCATATCCATACATTTAACAAACTGGAAAATAAATTTTGCTGAAAACACAAATTCTGGAAATTTTTCGTACGTTGAAAAATGCAAGATTAAAACCGCAAGCATAAAAACAAGATTCACATTTAGATGAACATATTTTTGGTCAACATGACCCTGGAAAAACCCCCTACAACTCTTGGGGAAAACCAGTTTGAGAGCTCCTTATTTCTGAAAAATGTTTTTTACAGTGAGAAATATTCAGAAAAAATCAGCAAGTAAACTTTTACAACTTATCTCGTTTTCCGTGCTTAACCACCGCCTCGAAAAATGTGTAGATAGTAAAACTGAACCAGCAATAAATGCTGTGCGTATTTCCTTGAAAAACGTGCCCAGAAATTACAGCATTAATTTATGTTGTACGGCCTCCTCTTTTTGCGTGCAAAACAGCAATAAATGCTGCTGTACGACCTCCTTGGAATGCGTGCAGCTGTATTAAATGCTGCTGTACATAAATCTGCCTCGATTTTTGTGCCAGCAATCAACTACAGGCTGTACGGCCTCTCTAGAAAAGCGTGCAGCAAAAAACAGCAACTTCTCCCTCGAAATCTGTGCCCAGAAAATGGTATGGCTTCCTTGGAAAATGTGCCACAAGCTGCTGTACGGATTCTGCCTTGGAAATCGTGCCAAATCTGCCTTGAACTGAGTGCAAACTCTGTTGTATGGTCTTGCTGAAATATTGCCTTGGAATGTGTGCCAAGTCGCTGCCTCCTTCTCCTCACTGCTCAGAAATCTCCCTTGCTCTCCTTCTCTCAATCTACACATGAAAAAATGAATGATCTTTTCCTCCTTTTCCTCCTTTAACCTAACCCTAAGTGACTTTTGGGGAATCCCTAAATCCAATGGCTGAAATAGATTGAGATCTAGGGCTGAGATTAAATGCTCATTTAAATCTCACTTTCTATTTTTTAATTCACCCCACTTTAATAAAGACCCACTTAGTCATTTATTTCCCAAGTCACTTTTCCTTTCTAATTTTACATTGACTTTATTAAAGTCACTTTAAAATTAGACTTTAGTAACTTTATCACTTAAAGTCACTTTTAAATTATAGATTTTTATAACTTTATAAAGTCACTTTAGTAACTTTATCACTTAAAGTCACTTTAAAATTAGATTTGACTTTATAAAAATTATAAAGTCACTTTAGGAGAAAAATTAAATTCTTTTGGACACTTTTCCCTAGGCCAAAGATCAAAGCCTTAGGGGACCACCTGTCCTCCGGTACCAAATTTCAACACTCCCTCTTACCGAGGAAGGTGTTCCTCACCACACCCATCTTGTCTCTGAAGTAGACATGCTTGCCCCATGGTAAGGCTTTGGTAAGAATATCTACAACCTGCTCATCAGTGGGAATATACTCAAGCTTCACAGCTCCTTTCTGAACATAGTCTCTGATGAAATGATATTTGATCCCGATATGCTTTGACTTGTCATGAAATACTGGATTCTCCGTGAGTTTAATGCAACTTTGATTATCACAGTAAATCACTGAAGGTCTCAACGCTTGACCAAATAAGTTGCACAAGATCGTGCCGATGGCCCAACAACTAGCTAGACCGCCCAACAGCCCGTCTCCGCTCGAACTCAATGCCATCGACCGCCGTCGGTTGGGTCTATGACACAACCGCTCAACTCTGTATTACCACAAAGACCGAAGTGCTCTTCCTATCGTGCTGGTGTTCGTCCCAATCGACCGTGTAACCCCGCCAATCCCCCACTCCATCCCCCCGCCCTCGTAGTCCACCGACAATCCACCGTCCTCTAAGTACTCAAAATGTGTTTTCAGCCTTCACCCTCCGGAACCTTCCCAGTTCACATAAACCGACTCATCGTGTTGACTGCAAAACAAATATCCGGTCTAGTGTTGACCAAATACATCAAGGAACCAATCAGCTGTCTGTACAATGTGGGATCCACCAACTCGGAATCCGAAGCATGAAGCTTCTTCTAGTTGGTGATCATCGGTGTCGACATGGGTCTGCAATCCTCCATGTGGAATCTGCCAAGGATGTCCACAATATACTTCCCCTGTCCCAGGAAGAAATGCCCCTCCTCCTGCCACACCTCCAAACCCAAAAAGTAATGCATCAAGCCGATGTCCTTCATCTCAAACTCCGCCACAAGATCTCTCTTGCAGTGCTCTATGAGTCTCTCTGCACCTATAATGACCAAGTCATCCACATACAACACTAGAATGAGAGGCTCCTCACCTATCACAATATAGTAAAGGTTCGGATCTGCCTCACTCTTTGTGAAACCCATCCCCTGCAAGTATGTATCTATCCTGGAGTACCAAGCTCTGGGAGCTTGCTTCAGGCCATAAAGGGCCTTCTTCAGTCTGCACACATGGGACTCCTTTCCATGCACCTCAAAGCCCTGTGGCTGCTCAATGTACACCTCCTCCTGTATGAAGCCATTGAGAAATGCGGTCTTCACATCCATCTGGTGGATCTTCCAACCCATCTCTGCTGCTATAGATATAATGGAGCGAATCGAAGTATATCGAGCCACGGGAGCGAAGGTCTCCTCATAATCAACTCCCTCTACCTGGGAGAACCCTCTAGCCACAAACCTCGCTTTGAATTTCTCAATGTTGCCATCTGCAGCATGCTTTACCTTGTAAAGCCATCTGGAAGTAACCACGAATTTGCCCTCAGGCCTCGGCACCACCTCCCAAACATCATTCTTCATGATAAAAGAATACTCCTCCTGCATGGCCTCTCTCCAGACCTGCTGGCTAGCTGCCTCCTCATAGCTAGAAGGCTCAGAGTCAAGGATGCTGGTAGCCATTGCCATATAGCTACAAAACCTCTCAGGTGGTCTGCTCTCTCTGACCGGCCTCTTAGGCTCAGCAACAGATGTGGCATCTCTCAAAGTGTCCTGAAGCCACTTGGGCTTCCTCTTCCCTGAGCACACTTCTCCCGCTGGAGAATAAAACTCCTCCTCCTCAACATCAGGAGCCTTTTGATGGGCCTTTGTAAAAGGGGCCATTGATTTGAAAATCTGGCCATGTACAAAGAGTTCTGTAATGGATTGCATTTGATTATACGATGAGGAACTTGTTTTGGGAATTCTGTGTGAATTATATATATTCTTGTTTAAATTCTGTTTAAAGAATGTTTGAATGTCTGTGAAATAAGCATATGAAGAGAGAATCGGTTTAAGTTAATATCGATTCATGTTTTGAGTTGAATGGAACCGGCATTTGTTGAAAAGGATGCAAGAAAATCGATCATACAGGGGGAAGATTAAATCCAAAGTTCAATTCAGATGAACAAATGGCGCAAGCAACCTGAAGGTTAATGAAGATGATATAAAACTATTGTGAGATCAAGCGCAGAAAGCAATCTCAGATCAGAGGCAGAAGGCATTGAACTAAGTTAAGGGCGTAGTTCTAAATCCGAGGTGGCGTAGAAGAAGTTCTAGTATCGAATCTGGCTTGACCAAAATTGGGCGTAGAAGTATTTGTTTGTTTAGAGCGATATCAGATATGATACGTTGGTGCTCATTTAAATCCATTTGAACCTTCTTTATTATAAATTATGTGCGGTTTTATGTGGAAGAACCGTTGAGTTTAACCGTTTGATAAAGAACGCAAAGAAATTAATCGACGGGTTTGTGCTTATGAAATCTGGCATCAGGACTTGTTTGATTGAAGTCAGACGAGTTAATATCGATTCACAGTAATTTTGAATCGACAGCAGTGAGGTCACATTCAGCAGAAGGTCGAGTTCGGAAGGAGCATAGCTCGTAGACAGTTAGACTGTTTTCGAATCACAAAGGTATTAAATGTGGAAACAAGCACCTTTACTAAGCGTATGGAGAACGATGCAGAACAAGATATTGAATCTGCAATCAATCGATTCTTCAAAATGGAGAAGGATGGGTTTAAAAAGGACGGAATCCTGAATTTCATGAAACGCTGAGGTCCTGAGCTCATTCGTTTGGATGGAATTGAGTAAGAACGGAATGATGATGAATTGCCAAGTCCATGTGCAGAGGCAGAGGTATTAAGTCGACGTGGAAGCGAATGGTAAGTTAATGCGAGGCCAATTGTTGTTAGCATTTGATTTTTAATCAAAGTCTGAGTTTGGGTAATTGCCATAGCGAAGGTCGATGTGTGAAAGCTTTAGTCAAACTTGAATAAGGTGAAGGCGAATTAAGAATTTGCAGAGGCGTTCATGGAGGTAAGCACATTTGTATTTACCATGGCCAGGTTTATTATTGTGATGAATGGGATTGGTACCTTGCGTAGTTGAACCAAGTCTAATTGTTTATGTCAAGTATAAATCTTTGACATGGGGGGTTATTAAGTGCAGGGATAATAATTATATGCGATGGCCATTATTTAAACAGGGTTTTATATTGGCATTGGGTCTATCAAGATTTGAATTTATGTATGGAAGCATTTCAAATTAATGCCTTGAAGGTGAGCAGATATTGGAATGTATAATTCCATATGCGATGGCACTTTAATTAGGGTGTAAGGGTCGATGAATGCATAATATCCATAGGCTTTGGGATTTAGTTAACCAAATTGGAACTTCTGAGTTGAGATGTGATAAGTTTTAGTTGAGGGTTTAAATAAAACCATTGGGTTTTAAAAGTCTTTTTCTAGGACTTTTGGGAAAGGTTTTCATTTGAGAATTCACTGAGTTGTGCATGGTTCCATAACCATAAGGTCATATTTGAAGGAGAGTCTCTCTATTTATGTAATGGCTTATTAATCACAGTGAAATGATTTTATTATGCAATGGTTTTGAACCATATGTTTAAGAGCTTCCGCGAATGATAGTGTATGAAATTGCCCGAACATTTAAGTTTTATTTGGGCAGTTATTGAGATGCGTTTTATATGCATGAGAATGGGAGAGATTATGGGTTTTGCTGGGTTTTCCTGCATCAAGTGGTATCAGAGCGGTAAATAGCTTTTGTGTGAAGATTCAAGTTTTGTTAATTGCATGTGTTAAGATCAGATTTTGAAACGGATGAAGGTTGCAGCACAGAGATGCAGTGCAGGTGAAAGATAAGGCAAGATCAACAGGGTCTTGGAGGTGAGTTAATGATCATTATTATTGGACTCCGGTTTGAAGGTTATGCTTGAATAATTTGGGTTGCAGGCATAGTGAAGAAGTCTCAGCAGAAGGAAATAGATCACAGCTGGAGAGCAGTGATGAAGGAGTCCAGCAAGGGATTCTAAGAGAGAGTGGCAGAACCTGAAGATTCAACAGAGGTTGAGTAAAGTTGCAGATGAGTGAAGCCTGAAGGAGCAGTGGAGAAATGCTCAGAAGGTTCCGGCAGAGGACCAGTGATTACCAAAAGACCAGATCCAGAGGAAGAGATTGGTGAGGTAAGTGGCAGCAGGAGAGCTTGTTGTTGTAGAGGCTTGGTGCAACTCATGGGTGAGAAACTCATGGTGAAGAAGATGACTATTGAAAGTCATAAAGGAGAGAGCAGAGGTTCGGAGAGAGGCCACAGTAGAAAGAGGGAGAAAGGAGATGCCAAGGCTAATGGCATAAGGCAGCAGTTAGCTGATGCAGAATATGACAAAGAGTTAGCTGAGATCAGGGAACAGTTTGATAAACTGAAGATGAGGATAGAGGAAAGCCAGAGAGTTGGTTGGCTCATGAGGAAGAGAGTGAAGTGGCAGAGGCTACAACTAAAAAGAGATCAACAGATAAACATGCAGTTAACAGAAGAGCTGAGGGAGCTCAAGCAGATGATGAGTATACAGTTGAGATGTGAAGAACTCAGAGCAGCTGAGTTGAAAGTGGAGGTTTCCATTGGTGGAACAGAAGAGGAGATCATTGATGATTTTCTGAACTATTGGGTAAATTCAGATCGGCTAGATAATGTAAAACCTTGTATTTTTGTAGTTGACAATTTTGATGTGATTACAAGTTTTACTGAGGAGGATGCACAATCTTGTGAAGCTGTCACAAGTATGGAAAAGGATCTTCCAAGAGATAAATACTCTGAAGAAGAAAGAGTGATGCTTTTGTACTCGAAGCTGTTACAGTACAAGTCTTGTGAATGGAAAAGAGGATCAGCTTGAAGAGCTGGTATATGAACCAATAATTGAGACTGTTGAACTTTATGATTTTCAAACTGAAAGTTTGTGTGTGAATGCAGGGATGATACATGATGATGATGTACTTTAGCAATGCCACAAAGAAATTGCATTGTTGGAATACTTGTTGGTGAATTCGGAGTATGACAGGGAGATTGCAGAAGAAAGAGTTCAGTACAGTGAACAAGAGAAGAAAGACATCATGGAAACAGATGGTGTGAAGGAAGGACTGGTTGATAGTCTTGAGAATTCTTTAGAGAATTATTTGGGAAGAGAGAATCAACATACTGATGTGCTGATTGAGATGGAAAATTCAGGGCAGCATACTGAGGTGCTAGCAGAGGAAAGTAAGGCACTGAGGCCTTATGATTTTTATTTTAACAAGTGTTTTGTGAATGCAGGTATTGTTGCAGGTGCTGAAGAACATTTGACTCAGTTGAGCAGTCAAATGAAGGAAGAAGAAAATTCTGTGGAAATTTCAAATCCATGGGATGAGGACGTTATGTTGCTAGAAAAGATGTTGAATAATCAAAATTCAGTGTAGGAAGAATCTCAATTTCAGAATTGAGAATTGCAGATGCAGAATGATGAAGATAGAAGAAGAGAGTACACAATGTACCAGTCCAATAAGTTGCTCATAGGAGAAGGTAGAGAAGAAGTTTTCTGTTTCAAAAAACAAGAGGGCATGGATGATTGGGCAGCAGTAAGAACTGAGCGAGTAAGACCAGAAGCAAGCATAGAAGTAAGAACTAAGCAAGCCAGAGCTCAACAAACAGCAAGAAATCAGCAATCTAAGGATTTATTGGACAGAGAAATTGAATTAATCATGTTGAAAGTATCTCAGAGGAAGATATCAGCAATGAAGCGAAACAGCAGCAGCAAAATGAAGACAGAGACAGATTGTGAAAGTGCAACCAGTGGAGCAAGACAGCATAAGATATGGAGACCTAGAGAAAAGCAGCAAATAGCAAATGTAGATGATGAGTTACAGAACAAGGTGTGAGATCCGGGCGAACAAAGATTTAAAACGCATGATCAGGAGACCATGATCATTTTCAACCTTGGGAATCTGATGCAGGAGCATTAGCTCGGAAAAATACTTTGTATTTCTATTAAACCTAGGGGTCTCATGTTTGTGAGAAAATATTTATTTTATGTAAATATTATTGAGATTTTTGAGTGATTAAATTATATTTTTAATTAATTATTGTGAAGATTTGTATATGTTTCCAAATAATTGGAAAACATGAGAGAAATTAGAGTTTGGATATTTAAGAATTAATTATGAGCCTAGGATAGATTTAGTTTCTACATTTTAGGGATAAAATTCTAGATTGTAGGGGTGTTGAGATATTTGAGGACTTTGTTGAGTGATTAAAGGGATTTGAACCTAAATTGGTTCAATTCAATTTGTATAAATTAATGAGCTCAAAGGCAAAAGAGATCAGGAAAGGATACAGAGGAATTAGTGAGATTTGAACAACGAAATTTATAAGCCTATGGGCCTTTGTAAAAGGGGCCATTGATTTGAAAATCTGGCCACGTACAAAGTGTTCTGTAATGGATTGCATTTGATTATACGATGAGGAACTTGTTATGGGAATTCTGTGTGAATTATATATATTCTTGTTTAAATTATGTTTAAAGAATGTTTGAATGTCTGTGAAATAAGCATATGAAGAGAGAATCGGTTTAAGTTAATATCGATTCATGTTTTGAGTTGAATGGAATCGGCATTTGTTGAAAAGGATGCAAGAAAATCGATCATACAGGAGGAAGATTAAATCCAAAGTTCAATTCAGATGAACATATAGCGCAAGCAACCTGAAGGTTAAAGAAGATGATATAATACTATTGTGAGATCAATCAAAAGATCAAGCACAGAAAGCAATCTCAGATCAGATGCAGAAGGCGTTGAACTAAGTTAAGGGCGTAGTTCTAAATCCGAGGTGGTGTAGAAGAAGTTCTAGTATCGAATCTGGCTTGACCAAAATTGGGCGTAGAAGTATTTGTTTGTTTAGAGCGATATCAGATATGATACGTTGGTGCTCATTTAAATCCATTTGAACCTTCTTTATTATTAATTATGTGCGGTTTTATGTGGAAGAACCGTTGAGTTTAACCGTTTGATAAAGAACGCAGAGAAATTAATCGACGGGTTTGTGCTTATGAAATCTGGCATCAGGACCTGTTTGATTGAAGTCAGACTGGTTAATGTCAATTCACAGTAATTTTGAATCGATAGCAGTGAGGTCACATTCAGCAGAAGGTCGAGTTCGGAAGGAGCATAGCTCGTAGACAGTTAGACTGTTTTCGAATCACAAAGGTATTAAATGTGGAAACAAGCACCTTTACTAAGCGTATGGAGAACGATGCAGAACAAGATATTGAATCTGCAATCGATCGATTCTTCAAAATGGAGAAGGATGGGTTTAAAAAGGACGGAATACTGAATTTCATGAAACGCTGAGGTCCTGAGCTCATTCGTTTGGATGGAATTGAGCAAGAACGGAATTATGATGAATTGCCAAGTCCATGTGCAGAGGTAGAGGTATTAAGTCGACGTGGAAGCGAATGGTAAGTTAATGTGAGGCCAATTGTTGTTAGCATTTGATTTTTAATCAAACCCTGAGTTTGGGTAATTGCCATAGCGAAAGTCGATGTGTGAAAGCGTTAGTCAAACTTGAATAAGGTGAAGGCGAATTATGAATTTGCAGAGGCGTTCATGGAGGTAAGCACATTTGTATTTACCATGGCCAGGTTTATTATTGTGATGAATGGGATTGGTACCTTGCGTAGTTGAACCAAGTCTAATTGTTTATGTCAAGTATAAATCTTTGACATGGGGGGTTATTAAGTGCAGGCATAATAATAATATGCGATGGCCATTATTTAAACAGGGTTTTATATTGGCATTGGGTCTATCAAGATTTGAATTTATGTATGGTAGCATTTCAAATTAATGCCTTGAAGGTGAGCAGATATTGGAATGTATAATTCCATATGCGATGGCACTTTAATTAGAGTGTAAGGGTCGATGAATGCATAATATCCATAGGCTTTGGGATTTAGTTAACCAAATTGGAACTTCTGAGTTGAGATGTGATAAGTTTTAGTTGACGGTTTAAATAAAACCATTGGGTTTTAAAAGTCTTTTTCTAGGACTTTTGGGAAAGGTTTTCATTTGAGAATTCACTAAGTTGTGCATGGTTCCATAACCATAAGGTCATATTTGAAGGAGAGTTTCTCTATTTATGTAATGGCTTATTAATCACAGTGAAATGATTTTATTATGCAATGGTTTTGAACCATATGTTTAAGAGCTTCCACGAATGATAGTGTATGAAATTGCCTGGACATTGAAGTTTTATTTGGGCAGTTATTGAGATGCGTTTTATATGCATGAGAATGGGAGAGATTCTGGGTTTTGCAGGGTTTTCCTGCATCAGAAGAATTATTTGATTTCAATGATTTTGCCAAAAAACCAAAACTGGAACCTGTTGAAACTGAAGTAGAAGAATGTAACATAGGCAGTGAACAAAAGCCAAAAATGATTAAACTGTCTAAAACCTTGCCAGCTCACATTAAACTGAAATACATTGAGCTCTTTAAGGAATTTTTCTGATGTATTTGCATGGAGTTATGAGGATCTAAAGTCCTATGATACAGAAATAATTCAGCATAAGATACCCCTCAAAGAAAACCAGAAGCCCTATAAACAAAAATTGTGCAGACTAAACCCTGTTCAACTACCCCTGGTTGAGAAAGAGATTAAGAAAATGTATGATACTGGAATTATAGTCTCTATTAAATATTCAGATTGAGTATCTAATCTTGTGTCAGTGAGGAAGAAAACAGGAGAAATAAGGCTTTGTATTGATTTTAGAAACTTAAACAAAGCCTCATTGAAGGACAATTACCCTTTATCCAAGATGGATCACATTTTACAAAAGGTAGTTGGTTCTAAAGGGATTTCTTTGTTAGATGGCTTCTCAGGTTACAATTAGATATTAGTACATCATGATGATCAACTCAAAACAGCCTTTACCACACCTTGAGGTACTTTCATGTATGTGAAAATGCCCTTTGGTTTAATGAATGTTGGTGCTACATTTCAGAGAGCCATGGATATAGTATTCTTAGAAGAATTAGGATACTTCATCATTATTTACTTTGATGATATCACTGTTTTTTCCAAAACAGATGAAGAACACCTAGAACACTTGAGAAAAGTCTTTAAGAAATACAGAAAATATGGGTTATCTTTAAATTAGAAGAAAACAATGTTTGGTCTCAAAGAAGGCAAACTACTTGGACACATCATCTCAGAAGAACAGATAAAGATAGACCCAAAGAGGATTGAGGGTATATTGCAAATCAATCATCCTAGAAACATCAAGGAACTACAATCTTTCATTGGGAAGATTAATTTCTTGAGAAGGTTCATACCCAATCTATCTGAACTCCTTAGAAACATAACAAATATGCTGAAAAGGGAAGGAGTTAAATGAACTTTTAAAGCAAAGAAATCATTTGCACTGGTAAAACAAGCATTAACCAAAACACCAATTCTCATTAGTCCTGATTTTACCAAAAAAAATTTCATTTTTCATTTGCATCAGAACACACAGTGGCTGCTGTCCTATTACAGAAAAACTTGAAGGGACAAGAGCAACCAATTGCATTTGTTAGTAAGGCATTGAGAGATGCACCTCTGAAGTACAATATCATGGAAAAACAAGTCTTTGCTTTAGTCAAAGCCTTAAAAGACTTCAAAGTTTACATTTTACATTCCCACATAATTGCATTTGTGCCAAATTCAGTTGTAAAAGACATTTTGACCCAGGACCCAGATGGCAAAAGAGGAAAGTGGATTGTTGTTATACTTGAATATGATTTAGAAATCAAGCCCACTAAGCTCATAAAAGGCCAAGGACTAGCAAGATTAATGGCTGAGTCTAAATTTGAAGCTCTTGATATAAACATGATAGATGCATTAGATGAACACGGGTTGCCAACTCCCATTACTGAAAATCATTTCCTGAATTCATCTTGGTATGCTGATATTTTATATGTTTTGCTCAATTTGAAACTCCCATTATTGAAGATCATTTTCTGAATTCATCTTGGTATGCTGATATTTTATATGTTTTGCTCAATTTGAATACACCTCCTGGTTTGTTTAAAACAAAGGCATGATTTTTAAAGTTGAAAGTTGTTAACTACTGCATTTTGGATTAATGTTTATATTGGAAAAATGCTAGTGGATTATTACTTAAATGTTTGCCTGAAAATGATGCAGATAAAATCAAGCATGAGTTTCATGAAGGAGAATGTGGAGGCCACCTCTATTGGAAGACAACTGCCAATAAAATCCTTACAGCTAGTTACTATTGGCCCACCCTCTTTCAAGATGTCCATAAAATGATTATTGTCTGTCACAAATGCCAACTTTTTGAAGGCAAAAGAAAATTGCTTCCCTTACCCCTGCATCCAACACTGTTGAAGCTCCTTTTCAGCAGTGGGGTCTAGACTTCCTTGGGAAAATCCATCCAATCTCATCTACCCAACATAGATGGATTCTCACTGCAACAGACTAATTTACCAAATGGATAGAAGTCATCCTTTCTAGGCAAGCCACTAACTCTGTCATCATAAAATTCCTTGAAAATCATATCCTATCTAGATTTGGCTGTCCTAAGAAGATTATCACTGATAATGCTGCTGCATTCGAATCCAAAAAGATGATAGAATTATGTCACAAGTATCAGATTACATTGAGTCATTCTACTGCTTATTACCCTCAAGGTAATGGGTTGGCAGAATCCTCAAATAAAAATTTGGTAAATATAATCAAGAAGTTGCTAGAAGACAATAAGAAATCATGGCACACAAAGTTAGTACATGCATTATGGGCTGACAGATTAACACTTAAGAAATCAATTGGAATGTCACTCTACCAGCTAGTTTATGGAGCAGATGCAATCTTTCCAACCAGTCTAGGAGTGCCAGTAATGAAGTTGATCCAAGAAGCACAGTCTGAAAAAAATAATATGACAAGAAGAATACATCAGACTATACATCTTCAACAAACCAGGGAGAAAGTCTACAACAGAGCATTGTATAAGCAAGAAAACATCAAGACGTTGTTTGATAAAAGAACAAAGGCCAGTGATTTCAGCATTGGTGATAAAGTTTTGAAGTGGGATTCCAAGAGAGAAGATAAGGGCAAACATGGGAAATTTGATAACTTATGGATGGGCTCTTATCTCATTCATTCTACTGCTGGTAACAATGCTCATTTCTTGCAGGAAGTAAATGAACTGAACTTTTTGATGGTCCTGTCAATGGCAGGATGCTCAAACATTATTTTTCTTAACTATACTAGTTTGAAGCTTTTCCTTTTTTGCTCATTGTAAATATCATTGTCTGAACATTGCATTCAAAGTTAGAAAAATAAAAATACAAAAGCAATAGAAAAGTGAAAAGAGGGCAGGATGAAAACAAGAAAGGTACAACCCCATACCATAAACGACAAACAAAATCTGAAAGTGTGCAAGTTCAAATGCCACTCCCAAAAAACACACTTCTAATTAGTCATACAGCTTAATCATGACTAATTAGCTTTTCAATTTACTGTTGATAGGTTAGTAAATTAGATCAGCCAAACAGCATAATCTTGGCTTATCAGTAAGATAGATTAGGATAGAGGAAATGAAGGTTCAAACAAGCTCAAAATCTGAACCTATGCATCTCAAAAGAATAATGGCTCTAATTAGATGAAATCTTGAGCCAAAGATAGTAAATAAATTGGTTCCAATAAACTCAAAACTTGAACCAAAAAAGAAAGAGAAGACAACTAAAACAAGATAAAAAACAGAGCTGTAGAATAATGAAGGATATTTTTGATTTCCAGATCTTAAGCCTTCACGATTTTGTTTTAAATTTTTCTGCAAATTTTAGTCTATGTGCAGCTTGTTTTTATGCCATAGATCAACAACAAGTCAGACTGCTTAATCCTAGCTTCGCTGCTTTTAAATTTTCTGTTTTAGAATTTAGAAAATAAAGATCTGTCAGACAGTCTAATCCTAACAGATAACAGCTAGGTAGAGAAACTTATGAACTCAACTGCTTAATCTGAGTTCATGGAGAAATAAAGGTAGACTTAGATTAGTTTCATGTTTTCAATAAAAGAATAAAATGATTGATGAAAAGGTTTGCAAGTCCAAATGCACCTGCTGAAGAAAAAATGTTAAGAAGTAAGTTGTGTAGGTAGTTGTTTGGGAAATACATTGCTGATGTAACAAGTTCTAATCATTTCTGTTAGCAGCTGATAAAAAAATTATCAAAGTGCAAGGCACTAATCAGCTTCCAGAGAAAATTGTCTGAAGTTCTTGACACCTCCAAGAAGATGCCATCCCCATGTGGAGCCACTATTAGCCACCTATAAAAATTTATCATATCAAATGGTGGCTAGATCTTTTTTCGCCTTCAAGAAACAATTTCATGACCAAATTGTGAGTTCTTGAAGTCTTATAATGACATTTACTCTTTGAGTTAATCTTCACTGTTGTTTCCCTCACAATCCTAAAAAACTTGCTATTTGCCAAGAGAAAGACTGCTTAAAACTCCATTTTCCATCATTTCAATTATCCATTTTCACCCATTTTTTCCCTTTCATAAAAACCCTCAAAATACCTTCATTTAGCCTCTAAACCATTCCAAAACCCTTTTTAAACCTTATGTTCCCCTTTCATTTGGTTTAAAAGACCCTTTTTTCCTTATCGGAACCCCCTAGAACCCTTCAAAAACCTTTATTTTGGCCTAAAAACTTTCATTTTTCTATAAAGGCCTTAAGCCCTAGCTCCTTTTTTCTGCATATGACCCGCATTATGAACGGGCGCGAAGCGCTCATCGCATCACAAGTATTCATCGCATCGCAAAATACATTTTACTTGTTTCACATGGTTATTTGCCTCCCGCCGATGCGATCTCGCGATCAATTCTCCACCGTTGATCTGATCTACTACACCCAGATCTAACGGCTCATATTGCTCCCCGTTTCAAAACCCGCCACTCATTTTTCTTCATCATTAAATCTCCCCCGTCGATCTAATTTTTAGAGCAACGGCTCTCGTTCCATCGCAAATCGGCAATTGCATTTTTTCCTTTTGTTTTTTCCTTTCCCTCCTCCGATGCCGATCCCCTGATTTAATCTCAGCCGTCGAATCCACAAGAACCGATGGCTAAGATTCAGTCGCACTCCGCCCATAGCCCTCCGACATTAATCCGTCGATTTAATCCTGACCGTTGATCTCTCATCCCGATCCAACGACTAGCGCTTAATCGCACATCGCAAATTCTAAACACCCCGGTGCTTTGGCCTCTTTCCTTTTCTCTGATGCTATGTAATCCTAGCCATTCATTCTGCCAAATCCAACAGTTCGCACTTTATCGCATCGCGCTCATCCATCACATGATCCTCCGCCATCCCTACCTTTAAATCTCCACTGTCGATCTCCCTTAGATCGGACGATCCGCGCTCAATCGCATCATTGCCTTTCTCCCCTCCCCTCACACCATTTCATGTCCTGCGCGATTCTGTGATGAAATCTCCGCCATTGATCTTCTCAAATCCAACGGCCCACAATACTTCTGTTTTTTAAACTCTGCCCCTTTCCTTCTCCCCCATCGACAGGTCTCGACCGTCGATCCTCATGATCCGACGGCTCCCATCGATCCTCCTTTCCGCCCGTTCCCTTTCCCTTCATTTCTTCATATATGCTTCTTCCCTTAAATCCAACCATCCATCAAAGAAATCTAACGATCGAGACTTAACCCAATAACCCATTGCACCCGTCCACTACACGCCAATTTCGCTGACGTCACCATGGACCCCGCATATCCCTTTACCTCACAACTCTTCATCCATCGCGCTCAACCCGCACCTTGGATCTGGAGCCTCCAATCCAACGGCTCAAACTGCATATTGCGTAATTTTTCACTCGGCTTCTCAGTGCGCTACTTCCGCGCGAAATAGGTGGTTTTAGAAATCCACGTGTCGAACACTAACGTATATCGCGTTCCAAAAGCTAATACCGCTTACCCCCCAAACGCAACACGAAAACCGCTGCCGGTTTTCCGCTATACTGCTCCCTCCGCCAACGTTGCTTTTTCATCTTTTAATCCTGGTCGTCGATCTCTGAGATCGGACGATCCTGTTTTAATCTCGCCCCCATTCACTTTTCACCCAACCTTCTCCCAAATGACTTGATCGAGCAATCTCCACCGTTGATTATTCTAATCCAACAGTTCCCGTTCACTGTCGCGCCCAAACTCCATTTTCACCTGGTTAGCTATTCTGCCAGGATTTTCCTCCCTTTTTCCGATGCATCCACGTTTTTCCTCACTGCTCCTCCACCCTCTCAAGCCTCTGAAGCAGTCTTAACCAAATTCCGCAGGATTTTATAATGAGTTTGTGTGTTTTGCAAGGTTCTTAATGGTGGTTGTTCTGTGTTTTTCCACAGTCACAGACGGGTAACAAAAAGGCTCGAAGTGATGATTTTGTGCCTTAATCCAATGAAGAAAAGGATCTGCAAGGTATGAAATCCAAGTTTAAAACATCTGGATCATGATCCAGGGTTTAACAAAAGCCCTCCAATAGCAGAAAGCCACCTGTGTAAACAAGCCAAACAAAGTGTATCAGAGTGAAGAAATCAAGGTTAAAGAGTGATTAAAGCCAAAGCCAGAAGATCAGAGTTTTAATCCTAAGGTTTAAAGAGATGAAGACAGTATCAAAGAACAAAGACCCGAAGCGAAGATCAAGGCTAGTTAAGCCTAAACACAGTTCAAGAACAGATTAAAGTGTTTTAAGGTTAAACAGAGAGTTATATCAATCGAAGGAAGCCTCCACTGCCACATCAAAGGCTAAAATATCCTTTCAACTACCAAAGCACCACCTATAACTTCAATTAATCAAAAGAAGACATAGTTATTGCCTTAGTCAGTGATATTTTGTTTAAAGCAGCCAAAGTTATTGCCAGCCTGCCTAAAGAGTTTTAAAGTCAACCAAATCTGCTAGGTGGCTAAATACTTAATGAAAACCAATTAATACAGAGAAAATATCAGAAAACTTCTCTATTGAGCCCCTCAAAGGCCGAGAAGTATAAACTCTACATTAATTGAACAGTTAGACCCTTCTTACACTCCACCTCCTCATTCTTCTATAAATACTGCTATAGAAGATTGTATAGAGGTTGGTCTCTGGATATCTGTTGCATGTAAATAGTTTTTTGAAGCTGTTGTAGCCTTGTTTTGTAATTGAAGATACATAAGTTGAGATGAGAAGTTTGAAGCTGTAGAGACCCACTGGACTTGATGATTGTAACTGGTTTGAACATCAAATACAAGCTGAATTATGGGATCCTGGTCTATGTCAATGGTGATGTGTTTCTCACTATAATTGTTACTTTCTTTTTGTTTCCATTCTGTCCACTTTTCTCTGATAAAGAACAGCAAATATAGAACTAGTATTTTCTCTTAAAAGTACCCTACTCTCACTGATAAGCTTTATCTTTATGTTTTCTTCCAATTGTGTATTTAAGAATGATTTAATACAGTCCAAGCAGTCAAGGAATGTTGGTGAGCCCATGTCTTACTGTCTAAGCTTTAAACATTGTTCTTGAATGATATTTTCATTACATGCTAAGTAAAGTTAGACTAGGAAAGTTTATGGTTTGCCCTGTCTTCTAGTTCTTTCTCCAAAGGTTGTTTGAAAGTTTCCCTTAAGAGTATGTTAAACGCAGGCTAGTTTCAAAGTACTTACCTGATCTTAGACTATTTTTTATGTTTATCATGAATGTTTTCCTTTTGAATACGCTAAAAGCAAGCTAAGTTAAAAGTCTTTACTTGATCTTAAGCTATTCTAAGTGTTTTAAATGTTTTCTATTGAAAGTATATCAAAATCAGGATAGTTTCAAAGTACTTACCTGATCTTACATTACTTTTGTGTCTTTTCTTGAGTGCATGTCAAAAGCATGATAGTTCCAAAGTACTTACTTGATCTTAGGCTGCTCTTTTTTTCTTCATCTGTTTGATTTCCCTCACTCCATTTCTTATTGTTTCATTCCATAAAATCAACTTAAAGAGATCCTTTGACATAGATGACTTGCCCCATGGACCACTCTTGAATCTCGCTGTTTCAATTAAATCCTCTTATGACTCCATAGCCCAATAGATTATAGCTGCTCCTTGCCTATCTTATTCGCTGAACCATTCTCCCACTTATTTACACCTTCCCCCTTCATATAGACTTCCTTCACCTTCATTATATCCTTGCCCAACCAAAACCAAACAAAACCCTTGTTCTTAATAACTAGCCTAATATCATACCAAAAACCTTAAAAGATAAATCAATCTTTGCACTTATAGAGAGATCCCTCTCTGGATTCAGGAGGGCTAGATCCTAGAATCCCAAAGTGGTTTTTGATGTAGTCTCTGCAGCGTTTAGTCTTGTCACTCTGCTAAATTACAGACCTAACAAGCTCAAGGGCGTTGGAGATCCAGCTTCTATGTGGCTAAGTCGAATTACTGAAGGAAAAAGCCAAATCAAAAATAGTAGTTGGTGAATTCAACTAGTTGTTATAATGTCTACCTAGCCATTGGAGACCCAATTGACCAATTAGTTGAGCAATGGACAATGAACAAAGGGAAGCTTGAACTAAATTGTGGAAATTTGTCCAAGTCGACCCTCTAGTGGGTGAATTAAAAATTATATTGTAATATTTTATGAATTGATTTACTATGTCTCTAGCTCGTGGATGACCAATAAATATTTTATTAAGAGTCAAACTAGTTGTTATAATATTTTCAATAAAGGTTAGACTCTCTTCATTGTAAATCATTGTTGTTCACCTGAGGCAAGTGTTATCTAATAAAAGGAGTTCATTCATTCTACAAAAATTTGTTCTTCGATGCAAATTGTGGAGTGTTTATCGTTAATATTTTTATCCTTGCTATTGCCATTGCATATTAAATTTTTAAACTAGTTTCATTTTTCTAATTAGTAGATTCATCCTAAAACTAATGTTCTCTGCCATTGAGGAGTTAATATGCTACATGGAAGCAAACAAGTATGGTTCCCCACTTGTTTGTTTTGGTTTCACTAGTAAATCAGCGCGAGGGTTCTAAATTGATTCAAGAAAAGGCTTTAATATCTCAAGGGCTTCATATTTTGCCGCACACAGAGAACAAAGGTTGGAGACATCACATAAGAAGGACGCTCTTAAGGAGATTCAAAAGTTACATAGTTGGATTAAGCTAAAGTGGGGGTGATTTCCTGAAGGACCCAGCCCATTCCCTGGACATGAACCAGGCAGAGTGACTTAGAGGGGTATCTTCTTCACTCTCCAACAAAGTGTTAGATTTTGTAACATCAGACAGGTGTTCTAGTCTCAAAATGTGTCTAAGAGGCTAAGGAACACGAGATCTCGAAAACCAAGAAAAGATTTCACGAGATAAGCTTGTGAATGATTTAATTAAATTAATTAGCCATCATTTGAAATTTTTCCCAACTCTAATTTAGGAAAACTGGTTAACTAATGGGAATTAATGAAATAATTTTCACCGAATGCTCTAAAAACTCACATGGATCGAGTTTGAGGTGATCTTAGTCGTTGATGAGGATTTAATCATGGTCGTTGAAGCTCCAACGAGAGATTATAAGAGAAAATCAATGGGATGGAGAGAGTAATAGTTGACACAAGAGGCGAGCGAGTTCCTTGGTAAATCAAGCTATCCAGTTGCAGAGATTCAACAAGGAAGTGGGTTTAAGCCAAAGAAGGAGAGCATCAGTGATTGAGGGAGCAGCAATAAAAAGTTTCGAAGGATTTTTCTAGTGTTGGAGAGCCAACAGAAGGGAGGTTGAAATTGTTCTGTATGGAGGCTGAATAGCCAGTGCGAGTAGCCAGAAACGCCAGTGCGACTATTTGAGATGGAGTCGTTTCAGTTGTTGGAGGTCAAGAGATCACCCAAAAGGCAGAGTGAGTCATTTCCAGAGGCAAAGGGAGGTTGGACAGCTCACTTGCAATCAAGTTGCAGGCAGTATGAATTTCCAAGGCTAGTAGTGCGAGTTTCAAGCAGGCCATGTTGTTGGGGAGAGAAAACGAGCAAGCCAAAGGGGGACTGAGTTTTTATGCAAAGTAGAATTTTTCTCCATATTATTTTTGCCAGATAATTTTCTGGAGGATTGCCAGTTAAGTATCCAGATTATTGTACTCGGAGTTTTACTGCTACATAATAATAAAATAAACACTCATCTGTTGCACCGATTTTCCTTTCGCGGTTTTTTCGGGGACAATTAGTCCAAAAATATTGGTGTCTATTTTATTTTGTGTGTGCATTATTTTCTCAACTTCCAATTTCTTTTCCGCAACGTATTTTATTTTTGGTGAGGATTGCAATTGTGACTTTATCGATATTTGTTGTAATAACAAATAAACTGCAGAACTGTTAAGAGATAAATTTCTAGTTAATTGCAATCAAGGAATTTTCACATAGTATCATAACATTGAAGAACAAATCAGAGTCTCAAAAGCAAGAGGAGAAAAATTGTACAGCTTCAGAGGGAGATTTGGGCACAATTTCTCCAGATTTGTGTTGGCTAGCCAGAGGTGTGAATTGTTGAGGCAGAGAGTTTGATTTCCAATTACAAGTGCAAGAAAAATTCGAATAGCCTTAGAAGCAAATTTGAAGGCAGTAAATTTGCCGGATAGAGGGTTCTGGTGAGAAAATTAGTCAATTCGTTGAGTAGATCTGGGTGCGGAAGTTTTGCAGCAGATTTGTGCAGGGACGGGAAGAGAAAAACACACTGAAGAGAAATTTCTAGAATTTCTCAAAGGGTTTCCAGATCCAAATTCAGGTGGAAATCCAAGATTTCCAATTGCAGTAGGTAGTAGCTGTGAAAATTTACAAACAGCTGCAGTGACAAATTTATTTCTCCTACTTATTGTTTCAATAAGTTGTTATTCATAAATCTTCCGGCAAATATCGAAATAAATACTGCAACATTCACAATTATATATGCAAAGAAATAAACAGTAGAGAACATAAGCACAAGAATCAATCACATGTACACAGTTATTTTTGGACAATCGTCCCCGAAAAAAACCCAATGTGGGAAAACCGGTGCAAGAGATGAGAGTTTTTATTAATTCTTCAGAAAATGATATCTTTACAGGGAAAATATTCGGCAGATAAATTTTGAACCACCCAAGACCTAATATCCAGCTTACTCGGACAATTTTCTGACACCCAAAACAACCCCTGAAAGCCCCTGCGTCAGTCTGTGTGATTCTCTGTGCAGTCCCAACGCTCGACTGCATGGAGACTGCATGGGGTCTCTGCACTGCAGCCTCAAGCTGCCTTCAGTGACCCACTGCTGCTCTTCGACCTTGATCTCGATCACCCCTGACCTCCTCCTGCTTCTGCAACTTCTCACCCTACAACTCTCTCGTTGAGATCGGATTCTACATCAGAATCGATCTCCTTCGAGTACTGAGTGTGTGCCTAGCTTATCTTCCAAGTGACCCTCAAACCTTCTTTTATAATCTTCCTGTTGGAGAACCAACGGCCCAGATTAAAAGATTAATCAATGGCTAAGATTAAATCTTGACTTGATCCATGTTTTCTAGAAGATTCACACTCTAACTTATTAATGCCCTTTAATTATTTCATTTTCCTAAGTTTGGACTTAGGGTCTCCATTTAAATAATTAATTATTTTAATAAGTCTTGAACCGAGTGGAATTTCCACAAATTGTTTCTGGGTTCTTTGGAATGCTGTTGTCCAAGCCTCCCTGCAAATTTTGAGACTTGGAACACTTCCGGATGCTACAAAAATCAGCACTCCCTCTTAGCGAGGAAAGTGTTCCAACAATATGCCTGCTGCATGCTGCTCTGATTCTGAAGCACCTACTGCGTTGTTGCCCCCTATACTGCTACCTTTGACACTACCACTATCACTTGTTGCATCTATATCACAGCTCCCTCTAAATATTGATTCCTCCATTCCTACTACTGGAAGGGATTCTTCATCATCCCCATCTTCTTTCTGAAGTAGACAAACTTTGTCTTTCCCAGAGCCTTGGTGAGGATGTCTGCCACCTATTCCCCTGATGGAGTGTACTACAACTGAACAGCTCCACGTTGTACACAGTCCCTGATGAAGTGACACCATATGTCAATATGTTTCGACCTATCATGAAACACAGGATTCTCAGAGAGTTTTATACAACTTTGATTATCATATAAAATGTTGGTCACTTCCATTTTCTCCTTGAGTAGATTTACTAATAGTTTCCTAAGCCATATAGCTTCGCACGAAGCTGTGCTAGCTGCCATATACTCTACCTCTGCTGAACTTAGTGCCACGGACTTCTGTTTCCTACTGCACCAGGAAGTCATTCTTGATCCCAGAATGAAATAGTACCCATTGGTTCTCCTCCGATCAACTAAACTTCCAGCCCAATCTACATAAGTAAAACCACTCAACTTGACAGCATTGTCACGGGTGTACTTCAATCCAAGCTCGACTGTCCCTCGAAGGTACCTGAGAACATGTTTGGCTGTTGCCAAATGCGCCCTCTTTAGTTCCACCTTGAACTGACTTAGGGTATTAACAGCATAACCGAGGTCTGGCCTTGTATTTACCAGATACATCAATGACCCTATGAGCTGTCTGTATAGCGTAGGATCAACTTCATCATCTTCAAACGTGTTGATTTTCCTCCAGTTGGTAATCATTGGAGTGGTCATGGGTCTGCAATCCTCCATCTGAAATCTCTTTAGAATCTTTGTAGTGCATCTTCCTTGACCAAGGAAGATCTCCCCATTCTACTGCCAAACTTCCAACCCTAGAAAATAGTGCACCCTTCCCAGATCCTTCATGTCAAACTCTTCAGCTACATTCTTCTTGCAATCTGTGATAAGCCTTGATGATCCTGTAAAGAACAGATCATCCACATATAATACCAGTATCAAAGGCTCACTCCCTACTCTCAGATAGTAGAGATTGGGATCTGCATCACTCTTGACAAATCCCATCTTCTGCAGATCGTTGTCAATCCGACCATACCAAGCTCTGGGAGCTTGCTTCAGTCCATATAATGCTTTCTTCAATTTGCACACATGAGTTTTCTGATCATGTGTCTCAAAGCCCTCCGGTTGTTCTATATACACTTCTTCTTCTATCACACCATTCAAGAATGCAGTCTTGACGTCCATCTAGTGAATTTCCCATCCCATCTGCGCAGCAAGGGATATCACGGACTTGATAGATGTGTATCTGGCTACCGGGGCGAAGGTTTCTTCATAGTCTATTCCTTCCTTCTGAGCATACCACTTAGCCACAAACCTGGCTTTAAATTTCTCAATGATGTCGTCTGCAGCATACTTGATCTTATAGATCCACCTAGATCCTACAAAAGATCTCTCTTGCGGTCTGGGTACCACTTCCCAGACATCATTTGTCATGATGGAGTTGTACTCTTCCACCATTGCATCAACCCACACCTGGTGCTGAGTAGCTTCCCGAAAGCTGGAAGGTTCTCCGACTTGAGCAACCAAGGCTTGATACCTCTCATGCTGCTTACGTTGTCTCTTCTCATTCCAAGGATTTCCGACAAAATCCTCTGCATCCTTCAGAATCTGTCGAAGTTCCCTGCTCGTTCTTCCACTGGTGCTGGGTGGATTTACCGGCTCTCCTTCTTGCAAATCCTCAGGAGACCCATCCTTTGGATCACTATGCCTTGGAGAGGCAATTGAATTTTCTGTTGCTAGTTGTTGGGGTTGGACCAGAGGCTCTTCCTCTGACTGCGTTGCAGAAGGTAGTTCTCGTGATCTTCTGAAGGCTTTCTCCTCCATGAATTTCACATCTCTTCGCACCACTACTTTCTTGCTCTCAGGAACGTAGATGCGATAAGCCTTTGCATTCTCGTTGTATCCTACTAAATACCCCCTTTCAGTAGTCATCTCCAACTTCTTCCTCTTCTCATTGGGTGCATGACAGTAAGTTGTACTGCCGAAGATCCTAAAGTGACTCACTTTGAGCTTCCTGCAAGTGAAGACACTTTCTGGCGTGATCTTTCCTAGTGCAGTGTGAGGGGTTCTGTTCTGAATGTAGACAATTGTATTACATGCTTCAGCCCATAGAAATTTGGGCATGTCTTGGTCATACAGCATAGCTTTGGTTGCTTCAACAATAGTCTGGTTCTTCTTTTCTACCACTCCATTCTGTTCCGAATTGTATGGAGTTGTCCATTCTCTTTTGATGCCTTCCCTTGCGCAGAATCCAATGAATTCTTTATCTATGTATTCACCTCCATTATCTGATTGCAATACCTCGTTCCGTTTCCCTGTCAGATTTTCTACCAAAGCCTTGAACTCTTTAAATCGACTGAAGACTTCATCTTTCGTCTTCAGGAAGCAGATCCAAGTTTTCCTAGAATGGTCATCAATGCAAGTGACGAAATATTCGGCACCACTAAGAGCTCTAGTGGACATTGGCCCGCAGATATCTAAGTGTATTAAATCCAACACACCCTTGGCCCTATTGTTGCTTCTCTAATATGCTGCGTTGGCATATTTCCCTAATATGCACCCCTTGCAGACATCATCCCATTTGCTACTCCATTCTGGAACACCTGTGACAGTGTTATAGAGAGTTCTCAACGCTCCATGATGCAAGTGCCCTATTCCTTTGTGCCATAGCTCATTTAGATCCGTTTCATCTGCACTGCCAACTAGTGCCATTGGGGAATCAAGTTGTAGCTTGTACAACTTGTTGCTTCTTACCGCAATTTGTGCCTTCTTCTTCCAACTGGGGTGCTTGACGTAGACTATATTGCCAATAAAGTAAACGTCATATCCCCGGTTTTGAAGCTGTCACACTGAGAGTAGATTCATCCCCAAACCCGGCACATGCAGTACATTAGTGGCCCGGATTCTGTTCCCTACCTCAGTCTGAAAAACTACGGTACCTCTCCCAATGGGAGTGCACTTTGCTTTATTACCCATGGTTATCTTGAAATTCATCTACTCTTCTTGGTAGTCAGAAAACAATCCCGTACTCCCATCATGTGAGCAGAGGTTCCACTGTCAATATACCAGACATCTGAGGACGTAGTGCTTGATACACAAGCAAAGTCTTCCTCTAGTCTGGATGCCAATACAGATAAATCGTGATCCGTCTGTTCTATCGTGCTTCTTCCCCCTCCCGGAGAACTGCATGAACCCTTTTGCGTTGTTGCTGCAACAGTAGATCTTCATTCACTGATAGATGCCCCCTCTCTGTTATTCATCTCTAGCTCTGATACCATGTGAAAATTTACAAACAGTTGCAGTGATAGATTTATTTCTCCTTCTTATTGTTTGAATAAGTTATTATTCAGAATCTTCCGGCAAATATCGAAATAAATACTATTGCAACATTCACAATTATATATGCAGAGAAATAAACAGTAGAGAACAATAGCACAAGAATCAATCAGATGTACACAGTTATTTTTGGACAATTGTCCCTGGAAAAACCCAATGTGGGAAAACCGATGCAGCAGATGAGGGTTTTATTAATTCTTCAGCAAATGATATCTTTACAGGGAAAATATTCGGCAGATAAATTCTGAACCACCTGAGACTTAATATCTAGCTTACTCAGACAATTTTCTGACACCTAGAACAGCCCTTGAAAGCCTCTGCGTGATTCTCTGCGCAGTCCCAACGCTGGAATGCGTGAATCTGCGTGGAGACTACATGGGGTCTCTACGCTGCAGCCTCAAGCTGCCTTCAGTGACCCACTGTTGCTCTCTGACCCTGACCTCGATCACCCCTGACCTCCTCCTGCTTTTGCAACTTCTCGCCCTGCAACTCTCCCGCTGAGATCAGATTCTACATCAGAATGGATCTCCTTCGGGTACTGAGTGTGTGCCCGACTTATCTTCCAAGTGACCCTCAAGCCTTATTTTATAATCTTCCTATTGGAGAACCAACGACCCAGATTAAAATATTAATCAATGGCTAAGATTAAATCTTGACTTGATCCATGTTTTCTAGAAGATTCACACTCTGACTTATTAATGCCCTTTAATTATTTCATTTTCCTAAGTTTGGACTTAGGGTCTCCATTAAAATAATTAATTATTTTAATAAGTCTTGAACCGAGTGGAATTTCCACAAACTATTTATGGGTTCTTTGGAATGCTGTTGTCCAAGCCTCCCTGCAAAGTTTGAGGCTTGGAACACTTCCGGATGCTACAAAAATCAACAGTAGCAGTTTTTCCACTCAGCCAATACGAGCTTCAGAGAATAAGTATATTTGAATTGTTGATGTTTGCACTCTTAGTGCCATAGATGTTTGACTGACCACATATTTTAGTTTTGCAATCAGTGATAGGAATATGATATATCTTGACCGCCTTCATTAATTGCTGATTCTGAGGATGCCGAGATACTTGACTTTGAAGTTGCTTCAGTAGGATAGCCCTTTGGAAAATGTAAACAGTCCTTTCTTTCAAGACTTGTATGTTTGATCTTCTTACCAAGGGACTCAGATTGTTTTGAATGTTTGAATTATGCTTTTGGCTTCTTGAAACAGTGATTTAATATCCCTCAGAAATCGCTTTATTATGCCCACATTTTTTAGGTCTACTTGCTTGGTGAAGAGCAAATATTGTAGTCAAAACTTTCAATTGACTTTGGAATGAGTTTGGTTCTTTTCAATGTCTTGAGAGAGAAATGTAGTTCACTGTAACTCCCTTTCTATATTGAGATCAGATCTTGAGAATTTAGTGCCCAAAATTTTGGCAAGCATTCTTCTTGAGCTCGGCCTTCAAGTATTCTTGAAGATTCAATGTTCCTTTTGATGCCTTGATTTTCCTTGATACCCTTTTTGATGCCTCTCTATAAGTTGCCTTTCCTTATCTTGTTATCTAAGCTCTTGAAGATCCTTTAGAGCTTCGACTCTTGAGTGTCCTTCCTTGAGTTTCCCTTTCTTGACTTGTTGCCTTAGCTCTGAAACCAAGTTGAGAAATATATAGGGGCAGCAACATAGGATGATTTCTCTTGCTTTAATAACTATTTTTGGTGTATTTTTATTTTTCTTAGTTAGCTTCTTCTTTTACTTTATTATGATTAGTATTCTCTTCATCGAATAGCTACCAAATCATAAAGAACAATAAGACAAAGGACACAAGATATATGCGAACAGCCAGGGCCAAAACCTCTCCAATTTTGAGAGGAAAACCCACAATAATTCTTCTTCTTATTCTCTTCATTGAACAACTACCAAATCATAAAGAACAATGTAATATTCCTAATTTGTGACAGCAAATTGGAATATTCTATTTTGTTTATTTTGCCACTTTTAGTTTGTAAGTAAATAAAAAGTGAGTAAAGAGGGTCTAAACTCACTTAAATGAAATAAGACATCCACCTAGTAGCACAACGTTGTGACTTAAGTGGGAATCAAGGGGTACCCAACACCACGTGGAGGAGGGAGCCTATGTACACTCTAGAAGTTTCTCCAAGCTTCTGCGCAGATAAGGATGAGAATGTGGATAAGGATGAGGATGTGGAGGAGAGAGAGAGGCTACATTGGGTTTTGGAGGGAAACCAACACTATAAAAGATGGAGGAGCCTCCTCATTTGGGACATGCTTGGATTCTTGGATTATTGATTATTGAGTGAGACATTTGTCTTTCTTTGGCACGCTGGCTGTTTAGCCCGTCTGCTGCACTGTTTAGTGCACCGAGTGTCTCCGTGCGGAGATCTCACCCTTTGCCTCGGGGGACTTCGAGTGCCTGCTCAGGCAAGGTTATTTTCTTAGCATCATCCTCCAAGACAGCGTTATTGCTGCAGTGGCATAATACTGTGTTGTAGGGTGTTGCCGTGGTGACTTTACGACAACACCTCCTTCTCTTGTTTTTCAGAGGGAGAGCCTCTCTCTCCTTTGGAGGATCAGATTGGGAGATATTGGAGCTTATTATCAGATCTTGGCATCAGGCCTATATGTTCTTCATGGTATACTGCGCAGTTCTTTCCCCAGATCTGCGTTATTGCTGAGGGAGCAGCATTCCAAGGGTTTTGGCATCATTTTGGAGTTAGATCTCTGATTGAGGGTGATCCTTGGATTGGCCAACCAATCCAAGTATATTTCTGATCTGATACTGAAGTTTGCTTCAAAAATTCTGAATCATTCTTCAGATCTGTTGCAGTAAAACTCAGATCTGCTCCGGCATTTTCATGTATTGCTGAAATCCCTAAGGGGAAAGTAATAAAGAGCCCTTTGGGCATTTTGTCTCATTATAGATCTTTGTTTTCATGTATTTATCAGTTTCAAATCTGTAATATAATAAATATAAGCTTCAGCCTCCTGGAGAAAACGCTGAAGGGTTTCTGGATCAATCTTTGTCTTGCGGCTCCTCTATCTTGAGGGGTTTTCTATATAAAACTGTTGTTTGACCTTGCTGAAAGCCTATGCCTTGTTCTAAAACTCATTCTATGATTATTTATAGTGTTATACATCATATTCCTTCAGAAAATATGCTGCCCTTGCTTCAGAAAATTTCTGCATATTCAAAGTCTTGGGAAATCAGGGTTTTTATTGACTAGTAGGGAAGGAGGAACTGTTTAACTTAGCAAAACGCCTTTGCTTGAGCTGAGATTCGACATGGAAGTCCCTCTTGACCTATTCCAACATATCCCAGAACCTTGAGACGTCATTTTACGCAGATTTCCTTATACACTCATTTTAGGGCCAAAATCCTCACTTTTCCCCGCCTTTTTGCCCTTAAAAGCTGAGTAAAGGTTGTTGTTGTTATTTATTTGGGTTGCTGAGCATTTTCAGACATATTATATGATAGCTGAAGCCATCATAACTGAAGAATGAGTTTTTCAGGCATGATCTGCTGAAGAATCCATTTTTGGGATATTACAAACAATAAGACAAAGGACACAAGATATAGGCAATCAGCCAGGGCCAAAACCTCTCCAAATCTGATAGGAAAACCCACAATAATTCTTCTTCTAATAGAACCTTCAATTGACGAATTCGAAGACCCAGACCCTTAACCAGAACTCCTCTAAGACCAAGTCAAAACTAGCCCTTTCTCTTGTCAAGTCAAACCAAGTAAACCTTGACTTCTCACCGCTTTAATTTCTCCTTCTTTCTTGACTTCGACCCTGCAACACTAGATTGTTTTCTTTCTTGCAATTCTCGGCCTCTTGTACCTCCCTGCAACTCTCGCACGTGTGAGGTAAATAGGGCACTTTTAGCCCTCCTTTTCCTTCGCTTGACTAGGAAGCTTCCTTTTAAGACTTCGGCCTTCACTTTAGACTGTTTTGGTACAATATTTCAGCTCTTAGGTATGACTGCAATTCGATTTGATTCTGCAGTGGATGCCCTACCTTTAGCTCGCACATGTGGGAGATTTTTACCCAACAACAATCCTAAAAAGACACTCCTTCGTTCTATCTTCTTTTTTTCTTTGTTGCTTTCTGTGATCTTGGTCAAGTTTCTTGTGTGTGATGGATGCCCTCAAATGTGGTCTATTAGTCTTTTTTATATAGTTTTCTAGTCCCTTCAAAATAGGTCAACTTGTCCCAGCTTCTAGGTCGACTTGACATGACTGGAAGGTCGATGTGTTGCATGCATTTTGACTTGGTCTTGGAGGGTTTCTTGACTCTATTTTGACTCAGATAATATTCTTTTACATAATGTAACTTGCCCAAATGGGTCTTTCATACATGACAATGACTTAATGACTTGTAGACTCAATGACAAGCCCTAGGAGCTCACAATGGGAGCTACACCTAAAAAAACATTTCCTTGAGCATGAAACCCATACCTCAAGAACAACAATAAATTTCTTTTTCTTATTACATTAAATACATTAAATCATGATTTCACATGTCATTATGAAGACAAAACCTAGTTACATATTTCAACATTGTCTAGGAGAAATTTTCCTCCTATGGGTGACACCTACAAGTGGTGGGTAACAAACACCTTGGAGTATCTTCTTGCAATTTTGCTTCTAGGGTATTGATAGAAGTCCTCATAAATGTCTTTGTTATATGCCCTGCAATCCTTTGCCATATGCCCAAAATTAGTACAAGAGTAAAAATAACCAAAAATATTGTTTGATACCTGGAAGATGAGGATTCTCTTGGTGCACTTTTGAAGTTGTTTATCCTTAAGATTCTTTGATGATATTCATTGTTGCTTGCATCATATCTTCTTGGAGCAAAGGTTCTTCCAATGTTATTTTGACTCCTCTCCTTGCTTTTGCTAGAGCTGGGGGTATTAGCACAACTTTCAGGCTTCTCCACATTCTTGTTCTTCGATGCTTTAGGGTTTTCATCACTTTTGTTAGAAGGCTCACCTGCATATCCAAGACCAAATTTGTCAAGCGGTGATCTTTGACAACTTAAGATGTCATCCAAGACTTGAGAACTCTTCAGATTCTTAGATTGCATGTCAACTTCATTTCTTTAGAAAAAAATCTCTTCTTCAAGTCTTTCATAGTCTTCTTCTTTCTTTGTCAGTTGGATCTTCATTACTTGTTCTACTCTCTTTGCTTCCTCTCGCTGAACATTTAGGAAGTTGACTTCTTCATGTTGACCAATTTTTGCTTCAAATTTACTCAAGCTTTCAGATCTTTGTTTGAGATGTCTTCACAAAATGCTTTCCCTTTTCTCTGCTTCTTCTAATTTAGTTGTCATGAATGTGACTTCTTCAATATGTCTCTTCTCATTCTGATGCAATTCTACCTTAAGCTTGTTGAAATCCTCATCTCTTTCTTGTACTTAACGCATTAAAAAACTAACTTCTTCCTTTGTTTTGTCAAGGTCGTGATCAGCATCCTAAACCAGCTTCTTGAGTTCCTCATCTTCCTTTTTCAAATTGCTTATCTCTTCTAGACCAGCCATAATTTTTGCCTTAAGACTACTTCAACTACTACTTCAGGGTTGTAATATTCCCAATTAGCAACACCTAATTGGCAATATTAATTTTGTTCAGAATTTTGCTTTCTAATGTTCAGCCATAAATAAAAAGGGTGTTGGGACCCATAACCCAACTTTGGAGAAATAATCTTCCTAATAGTCACTTAGAAAACATGACATATTCAGCGTAGGGCCCAGGGGGACCAAGTGGCAGCACAGGGAGAGGGACAGCACAGGGACAGCGTGGGCCAAGCAGCCCAGTGGCAGCGTGGGCCAAACAGCACAGAGTAGGCAGGGGCAGCGTGGCAAAGAGGACAGCGCAACGCAGTGGGGCCCAAGGGAACGTTGGGGCCTCAAGCATAAAAGGGAGTGAGGGCCTAGCTTCTCATTCATCTTCAGAATTTTTCTCTAACAGATATTGAGCACGCTTACGCTGTTTAGCTAAGTCTGCAAGTGTTGTTTAGCACGCGAGTGTCTCCAAGCGGAGATCCCAACCTCAGCCTCGGGGGACATCGAGTGCTCGCTCAGGTGAGGAGCTTCATCATGAATTTTTAGAGCAGAGATCGAAAAGTCAACCTTCAAGAGTTATGCAGTTCATCAGGCAGTGCAGTCACTCAGAGGATTACACAGTCTTGGAGGAGAGCAACTCCGAGAGTGAGGGAGATTCAGGAGTTTCAGTCGGGGAGAAGTGTGAGGGGATCGGCCCTTCACAAGTTGTGTTTTGGAGCAGTGAGAGGCCAACATTTCCATTTGATCGGTCCAGAGGCCAACATACTCACCACGAGTGCGTAATTTTCCCAAGGGGGTCAAATTCTGGGGTTAGCCTTTCCAGAATTCCTTCCTGGGTTTTTCCAGGTTTTGCGAAGAGAGTTCATAGCCGAAGTTTCAGAATTTTCTGAGTAGGGGAATAGCTCCAAAGAGCAGCTCCATTCCATCCAAAAGCAGCACTTTCCAGCAACAGCAACAGCCCAGAGAGTAACGTCGTCACTAGAGGGGCAGTCATCCCATAGCAAGGTTTGGAGAGATATTTCAGCTTGCCTTGAGCAAGCCAAGGTGCCATCATTCTGATCACCTCTTGTACTCATTCCCTATTTCCAGAAATATAATAAAATGGCTCAGCTTTTCTGAAATGTTTACAGTGATTTTTATGGCACATCTCTATTTGATGTAGTTTTGTTTATGTTGTTTTGTATTGTTGTTCATTTCCTATTCGAAATATTACAATGGTGTCAGAGCTCATAGACTTGACTCATCTTGTGGAGCAGATTAGTCTATGACACTCAGACACAAAGAATACATCACTTACTGGAAGCAGCAGTACAGGAGCAGAGAGCGGAAGATCGAGCCCACATTTGGTGAAGGGGACTGCATTCTAGTCGAGGACACAGAGGAGGAAGCACCCATGGCGGATGAAGTAGATGACGAGGAGTTTGGTAATCTCCTCTTGAAATCTGTACAAGAACTCTCCAGAAAAATACAGGAGATGGGTCAGAAGATTGTCGGGGAGAACAGACAGCGTGAGATCCCAAGGGGATTTCACATCGGGGAAGGGTCCAACACTTCTCATCATATGCAGGAGCAGAACACTGCGCAACAAGTGGTGCTACGCACTCCCCCACGTTCAACTATGCCCACATTCTTGACTGCAGGTTCGGGAAGGGGAGGACCCCAGGAGTCGGAGGTGGCTCATTACAGGGATTATTTTGCAGAATATCAGTCATACGAGCGAGATTTTGGAGAAGCCCTCACTTTTCACGATTTCTGCCAACTGAAGAACAATAGCAGACCCTGTAGTCAAAATAGAGGAGGTGGGTACACGTAGGGAGGCGAATTGCAATGTACCATGGGCAGATTTTTCTTGTTGACATACGACAGGCCATCAAAATGTTCAGCAAAGTCTTTGGTGGAAAAGCTGAACATTTACATTTAGTTGAACCAAATGATGGAGGTGGAGGCCATCAAGGTGGTAACGTTGCACCTTGAGGGGGAAGCCCATGACTAGTGGTTCCATGGAATGTCCATGCTGGGTCATTCGAAAGTGACAGCGTATGCAGAGTTCACTCGGAGATTGGTGGAAAGATTTGACCGGAAGGATCTTGAGGAGCATTTCATCGCGCTGACCAAGCTCAAGCAGACCAGGAACCCAGAGACCTACATCTCTGAGTTCTTGAGACTTTCAGTGATGGTGCCAGACTTTTCCGCAGCCAGGAGGATTTACATGTTCCTTTACGGGTTGGCAGAGCCTCTGTGTGGGCTAGTTACGTCTACTAGGCCTGCTACACTTCAGGACGCAGTTGCAAGGACAAGGGACTAGCAGGATGCCTTGCCCAGAACTAGAGCTCCTTTTCCCCAGAGAGCGGCATTCTAGCCAAAGGGGAAAGACACAAGAGTTCCACCTCCGAAGGGGAACCAGGGTCGAGGGCCTTTAGACGATGATACTCGAAGAGATCTAAGACGCAGGAAGCTATGCTTCACATGCCAAGAGCCATGGGCATCAGGTCATCGATGTGCCACAGGAAAGGCACACTACATCGAGGTCTTCTCCAATAGTGAGGGAGAAGAAGATGCGTATAAGGAGTTGGAGGGAGATGCCAATGCTGATGCATCAAGAGGAGATCATCCTCCACCACCTCCCCCAGGAGCAGGAGGGGTAGGATTTGCACCGACAGGAAGAGTCCTTGCATCCTTGCGAGGAGTTCCTAAGTATTTGACATCGCATGTCCGAGGCACAGTCCAAGGGCACCGTGTTTCAGTTCTGGTGGATAGCAGGGCCACTCATAACCTCATCGATGCCCAGCCAGTGCAGAGGAGGAGCATACCAACAGAGAGTTTTGATGGGTTCTTAATGTTGGTTCTAGGTGACAGAACCATGTAGTGCATGAGGTATGTTCCATCTTTGGCAGTGACCATGGGGACCTACACCGTGACTGACCACTTATTTGTGGTTGACATCCCAAATACCAATGTGGTATTGGGAGTGCAAAGGCTGATTACGCTGGGTAAGGTCACTACACAATGGGAGACATTGGAGATGGAGTGGACAAACAAGAAGAGTGGGAAACATGTGATGATCAAAGGCATGCACACATACCCTCCTTAGAGAGTTTCAGCACACCGGATGGAGGCAGACTTCCGGAAGGGGGCCATAGAGTGGGCAGTAGGGCTACGTATTTCAAAAGTAGGAGTCACAGAGTAGCCAGTACACCCCGATGTGCAGTCGATATTGGACCGATACTCCACAATTTTTGGGGACATACCATAGAGGTAACTGCCGGACCAGGGGTTTGAGCATAATATTGAGTTGGAGCAGGGGATCCAGGCAATGATCACCACCCCCTATAGGCATCCCAAGGCCTACAGGGATGAGATTGAGGTAGTTCTCCATGAGCTCTTGGCACTGGGGCACATCCAACCCAACACTAGCCCATTTGCTTCTTCTGTTGTTTTGGTGAAGAAGAAGGATGGCACATTGCGGATGTGCATTGACTACACGGCACTCAACAAAAAGACCATGAAGAACCAATACCCCATCCCCAGGATTGATGAGTTGATGATGAGCTGAGGGGATCAAAGTTCTTCTCCAAGATCAATCTGAGGTCGGGGTACCATCAGATCAAGGTGAAGGGACCAGGATGCCCCCAAGACTGCATTCAAGTGCCACTATGGCCATTTCTAGTTTTTGGTGATGCCCTTCGGGCTAACCAACGCACTGGCCACCTTTCAGTCTTGCATGAACCACATTTTTCATGGTCAACTGAGGAAGTTCATGCTGGTGTTCTTCGATGACATCCTCATCTATAGCCGCACATGGGAGGAGCACTTGCAGCACATTGAGGTTGTTCTGCGTATCTTGGAGGAGCAGCGTTTCTATGCTAAGCTCTCCAAATGCGAATTCGGGCTGACAAAGATGCTCTATTTGGGGCACATCATTGGTGTGGATGAGGTAAGATTCCATGAGGAGAAGATCTGGGCCATCCGGGACTGGCTGAAACCAAAGAATGTGACAGAGCTCCGAGGACTAGTAGGCATTTGCACCTACTACCGGAAATTCTTCAAGGGGTTTTAACAACTTGTTGCACCCCTCACGGACCTCACCAAGAAGGGGGCATTTGGCTGGACTGATACTACACAGAGGGCTTTTGACAAGCTCAAAGGTGATGAGCAGTTGTCCAGTATTGGCTTTGTCGGACTTCATGCAGCCCTTCATTCTAGACTGTGATGCTTCAGGGGAAGGAGTAGGCACAATTTTGATGCAGGGGGGGCACCCTATAGCTTTCGAGAGTCGAAAGCTACTGCCGCATGAGAGGTTGTATCTGATATACAACAAGGAGATGTTGGCCATTATGCATGCATTGGCCAAGTTCCGGCAGTATTTGGTGCGTAACAGGTTTCGAGGGAGGACTGACCACAACAGCGTCTGATTTTTCCTTGAGCAGAAGCGGTTGCAAGAGAGGCAATAGAAGTGGGTCAATAAGATTGAGGCCTACGACTTTGACATTGAATATGTCAAAGGGAAGAACGACGTGGTGGCAGATGCCTTATCACGCAGGCCAGCAACATTATCCTTGATGTTCTTAGATGCAGACTGGAGGGCTCAACTGCTGGTGGAGTACTCGAAGGACCACTTCGCCCGTGAGGTGTTGGATGGCCAGATTACAGATGACAGGTATTGAGTGATGGATGAGGTCATCTATTACCAAGACAGGATCTTCTCTGGTAATTCCCAAGGCAAGGAGAAGATAGTGTGCGCATCCCATGATTCACCGCTATCAGGCCACCAGGGGTTCACAAAGACCTACAGGGCTATCAGGGAGAGGTTCTCTTGGAGAGGCCTCAAAGAGGACGTACTCCAGCACGTCAAGGAGTGCGAAGTGTGTCAGAGGAATAAGGGGGAGATGAGCCACCCTGCTGGTTTGCTACAGCCGCTTCCCATTCCGGAAGGAAAGTGGGAAAGCATCTCCATGTACTTCATCACAGGATTGCCCACAGTACAGGGCAAGGATTGCATCTTTGTGATTGTTGATGGACTAACAAAGTATGCCCATTTATTCACCATATCTGTATGGAACACAGCTTCACAGGTGGTTGAGCTATTCTTCCATGATGTTTTCAGACTGCATGGTTTCCCCAAGACCATAGTCAGTGACAGGGACAGTCGTTTCATGGGCGGGTTTTGGCATGATCTCTTTCATTTGGTGGGTACGGAGTTAACTCCTAGTACCAGCTACCACCCACAGACGGATGGGCAAACAGAGATAGTGAACAAGTGGTTGAAAGGCTACTTGCAGAACTATGTCACGGGACATCAGAAGGCATTGCTACGTTGGCTTCACCTAGGAGAATACTGCTATAACACCACTTTCCATATGTTTATCGATATGTCTCCATTTTATGCTTTGTATGGATATAATGCTCTGACTTTTGTTGATGTTATGTTTGGAGCTAGAAGGCCCCCAGGGCCAAGGACTAGATCCAAGAGAGCCAAGATATACTCCGGGCTCTTAAGGACAACATGGCTACAGCACAGAACCAGTAGAAATTGTATGCAGATACAGAGACAGTTTGAGGTAGGTGACTTGTTCTACCTCCGACTTTAGCCATACAAGCAGTCTACGTTGAAGCAAAAGGGGGCTGAGAAGCATAAGCCTCGCTTCTATGGGCCTTACGAAGTGATCAGGCGGGTAGGAGAATTTGCATATGAGTTGGAACTGCCAGCTGGGAGTAGGATACATAATATTTTCCATGTGTCATGCCTGAAGAAGGCTTTGGGACAGCAGGTGACTGCAACAGGTGAGCTCCCACCCATGGATGATGAGGGGCACCTGGTGTTACAGCCGGAGGCTATTTTAGATACCCAGGAGAGATAGTTGCGGAGCAGGACAGTCAAGGAGTACTTGGTGATATGGAGGAAGTTGGAACCTTCCAGATGAGAATGCCACTTGGAAGGGTGAGAAGATCCTGTAGCATCCATCCTTGCAATTGCTTCAGGACAAGCAACATTTTGGCGGGGAGGACTGTAATATTCCCAATTAGCAGCAGCTAATTGGCAATATTAATTTTGTTCTGATTTTTTCTTTCTAATGTTTAGCCATAAATAAAAAGGGTGTTGGGACCCATAACCCAACTTAGGAGAAATAATCTTCACTTGGCCAACATGACATATTCAGTGTAGGGCCCAGGGGGACCAAGTGGCAGTGCAGGGAGAGAGACAGCACAGGGAGAGCGTGGGCCAGGCAGCCCAGTGGTAGCATGGGCCAGACAACGCAAAGTAGGCAGGGGCAGCATGGCAAAGAGGATAGTGCAAAGTAGGCAGGGGCAGCGTGGCAAAGAGGACAACGCAGCGCAGTGGGGCCCAAGGGAACATTGGGGCCTCAAGCATAAAAGGGAGTGAGGGCCTAGCTTCTCATTCATTCCATCATTCATCTTCAGAATTTTTATCTAACGGATATTGAGCACGCTTACGATGTTTAGCTAAGTTTGCAAGTGTTGTTCAGCACGTGGGTGTCTCCGAGCAGAGATCCCAACCTCAGCCTCAGGGAACTTCGAGTGCCCGCTCTGGTGAGGAGCTTCATCATCAATTTTCAGAGCAGAGATCGAAAAGCCAGCCTTTAGGAGTTACGCAGTTCATCAGGCAGCGCAGTCACCGCAGTCTTGGAGGAGAGCAGCTTCGGGAGTGAGGGAGATTCAGGAGTTTCAGTCCAGGAGAAGCGCGAGGGGATCAACCCTTCACAAGTTGTGTTTTGGAGTAGTGAGAGGCCAACATTCTAGTTGATTAGTCCAGAGGCCAGTGTACTCACCAGGAGTGCGTAATTTTCCTAAGGGGGTCAAATTCTGGGGCAGCCTTTCCAGAATTCCTTCCTGGGTTTTTTCGGGTTTTGGGAGGAGAGTTCATAGCCAGAGTTTCATAATTTTCTAAGCAGAGGAACAACCCCAAAGAGCAGCTCTCCAGACAGAAACAACACTTTCTAGCAGCAGCAGCAGCCCAGAGAGTAATGCAGTCACTAGAGGAGCGGCCATCCCATATCAAAGTTTGGAAAAATATTTCAACTTGCCTTGAGCAAGCCAAGGTGCCATCATTCTAATCACCTCTTGTACTCATTCCCTATTTCCATAAATATAATAAAATGACTCAGCTTTTCTGAAATGTTTGCAGTGATTTTTATGGTACATCTCTATTTGTTGTAGTTTTGTTTATGTTGCTTTGTATTGTTGTTTATTTCCTATTCGGAATATTACAAGGGTTCTCTTTATCATCATCTTCTTTTATGCAATTGGTGCCTTCATCCTGTTGAAGATTGTAACTAGGCTCGGTCTTCATAAATTGTATTTGAATCGATATTTATTGTACTTGTCAAAAGAATAAAGAAAATAATTTTATATTATTATTAAATGACTTATTAAAGCATGGGTTTCATGCTTGGGTCATATTATTTCAAGGCAAATTCCCCATTGTGGACTTCCAGGTTTTATTCTGTGTTTATAGATTCATTACAGATTTAAATTGACCCATACTGGGCTTTTGAATCATGTAATTAGTGTTGATTTTTGGTAGCATCGGAAGTGCTCTAAGTCTTAAAATTTGTGGAGAGGCTTAGGCACATGTATTCTAAAGAACCCAGAAATCGTTTGTGAAAATTCCACTCAGAATATGTTTTATTAAAATAATTAATTATATTATTTTAATGTGACCCTAAGTTTAAAATTACGAAAATTAACTAATTAAAGGATATTAATAAAGCAAAGTGTGAATCTTCTAGAGAACATGGATCAAGTCAAGTTATAATCTTCGCCGTTAATTGGAGATCTAATCTCGGCCGTTGAAGTCTCAACGAGAAGGCTATAAAGGAAAGCTTGATGGTCATTTGGAAAGACACACTGAGTGAATCAAAGTGATCGATTTTCTGATGTGAGAAGTGCTCAGAGGAGAATTCGATCTGAGTGATTCTAGCGCAGTGAGGGGCAAGGATAGCTTCTGAAGAGAGAGTGATTTTCTCAGTCGAAGAAGCATCAGCAGAGAGAGGCAGAGAGAGATCCAGTAGCTCTCACACAGAACCAACGCAGAGCCACGCAAGGCCACGCAGAGGAACCACAAAGGGCCAAGAGGGTTTCCAAATTTTTGCTATGGGATCTGTTTCAGAAGTCGAGAGTCAAGGTGTGAGACTGGGTGGCTGAGATCTGAGATTCTGAGAGGCATATCAATCTATTGCTTATGTGATACAGTGCTTATGCAGTCACTGTGCAGAGGCAACGCAGGGACCTCCAGGAGCATCTCAACCAATGTCTGGATCAGCCAGATTTTCAAGTGATTGAGTGAGGTAAAACTTACAATCTTTTTGGCAGTATTTCTCTCTCTGTAACAGAATAACCTTGGAGGTATTCAGAGATATATTCAGAATTTGCTACTGTTTAATAAGAATAAACCCTCAAATCTGTTGCACCAGTTTTCCCGCATTGGGTTTTTCTAGGGACTTTCGTCCAAAAATAATGGTGTCCTATGTGTATATTTTTCTTTGCATGGTTTCCTTGTTTCAGAATCATAAGTAATTAAGTGTAGTTTGCTTCAGTAATTTATTTCAATATTTCTTGAAGAAATCTGAAAAAATTTTGTAATATAATTTACATATAGGAGAAGTAAATTCGGCTTGTTGCAGTAGGATTTTGGAGATCATTTAGATCTACGAATTTTCATTTGGTATCAGAGTGTTTGATGTGAAACAGGAAGAGCGGATCTAGCACTGAAGCGAAAGTCGAATTGTTGCAGTAGCAACAGATCGAATCCCTAGAGGGATTAGCCAGAAGGGTTGAATTTTCGCGGTGGTCTCTCTCTGAGTGACTCGACAGAGAGGTAAGACTTCCGGATCAAGATCTTCCCGAGGCAGAGGGAGCAGCGCAGAGCCAGAGGGGCGCAGCTTTCTGCAAGCAATTGTTGGGTAGAGAAGCGTTAAACGAAGAAGAAGAGCAAATAGTGAGGGAATTCTTCCTCAGTGAGTTCCTTGCCGAGGAATTCAGTTTTTCTCATTTGTTGGGCAACAGAGGAGCAACAAACTTACCAACCCCATCAAGGAGTGTGTAAGCCAGCCTAGAAGCTACACAGTAGCAAGAAAGAGGGAGAATTTCGACAGTTTTCAGCTGAGATGGCAGCTCACGGACTTAGAGATCAAGATCAGTTGGAGGTATCCTCCAACTATGTGATCTGGAAGGAAAGAATCAGATTCCTTCTAGACGAGTATGATCTCAAGGCGTTCATAGATAATGTGGTTGTTGTCAACTTGTTCCTACAGATCTGAATCAGAATAAAAAGTACAAGTCCGATATGGCAAAAGCCAAGAGACTTATCCTTGATGGTGTCAAGGATCATATAGTGTCTCATATAGTTGGCAAGAACACGGCCAAGGAGATATGGGAGGCATTGTCTGTGCTATATGAAGGAACTTCCGAGCAGCAAAAGATGTACTTGGAGAAGAAGCTCCGGATGATCCAGATGCAGAAGGGGGAGTGCATTGCTCCATTCCTAACGAGACTTCAGGAAATCCGTGATCAGTTGGCAGTCGTGGGATCCACGCTGCTACAACTATGGTGAAGTTGGACCTTAACACAAACATTGAGGAGTGGCAACTTTTTGTCCAAAGTATCTTGGGCAGGGAAATGCTACCTAGTTGGGAGTCGATGTGGGCAGCTCTTCAAGAGGAGGAGTTGAGAAGAGATCTGGTCAAGTGTAAGCTTAACAGTAGCAAAGGGAGTCGATCGAAGAATGCAGTGGAGGAGGAGAAAGCAGCCCTCGCATCAAAGGGGAAGCAAGGGCAACTAAGACACAAGAAGGACGCCTCCAAGGTGAAGTGTTTCAGATGTGGCGAGATGGGCCACTATGCATCATAGTGTCTTTTGAAGAAAAAGGACAAGGATGAGAAGCACGATCCAGAGGTTGCAATCGCAAAGATCGAGGACGATGAGTATGCCATGAGTGCCCACGCATCTCCAGGAGGGAGATGGGGTGACATGGAACTGTATTTCACCTTTAACTTCAATTGGGCAGGATCCTTGAGGAACCCACATCATGGATCATCACCTAGCTACGGGAGCCCATGATCAACAGTAGCGGGATGGAGGAGTCTTCAGTTGGAGCCAAGGAGTGATGAAGCGACAGATGTAGTGGTTAGCAGCGTTATGAGTTGAGCAACATAGAGAAGAGAGGCAGCAGTGCGTAAAGGCACAATGCAGTAGCCTCAGCAACGCAGTGGCTTCAGAGGATAGCGTAGAACAGTCAGATCTTCAGCAACAAGGTGCGTCCATCGAACACTTGTTCAGTTTTTGGGTGGTTTCAGTTACTTCTCTCAGCAATTGAGTTGCAGTGCGAGTGTAGTGCTAACAGTGGCAGTGCTAGCAGCATAGTAGATGCAGCATTTGAAAGGGAGTTGCAGTACGGACGTAGCATTGGTAGTGGTAGTGTCAAGGGTAGCAGTACAGTTGCAGTAGCAGCACAGTGGTTGGTGGACAGCTTGTTAAACATCGACAACGCAGAGGATGCTTCAGGGTCAGAGCAGTATGCAACAGGCATGTTGTTAGAGCACTTTCCTCGCTAAGAGGGAGTGTTGATATTTGGTAGCATCGGCTCTAAGTCTCAAAATTTGTGGAGAGGCTTAGGCACATGTATTCCAAAGAACCCAGAAATCATTTGTGAAAATTCCACTCATAATAGGTTTTATTAAAATAATTAATTATTTTAATGTGACCCTAAGTTTAAACTTAGGAAAATTAAATAATTAAAGGGTGTTAATAAAGGAGAGTGTGAATCATCTAAAACATGGATCAAGTCAAGTTATAATCTTAGTCATTGATTGGAGATCTAATCTCAGTCGTTGAAGTCTCAACGAGAATGCTATAAAGGAAGGCTTGAGGGTCATTTGGAAAGACAAACCGAATGAATCTAAGTGATCGATTTTCTTAAGTGAGCAGTGCTCAAAGGAGAATTCAATCTAAGTGATTCCAGCGCAATGAGGGTCAGGGACAGCTTTCGGAGAGAGAGTGATTTTCTCAGTCAGAGAAGCATCAGCAGAGAAAGGCAGAGAGAGATCCAATAGCTATCACACAGAGCCGGCGCAGAGCCATGCAGGGCCACGGAGAGGCAGCGCAGAGGACCAAGTGGGTTTCCAAGATTTTGCTATGGGATCAGTTTCAAAAGCCGAGAGCCAGGGTGTGAGGTCGGGAGGCTGAGATATGAGATTCCGAGAGGCAGATCGATCTATTGCTTGGGTGACGTAGTGCCTACGCAGAGATTGCGCAGAGGCAGCACAAGGACCTCCAGGGACATCTCATCCAATGTCTGGATCAACCGGATTTTCCAGTGATTGAGTCAGGTAAAACTCACAAAGGTAAAACTCACAATCTTTCTCGCAGTATTTCTCTCTCTGTAACTAAATAACCTTGGAGGCATTCATAGATGTATTCGGAATTTGCTACTGCTTAATAAGAATAAAGCCTCAGATTTGTTGCACCGGTTTTCCCGCATTGGGTTTTTCCGGGGACTTTCGTCCAAAAATATCAGTGTCCAATGTGTATATTTTTCTTTGCTCAATTTCCTTGTTTCAAAATCATAAGTAATTAAGTGTAGGTTGCTTCAATAATTTACTTCAAAATTTCCTGAAGAAATCTGAAATAATTCTGTAATTTAATTTACAAATAGGAGAAGTAAGTTCAGTTGGTTGCAGTAGGATTCTGGATATCATTTAGATATAGGAATTTTCACAATTAGGTCAAGTATTGACTCAAATATGACTTATGGGGCCTCCACATCAAGTCGGTCTTCAAGTGATCAAGTCGGCCTCATGTCCAGAAATTTGAACCCATTTGGAGACATCTCTCTCACAAACATAAATTCGATATCTACTGCTGCATCAGGGAAAAGTGTGATGTGAAGGAAGAGGTCAAAAGAAGTTCGGTTTTGTACAAGCTAAAGGATTGGAAGAAAATAGAAATTTTGGTGTTACTCTGTCTCTCTCACGTGCTCTAGTTTGGAAGATCGAAGTCTCTCATTATTCTATTGCTTCAGTTGCTGCTGCCAAGAGAAGAATAGGTCGAAGTTGGTTTTGATGGATGTTATTGCCTTTAGAAGTTGTATTGGGTCAAAATTGAACTCCTAGAAGCAAGATAGAAGTCTTTCCTCCAAGATCAAAGTTCCAAAAGCAAGGTCAAAGAAACTGCTGCATAGTGCTCTTGCTACTGCTATTGCTGCTAGATTGAGGAAAGATCGAAAGGAAGATTGACTTGGTGTGGAGGAAGTCTGAGTCAAGGTCTAGAGTCTCAAGATTACTATTGAAGGAAGAATTACTAACTGGGTTTTCCTCTAGAGTGGGTTTTTCCCGGGCTGCTAGCCTACATCTGGTGTCCTTGATCTATGTGCTTTTGCTTTGATATTTGCTTGGTGAACTAAGAAGAAAGAATATAAGAAGAACATAATAAGAACTAAAGAATATCACAAGTAAATAATCAAGAATAAGAGAATATTCATGCCCTTTTTATTCTCTAAGATGGTATCAGAGCTTTGGTTAAGGAAGAAGAAAAAGCCAATCTTAAGGATTTGATTCAGGAGACATAAGAAGTTCAATAGAGGAAACTCTTTAAGGAAAGAAGTCTTCACTACCTACAAAGTGTTGGGATTTTGGGGTAGCATTGGATGTGCTCTAGCTCCGAAATTTTGTGGAGGACCTGGAGTACATGAGATCTCAAAGACCCAGAAAGCGTTTGGAGAAATTCCATCTGATTTGATAGTTAATCAAATAATTAATCTTTTTAACTAAGGAACTTAAGTCTAACTTAGGAAAATTAAAAGATTAAAGTGAATTAAATTAAACATGTGATGAGAATGTTCTAAGTGACGCGGATCAAGCAGCTTCTAATCTTAGTCGTTGATTAGAGATTAGATCACAGTCGTTGGTTTGCCAATGAGAAAAGTATAAGAGAAGGGCTTGGGGTGAGTTGGAGGACACACACATTGGCAGAGCACTGAAGCTAAGTTGAAATTCTAGGGCGTGGTTTGCTAAGAATTTCAAAGCGAGTGCAGTGCAGTGCAATGAGAGGAAAAGATTGACAAGGGATGATCTGACCTAAGGCCAAGAATATAACAGCAGCAGAGAGGTAGTGTATCAGGCAGAGGCCAGCCAGAGATACAAGTTCAGCCAGAGTCGCGCAGAGGCAGCAACAACCCTTCAAGGGTGACGCAGGCCCACTCGGGGCAGCGGAGGGGCAGTATAAGCCCAAAGAGGTTGATGTAGGCCCATCCAGGGTAGCGCAAAGGCTGACACATAGGGCTGAGAGTCAACGATGGGGTTTCCGGTGGGCCAGAAAGGGCTCAAATCAGCCATATTTTCTGTCTCCGAGTGAAAGAGGTACTACTGCCATGTAAATTCTTTGTAGGGCGAACGATTTTGGTGACCAAATATTGTTGTATTCAGATTCTGCATAATAATAAAACCCTCCAGAGCTAGTTGCACCGGTTTTCCCACATTGGGTTTTTCCGGGGACATTTGTCCGAAAAATCTATGTCACTTTGTCATGAGTGTGTGATGTTCAGTAAATGATCTGTAAATGTGTAGGCTGCAGTTGTGTTTACTTTGCTGATTTTACTGAATAATTCAGAAAATTAACTTGTAATCTAAATCAATTAGGAAAAGTAAATCAAGACATGGTATCAAATCATTACAGATCAAGCTGAATCACCAGCAAACCGGCTGAAGAATTTTTTGCTGTAGAGAAGGCAGTTGAAGCCGCAGAGTTCCAAAGAGGGAAGTGCAGCACCAGGAGGACGCAATCCAAGCAGAGGCCACGTAGGGGCTGACGCAATCCTAGCTGAGTGACACATAGGCAACGCAGACCCTTCCAGAGTGACGCAAGAGCAACCTGCACTACACAGAGGCTGCGCTGAGCTAGTTAGCTCACGCAGAGGCCAGCCAGAGGGACACAGTCCAGTTTGGAGGTTGTTGCGCAGATTTTCCATAGTCCAAAAGCGGAGCTTCAGGTCTTTAGAAGTTGCTGGTGTGGCGCAGGTTCTGTCGGTGCAGAACAGTGCCTAGCTAAGTTGACAAAGAGCAGGAGGAGAACAGTCGCTCAGCAGACTTTTTGCCAAATATATCTGAGGATCGATCAGGAGGGTGATCGAAGAGGGCTGATTCAAGGGATTTGGCAGATTTTCGAGGAGGGAAATCATTTGTCAAAGGGAGCAATTACTATAGAGGGTGCCTTTTCGACAATGACCCTAGATATTGGCTTTTGTTGAGAGTAGCATCTGCAGTAGGGAGAGGAGTATCTGTTTCGACAAATTGTTTTGAGCTAGATGGTGTCGTACGGACTGCGTGATCAGGATAGGTTGGACGGCTTGTCCAACTTTGCTATCGGGAAGGCCACAATCCTAATGGTCCTGGAGACATACGCACTTCGGGAACATGCAGAGAACGTCTTGGCTACACCAACCGCACTGCTCTTCTTGCAAAGCATAATAAAGCGAAGGCGCATGCTAAGCGCTTTATCATGGACGGGGTCAAGGATCATGTGGTCCCACACATTGTCGAGAAGAAGACGGCTAATGCTATGTGGACAACTTTGACCACAATGTATCAAGGAAAATCTGTCTAGAAGAAGATGCTTCTGGAGAACCAGATGATGTTGTTTTTGATGAATAAGGGAGAGGAAATCGATCCTTTCCTCTTCAGGTTACAGTCGATCCGAGATCAGTTGATTGCCATGGGGGTTACAGTGGAGGATGATGTCATTGTGAGGACTGCTCTAAATGCAGTCTCAGATGAATGGGAAACGTTTGTCCAAAGCATCTTGGGCAGACAGGACCTTCCAGGCTGGGATGACATGTGGGTTATTCCCTGACGAGAAGAAAACCGTTGGATGACCAAGAGACAAAACAACACCGGATCCAGCAAAGTGAAGGAGGAGGAAGAGGAAGATGCCGCCCTTGCATCCAAGAAACAGCAAGGGAAGAAGAAGAGGGATCTATCCAAGATCCGATGCTTCAGGTGTGGTGAACTTGGACACTTCGCCACCACTTGTCCTCTAAGGAAGAAGGACAAGGAAGTTGATTCCAAGGTTGCGGCAGCTAAAGAAGACGATGGCTCTGATGATGATGTAGCCATGACTGCTCATGAACCTTGAGAGAAGAGGTGGGGCGATATTGATCTGTTGAGCAACTACAGATGGATTGGCAGGATCCTTGAGGAGCCCAAACACTTGGATCACATACGAGCTACGGGAGCCTTAAGACAGTAGCAGGATGACTAGAGTCAGTGGGTGCAAAATATCACAGAGAAGCTTAGCAGTACTGGGACGTTGAAGATATGAGCAGCGAAGTGCATTGGCAGCAGTAGCGTGGAAGCAATAGCGCAGTGCATTGGGAGCAGTAGCATGGAAGCAGCAACGCAGAGGCTGATGGGACTTCAGCAGCGCAGAGGGGCAGTGCTTACGCAATGCAGAGCTGCAGCGACACAGTGGCTTTAGGAGAGACAGCACAGAACAGCAGCAAAGGTGCTTTAGTGATGAGATGCAGCCCGACTGACTTGTTTGTTAGTGATTGGGCAGGGGTCCTTCAGTTGCTTACTTCTCAGCAATTGAGTTGCAGTACAGCAGTTAGCAGTGGCAGTGCTATGGGCAACATGATGCAACAATTTGAGGAGTTGCAGTACAAATGTGGTAGAGTCATGGGCAACAGTACAGAGAGCAGCAGCAGCGCAGTGATGGAGAGCAGTAGGCCAAGCATCAACGCGGGGACCAATGCCAGAGATCAAGGAAATGCTTCAGTGTGGAAGTATTGTTAGAGCATGCTCCTCGCTAAGAGGGAGTGTTGAGATTTTGGAGTAGCATCGAATGTGCTCTAGTTCTGAAATTTTATGGAGGAGCTGGAGTACAGGAGATCTCCAAGAACCAGAAATACTTTGGAGAAATTCCAACTGGTTTGATAGTTATTCAAATAATTAATCTTTTTAATTAAGGACCCTAAGTCTAACTAGGAAAATTAAAAGATTAAAGTGAATTAAATTAAGCATGTGATGAGAATGCTCTAAGTGACGTGCATCAAGCAGCTTCTAATATTAGTCGTTGATTACAGATTAGATCACGGCCATTGGTTTGCCAATGAAAAAAGTATAAGAGAAGGATTTGGGGTCAGTTGGAGGACACACACATTGGCAAAGCACTGAAGCTATGTCAAAATTCTAGGGCGTGGTTTGCTAAGAATTTCAAAGCGAGTTTGCAGTGCAGTGAGGGGCAGAGATTGGAAAGGGATGATCTGATCTGAGGCCAAGAATACAACAGCGGCAGAGACGCAGTGTACTAGGCAGCTCAGAGGCTAGCCAGAGATATGCAGTTCAACCAGAGCCACGCACAAGGCAGCGCAGAGGCAACAGCAACCCTTCAGGTGTGACGCAGGCCTAGTCAGGGCAGCGCAGGGGCGGCGTAAGCCCAGAGAGGCTGACGCAGGCCCATCCAGGGAAACGCAGAGGCTGACACAGGCTAGGAAGGCTGACGCAGAGGGCTGAGGGACAGCTCTAGGGTTTCCGGTGGGCCAGAAAGGGCTCGAGTTCTGTAAATCCCGTTTAAGGGTGTGAATTAGCTATATTTTCTGTCTCCGAGTGAAAGAGGTACTACTGTCGTGTAAATTCTTTGTAGGGCGAACCATTTTGGTGCCCAGATATTGTTGTATTCATATTCTGCATAATAATAAAACCCTCTGCAACCTTTGTCTGAAAAATCTGTGTCACTTTGTCATGAGTGTGTGATGTTTAGTAAATGATTTGTAAATGTGTAGGCTGCAATTGTGTTTACTTTGCTGATTTTACTGAATAATTCAAAAAATTAACTTTTAATATAGCTCAAGTAGGAAAAGTAAATCAAGACTCTGTAGTAGGATTTCTGTTTAGAAATTTTCACACAAATATGTCTAACACTATCAAGGGAGAGAACAAGCTTGAAGGAGCTACAAACTATAGGTCTTGGAAAAAGAGGATTGACCTCGTCCTTGAAAAGAACAAGGTCTTAGATTTTGTAAAGGGAAAAGTAAAGAAGCCCACAGAAGACTCAAGTGATGATGATAAGGTGAAATTCAGAGAATTGGAATTAGTGGCTATAACTTTAATGGTTGAAGGCATAAAGGACAACCTTGTCTCGTTCATAGCAAACATTGATCATGCCCAGGAAGTGTATGAAGCCTTGTCAAAACTATTTACCATCAAGAATATTGGAAAAGTGGCAAGCTTGAAAAATGAACTAAGGACTACTAAGATGACCAAGGAGGATATTGTGGCCACTTTCTTTGTGAAGATAGCAAGAATAAGAGATGACCTTCTTGCCATTGATGAAACGGTGACAAATAAAGAACTTGTGATTACAGCCCTACTAGGATTGTCACCTACTTGGAGTGCATTTGCTTCAAGTCTCAATAGTTGGAAATAAACTCCCACCTTTGAGGAACTATGGACGTCTTACAGTCAAGAAGAGTTAAGAATCTCAATGGTAGCCAACAATGAAGAACTCTCAAATGCTTATGTTGCTCATCACAAGGGATGTTTCAAGAATAAAGGGCCAAGGAGGAAGGTTGATATGTCCAAGATTGAATGCTATCATTGTCACAAAATGGGGCACTATAGAAGTGAGTGTCTCGACAATCCCAGAAGCAAGAAAAGAGATAGAGATCATGCAAATGTGGCTGAAGAAGTATCCTCTCCCAAGAGAGCAAAGCCCGAGAGAATGACATGAGGGACTTACATTAATAAGCCCCTTGTTCCTAACTTTAAATATTTCATTTGTATATTTTATGTTTAGTTATAGTTTTAACATCTTTTTGGAAAGACATTTTTTTGTTTTAAAAGTTTTTAGGTATCCCTCAAAGCTTTGGAGGGAGCCCACAACAACTCCTCAAGATAAGTATCTCATTCGCTCTCAATTTTGGTTTCATATACTTATTTAAAGTTTTGATTATTAAATAATAATCACCTTTCTACCTCTATTCATTGTCTAGGAATTAGCCTATTGAATGCTCAAGAATTATGGGAGAAGGCCTCAAGCATTAAGAAAGAAGGCCACACAAGACAAAGCATTGGAATCAAAAAGGTTTGTCAAAGAAACAAAGGTATGTCTTAGATCATAAAGCTTTGTTATTCTCTTTGGTATATACATTCTACATTACTAACTATTGCTATGTCTAGCTCTCTTGAATATTAAAAGATTCTTGTTTGGGATGATTCATCATCTGATGAATCTACCCATCTTATACATCTCTGATTGTTTGCATAAAAGGAACCCTAAAAGGTTCTCTGGAAAACCCTAACCTAATGGTATGTTGATAATGTGTGAAGCTCTAAACCTACTTAAGGAATGAAGAAATTGATATATTGGTTGATATATTAATGTCAAGTTTGGGATTTTGATATGATCATGAAAGATCTAACCTATTAGGGTTGAAATGATGTTGCTCGAAATCTCAAACTCTTGAATTCTTGATATAATAAGGGTTTTCTTTAACATGAACCGAAACCTTAGGGTTTGGTTAGGTCTACAAGCAAAATCCTTGTTATGTAAAGTCTTAGGAATGAAACCCTAAGTATATGTTCATTTGATTAAATCCCTAGCTTAGTCTAGGTTAATATATGTCTAATGTATTAATATTGTCTAACATGTGATATGCTTATGCATGATGGTAATCTCCTAGATATGTGTGTTGACCAAATTTCTAATGGTCATAAGTCCTAGGGTTTGGAAACAAGCCCTAGTCAAAGTTTAAAGTTCTAGGATGATGATTGAAAAGTATAGGGTTTTACATCTAAGCCCTAGTAATGATTAAAATTCTCTAGTATGTGTATTTATCTGAATCTATATAATGTTTGCTGAGAATTTTTAGATGGAAAGTCTAGGGTTTACATTGAACCCTAGTAGAAGTTATTCATGTTGTGTTTTGATTAAGTAAAATCTAGGGTTTACATAAAACCCTAGTGGATAGTCTATCATATGGCTTCTGAAAGTTATTAGATATCTTTATTTTTCTTTTGACTTATTTCTAAGGATCACTATATGACAAAACTAATTTTTTTTCATCTTGATTGAACTGTTGATGTACTTTAGGGTTTGTAACAAACCTGATCTTGAAGTTGAAGTATTGAAGTATAGTCTCTTGTTGATTATGTAAAGTCTAAATGCTTCTGCTATTGTAAGATTAGATTACGACTAACTTCATGCTTCTATATAATATGCTTGTACTTGTTATCTAAGTTGTGCAGGTACATCCTATTCAACTTGGTAAAAGAAGTCCGCAAGAGAAGTTGATTAATGAGAAGGATGGAAGGCATGAAATATTCTCCAACATCGAAGGAAGAAGTTGATCTCCCTACATTAAGAGGGAGCCTGGATAGAAGAACTCTCCCTAGTTATTAGGGGAGGGCATAACATTGTTTTTTACTGGAGAATACATCCTGGAAGATATGTTGCTACATGTGAAGTAGGAAGAGGAATCTTCTCTCAAAGATTCAAATTATAGTCCTACTAAGATTAGTTGAAGGGAAACATTAAAACCCCAAAGGTTTGCTTTGATTATATGTTTGAAAATGTATTTTTGATTCGGGTTGTGTTTGTACAGGTGAATCTCTCGAAGGTTTGATAGCATGTTGGTTACCAATCATTTTGATCAGGAGAGATTTGTTGTACTTGATTTGCTGATCAAGGAGTGTTGAGGCTTTGTGAGTGAAGCATTACCTGGAAAGACATCGGGTCGACACTTTATTTTGATGTCTGGTAGGGAGGGTGGCATCGAGTGGATGTGCACCTAGATCCTTGGGTTGATGGTCAGTAAGTAAGCCTAATGGTACCTATAGAGGTTGAAAGTTTTAGTCCATCTTAGTCCCACTTGGATAGATTTCCTTGGTCAAGAATCTAGTCCATGGCATTGAGGTGCCTAAATTGTTGAGTGACCAATGGATAAATTGCCCTAGTCAGGAATCCAATCCATGGCATTGAGGTGCCTAAAAATTCTTCATGGTTCAAATAGTTGAGATCTTCCTTGTACTTATATATTATGAATACCTCCCTAGTTAAGAGGGAGTGTTGAAGATAGTAACTAGGTTCAGTCTTCATAAATTGTATTTGAATCAATATTTATTGTACCTATCAAAAGAATAAAGAAAATAATTTTATATTATTATTAAATGACTTATTAAAGCATGGGTTTCATGCTTGGGTCATATTATTTTAGGTCAAAGTCCCCATTGTGGACTTTTAGGTTTTATTCTGAGTTTATAGAGTTATTACAGATTTAAATTGACCCACACTGGGCTTTTGAATAGTGTAATTAGGTCAAGTATTGAGTCAAATATGATTTATGGAGTCTCCACATCATGTCGGCCTCAAGTCCAAAAATTTGAACTCATCAAAAGCCTATAAATTCAGGGAGATCGAATTCATTTGGAGAAATCTCTCTTATGTTGATATTTTTGAGTGTTGGGGTAGCATCGGATGTGCTCTAGCTCCCAAACGTTGTGGAGAGACTAGAGTACATGAGATCTCCAAGACCCAAAAAGGGATTTGAGAAATTCCATCCTGTTTAAGAGAAAATTAATTAGTTAATATTTTTAATTAAGGACCCTAAGTCTAACCTAGGAAAATTAAAAGATTAAAGGTAATTAATTTAAACATGTGATGAAATGACTTAAGTCACACGGATCAAGCTTTCTTTTAATCTTAGCCGTCGATTCAAGATGAGATCATGGCAGTTGGTTTCCCAACGAGAAAAGTATAAAGGAAATACCTGGGGTCAGTTGGAGAACACACACAGTGGCAGATCACTAAGACTAAGCTAGAATTCAAAGGCGTGGTTTGCTAAGAATTTCCAGAAGTGTTTCAACTACAGCAAGGGGTAGTATTGGCGAGAGGGATGATTTGATCCCAGGCCAAGAGTCAGCAAGAGGTAGAGAAGCAGTAGTCAGAGCAGCGCAGAGGGCTTCAGGTGCTACGCAGACCCAGAAAGGGCAGCGTAGAGGCAGCAAGAGGCCAGCAGGGCTGACGCAAGCCCTTCCTGAGCAGCGCAAGGGCAACCACAGTCTAGCAAAGTTGACGTAGAGGGCTTCAGAGCAGCGTTGGAGTTTATGAAGACTAAAAAGGGCTGAGTTCTGTAAATCCCGTTTGAGGGTGTGAATCAGTCTAGTTTTGTCTCCGGAACAGAGGTATTGCTGCAGATTTTTGTATTTCTCTATCGGGTTAACCAGTAAGGTGCCCAGATTTGCTGTACTTAGAATCTACTTAATAATATAAACCCTCTAGCAGCCAGAAAACCGGTTTTCCCGCATTGGGTTTTTCCGAGGACAGTTGTCCAGAAAATCCTATGTGTCACTTTGTCATTGTGCATGTATTCAGTTTAGATCTGTATCTGTGTAGACTGTTAATGTGTTTACTTCGATGTTAATGTTGAATATCTCATATTAATAACTTGCTTAAGTAGGAGAAGTATAATCAGATTTAATAGTAGGATTTCTGCATAAGTAATATTCAGAAATTTTCACATGGTATCAGAGCGATTACAGATTGAGCAGAATCATCAGCAAGAAGACTGAAGAATCCTTGCTGCAGAAAGCAACAGCAACCACAAAAAGCCGGACTAGAAAGGACAGTGTAGCAACAAAAGGGAGCACAGCCACACAGAGGCCAGAGTGACGCAGTCTACACACAGGCCCACGTACTTACTGTGCAAAGGCAGCGCAGAGGTTGTGTTGGGATTGTCTGCTCACACAGAGGCCAGCCAGGGTGACGCAGTCCTGAAGCTGTTGTTGATTCAGAGTGCCGAAAGCAGTGCTGCAGAGCTTCAATAGTTGTTGGTGGGGTTAAAATTCTGTCTGTTCAGAATTTAACCTGAGCAAGTTGACAAAGAGCTGGAGGAGAACAGCTTCTTAGAAGATTTCCAGCCAAAGAAATCTACAAATCGATCAGGGGATTGAAGAGAGATGATTTGTTTTTTATTTGGCGAACTTCCAAGAGAGGAAGTCAGTTGTCAGAGGGAGCGGAGGGTGCCTTTCTCGCCAAGGACCCTATATCTGAGTCTCTAGCATAGAGAGGAGGATTCGTTCCAACAGATTTGCTAAGAAGATGGCACCTCACGGACTACGTAATCATGATAGGTTGGACGGCTTGTCCAACTTTGCAATCTGGAAGGTCAAAATCCTGGTAATCATGGAGGCAGAAAGTCTTGGCCACACCGACCAATGTAGATCTCCTGGCGAAGCATGAAGAAGCAGTGGCACATGCCAAGCGCTTCATAATGGACGGGGTCAAAGATCATGTTGTTCCACACATAGCTGATAAGAAGACGGCTCATGAGATGTGGGTGGCTCTGACCACACTATATGAAGGAAGATTCGTCCAGAGGAAAATGCTTCTGGAGAACAAGTTGAGGTTACTCATGATGACCAAGGGGGAGGAGATTGAGCCTTTTTTGTCCAGACTTCAAGCGATCCGAGATCAGCTGACTGGCATGGGGGTGAAGGTGGAGGACGATATTTTGGTGAGGACGGCTCTAAATGTTGTTAAAGAGGACTGGGAAACCCTTATTCAAAGTCTCTTGGGCAAAGCAGACCTTCCCAATTGGGAAAATATGTGGGCAATCCTCCAACAAGAAGAAACCTATCAGATCACCAAGAGACAGTTCAACACAGGATCAAGTAAAGTAAAGAAGGAAGAAGAGGAAGATGTGGCCTTGGCATCAAAGAGGCAAATACAAGTGTTTCCATTGCGGAGAACTAGGACATTTCGCCAGCAATTGTCCTTAGAAGAAGAAGGACAAGGAAGCTTATAGCTCCAAGGCTATTGTGGCAGACGATGGCTTTGAAGATGACGTAGCCATGAGCGCTCATGAACCACAAAAGTGGGGCAACATGGATCTATAAAGTGATGGCAGGATCCTTGAGTAGCCCAACTCTTGGATCACATCCGTGCTATAGGATCCTTAAGACAGTGGTGAGACAAGTGGAGCAGTGGGTGCAGAGAATCACAGATGGAGCAGAGGCAACGCTGGAAGCTGAAGGGAGTGCAGATGTAGCAGCAGCGCAGGGGTTGATGTGACTTCAGCAGCGCAGAGTAGGCTTGCTTACGCAAAGCAGCGCTGCATCAGGGTAGAGGCTACACGAGGTCAGAGCAGCGCAACAGCAACGTGGGGGACTTCAGCGCAGAAGGGTTGATGTGACTTCAACAGTGCAGAGGTATGCTTACACAGTGCAAAGCTGTAGCTGTGCAGCAGTCTCCAGATGACAACAGAGATCAGCAACCTATGGAGCTTCAGTGATGAGGATGCAACCCAACTGAATTGTCTATCAAAGATTGGGCAGGAGTTTTTCAGTTGTTTCTCTCAACAACTAAGTTGCAATGCAGCAGTTGGCAACACGGTGCAGCAAATTGCAAGGAAGCTGCAGTACAGATGTGGCAGTGGCGGTGGCAGCGTCATGGGCAGCAATATGGGAGAGCAGCAGCAGCGCAGTGATGAAGGGCAGCAGGCCAAGCATCAGCGCAGAGACCCGCACCAGAGATCAGTGCAACCTTTAAGGTGAAGTGTTGTGCTAGAGCACATTCCTCGCTAAGAGGGAGTGTTGAGATTTTTGAGTGTTAGGGTAGAGCATCAGATGTGCTTTAGCTCCCAAACTTTGTAGAGGGACTAGAGTACATGAGATCTCCAAGACCCAGAAAGGGATTTGAGAAATTCCATCCTGTTTAAGAGAAAATTAATTGATTAATCTTTTTAATTAAGGACCCTAAGTCTAACTTAGGAAAATTAAAAGATTAAAGGTAATTAATTTAAACATGTGATGAAAATGACTTAAGTCACACGGATCAAGATTTCTTTTAATCTTAGTCGTCGATTCAAGATTAGATCACAGTCGTTGGTTTCCCAACGAGAAAAGTATAAAGGAAAGGCTTGGGGTCAATTGGAGAACACACACAATGGCAGAGCACTGAGACTAAGTTGGAATTCTAGGGCGTGGTTTGCTAAGAATTTCCAGAAGTGTCTCAGCTACAGCGAGGGGTAGTATTAGCGAGAGGGATGATCAGATCCCAGGCCAAGAGTCAGCAAGAGGCAGAGAAGGAGCGGTCAGAGCAACGCAGAGGGCTTCAGGTGCTACGCAGGCCCAGAAAGGGCAACGCAAAGGCAGCAGGAGGCCAGCAGGGCTGACACAGGCCCTTCCTAAGCAACGCATGGGCAGCCACAGTCTAGCAGAGCTGACGCAGAGGGCTTCAGAGCAGCGTTGGGGTTTCTAAAGACTAAAAAGGGCTGAGTTCTATAAATCTCATTTGAGGGTGTGAATCAGTCCAATTTTTTGTCTCCGGAACAAAGTTATTGCTGTAGATTTTTGTATTTCTTTGTCGGGTTAACCAGTAAGGTGCCCAAATTTGTTGTACTTAGAATCTACTTATAAATATGAACCCTCCAGCAACCAGAAGACTGGTTTTCCCGCATTGGGTTTTTCCGAGGACAATTGTCCAAAAAATCCTGTGTCACTTTGTCATTGTGCATGTATTCAGTTTAGATCTGTATTTGTGTAGATTGTTAATGTGTTTACTTCGATTTTAATGCTAAATATATCAGATTAATAACTTTCTTAAGTAGAAGTATAACCAGATTTAACAGTAGGGTTTCCGCATAAGTAATATTCAAAAAATTTCACATCTTACACACAGAAATTTGATATCTACTGTTGCATCAAGGAAAAGTGTGAAGTGAAGGAAGAGGTCAAAAGAAGTTCGGTTTTGGACAAGCTAAAGGATTGGTATAAAATCAAAATTTTGGTGTTACTCTCTCTCTTTCTCACGTGCTCTAGTTTGGAAGATCAAAGTCTCTCATTATTCTGTTGCTTCAGGTGTTGCTTCAGTTGCTACAAGTTGTTGCTGGCAAGAGAAATATAGGTCGAAGTTGGTTTCGCTGGATGTTGTTGCCTTCAGAAGTTATATTGGATCAAAATCGAACTCCTAGAAGCAAGATCAAAGTATTTCCTCCAAGATCGAAGTTCCAGAAGAAAGGTCGAAGTTCCAAGGTCGAAGAAACCACTGCATAGTGTTGTTGTTGTTGCTGCTGCTTCCAAATTGAGGAAGGATCAAAAGGAAGGTTGACTTGGTGTGAAGGACGTTCGAGTCAAGATCTAGAGTCTCAAGATTACTATTGAAGGAAGAATTACTGACTGGGTTTTCCCCTAGAGTGGGGTTTTGCCCTCGTTGTTGGCCTACATCTGGTGTCCTTGATCCATGTGCTTTGGCTTTGATATTTGCATGATGAACTAAGAAGAAAGAAGATAAGAAGAACATAATAAGAACTAAAGGATATCACAAGTATATAATCAAGAATATGAGAATCTTTCTTTCTTTATGATTCTCTAACACATCCTAGTTTTCAGCTATCTTCTCTGGTTCTAGATTTTCTTTGTGCTCTTTGCCACCATCTTCTAGATCTGAGGTCATGAGCAAAAGTCCTTTTGAGTGAAGATCTTGAAGATTCTCCCAAAGCTCTTTTGTTGATGAACATTTCTCCATTTTGACTTTTATATGATCTGGTAGGCCACTCAAGATTGTTTCCATTGCTTTTGCATTGGATTCTTCTGACTCGTCTGTAATAGTGTTTTCAATAATAACTTATTACCATTCTTCACTGCCAAGAACTCCATTCTTGTACTCCAAAGTTAAAAATTCATTGCGAACCTGATTTACATATGTTTTAACTAGGGATGAGATATTTTCAGAAGGTTTGGAGCCTTTCCTTCTTGATTTTTCCATTTGTGTTCGTAAGATCTACCTTCCAGCTGTTATGTTGTGCTTGAAGGTACTGGCTCTAATAACAATTGTTGGAAATACTGAGAGGGAGGGTGAATCATTTCTTTTACAAGTGTTATTTTTGCCAGTTAAGATCACTTAATAAACCAGAACACAAGAATGTACAACAAAAGAATAATTTTATTAATAAGAATAATGAGGGCTTCAATCCAATTTACAACAAATCAAGTACAATGATACTTCAGGGCTCCAACCCTAGATGAAAACTCCAATCTTCAAATCAACCATGCTCCAACCTGTACTATACCAAGCTCCAACTTGGTCTTCTTGAGGACTCCAATCCTCTCGAAAAGTTTAAACTCCAACCCAGCTTTCACAAGGCTCCAACCTTGTGTGAGGAACCTAATCCTCTAGGGCTCCAACCCTCTCAATCTGGTCCAGTTCTTCAAAGTGGCTTCTCAAGACTGCCAAAATATTTCTTCAACAAGTCCTGAATAACATCTCACAAGGTCTTCAAAGAATGTCTCCAATGTGTTCTTCAAATTCAGCTTCAAAGGGTTTCCAAGATGTCTTCAATGTGTTTCTCAAGTACTTTTTAATCTGGCTCTGTGAAAGTGTCTCCAAATCTGCCTTATCATCAGCTTCAACAATGCTACTCAAATCTCAAAAACTTTTTCACAAAGGTTCCATAGATGACTGCTTCAAAAATGTCTTCAAAAGCTTTCAATACTTCATCAAATAAGGATGCTGCATATGGATGACAACTCTGGTGCTAAAGAAGATCTTGCTGCTATTTGTTCCACAAGATAAGCTGCTTCAAGAGTGCTCAATAGATCCTTTCCAAATAATTCTCAAGGTTTCTCTCCAAACAAGTCTTCAAACACAGCTGGTCCTCTTCAAACAAGTCTTCAAGGTCCTCTCCAAAGTTTTCAACAATTCTCCAAGATGGTCTCAACTTAGCTCGAAATATTGTCTTAAAAGTAACCTCAAACAATCTTCAAACTTGACTCGAAAACAATTCCAAAAGATGCAAAGGGGCTGCTTCAAGAAGTCCTCAAAGGTCTTCTCAAGAACTTCAATAAGGATGCTCTAAAGTGATCATTAGTTTGTCCAACAAGACTGCTCCAAGTCTAGGATTAAACCTCAAATGAAAGCAGCAATGGACCTTCAAGACTGCTGTAAACACCTTCAACAGAGAAAAGAGATGATTGTCACAGGTACAAGGTAATGCATATCTGCTTCAGGTCCGAAGGTCACAGGTCTCTGAAGTAGGCCAAAATTCTACAGAAAGGAGGGCCGAATTTTGTGCCTTGTTACAGGGCCGAAATGAGTTCCACAGTGCCTGTTCTTCAACGAATCCCAAAACTCCAACACAGAAAATTAAAACAATAATTTCCCTAACAGAAGTATTTTTCCTTCTTCCTCCTTGGCCTCTCTTTTCTGCTTCTTTTCTCTTTTATCTTCTCTTCAGATCTGAAACTTATCTCTGTGATTTTTTTTAACCGAATTGTTTTGAGGAGCACGACTAGGTATTTATAGTTGTTTGTGTATGTTGTGAAGAGACACAACCTTTGAAATATGAGCCGACATCTATTTGAGGCCGACCTGAATAACAATTGTATTTAAATATATTAGGGAGCCGGCCTGTATATAATTTTTAACATTTACTTAAATTTTTTTGACAGATGTTTGTGTTTCTTCTCTACAGGTGGATGCAGATATTGAGACTTCCTTTTGCCCACGAGCTAATCCAGCTGCAAGGAGAAATATTGATGTATCTTCTGCTGTAGTGTGGACCTGTTCCAGCACTTCCTTTGCTGAACTGTTCCTAGTACTTAGCTATTTTAACATGTAGGACCACTTTACTGTTTATTTGCTTACAAAGTTACAACTCATAGTACTTGCTGGTTTTTATCCGATTTACATAGGATAGAGGACAGCAGCATATTTAACCATTTTGAGGCCATTTTACTTGTCCAACTCATTCAATCACACTCTAGATTAGTTGGGGAATTCCCCTTGTGGTTTACCGTTTAAAAAGCACAACCCAAAGTGAGACAAGTCTAGAGTGAGATGACATTGGCTCTTTGACTAGCAGTTAAACAAACACCTTCCTCATTTTGCAACTCAAAATTCTTGGTGCTAACAGAACCTATTCAATGCTGTTGCACCCATTGTCCAATGTTGTTATAAATTATAATCGACTGTGTTGGTCTTGGGCACTTATAAATTGCCTATATGATTGTAACTTGTAAGCTAATTATTTCAGGTCTGACTATAGCTTCTCCATGTTGTAATAATGAAAATTTAAAGGTACACACTTATACCCTGAAATCCCTATGTGACACTATGCTTGAATGTGGAGTGTATGCTTAAGGGCATATGCTAGACTAGTTGACAATCTTATCATTGTGTGTGCAGCAGATAGATAGTCAAGTCTTCTTCTGCAATATCCCTGCAATTAGGCCATTCATACTACTCTTTGACATCATTAGAATGTGCATCATTTTTTATGTCCTACTATGAATAAGAGTGACAAGTTAGAGGAGCAACACAATCTAGAGTCTTTTCCCGTTTTGGTTGAATTTTATCATTCCATTCTCTCAAGTAGGAATCGTGTCCTTTTTAATATCCAAGATTCTTTGCCACATTCAGAAAGTCTCGTCTTACTATAAGCAAGTGAGACAAGTTAAAGGAGAAACACAGTCTGGAGTCATTGTTTGAGGTCACAATGCAAGAGGTATAGAGGGATTACACTCCATCAAAAGTGTTGGGCAATTACACCAGTATTCCAACTTACAGCCCATGTAAATGTCAATTGTATAGAGTTGATCATTGGTATATGAAGCCCTTCTTCATCCATGCACCTAGGGCTTCATCAATGCATTTGGCACCCAAGGTTTGCTTCAACAATGTTGGACACCATATTGACATCAATGACAAGCTTATCCAACAGAGACCAGCAGATATACCCCAAACCCACTTTGGGACCCCACATGATGACTTACATGGAAAATTACGGGCCATCCCCTAATTCATCTTTATTGGAGCCCTCTCTCTCATCATGGCACATAGAAGATTCACCGAGGTCCTCCAACAACCCTTCTACATCATGACATCATCAATTTGGCTTACTTATGGATGGCTTTTTCATAACTTATGATAGCTACTTGGTCAGCTTATGACCTGCTACCCACCACTTGTGGGTGACACCATAGGAGAATTTTTCTCCTAGATTGTGTCTTCAGCCGACAGTCCCTGGCATCCACTAGTGTAGTTGATGTTGTGCCAGCTATCTCTGCTCTCTGGGCCAGTCATATGTCCCCTTGCCCATCTGTAGAAATCATATGTTTGAAGGTGGGCCATCCAATCCTAAAGGTATGGTTTTTCATTATGCAATCGAGTGCTTATATTTGTTTTTCTCGGGCACACTTGGGAATGGATTATTGGGTTACTTGGAAGGAGGAAGGGCTTTGGTTGTAGTCTTGTTCCCTCACCTTAACTGGGGGTTTGATCTTCAACCCTAGTCCCATGGGATCTCCCCTACTGGCTTACAGCTTTAGGATGGGCACTACTTGGGAAACCCCGATTTTGGAAGTGTGGTCCTTGTTGTCGCCCGGATTGTACAGACACCGTGACAACCGCTTAGGGCAGGGGTTGTCACTCTGATCCCCACCCACTCTGTTCTAGTTGTTTCCCAACAACAGCCTATGGGGGGTAGTCCCTATGGAAATGAGGCGAAAGAAAACAAGTTGGGAACCAACTTGCTTGGGAGACACGGATGAGTAGCCTAGCTACTCGATTAAAATCAACAAGACTTAAGGATTTAATAAGATTTAGAGATGAGACCAATGCCTTATGGAGTCACAATTCTTGCTTATTACAAATTGAAACCAAGAAACCAGATGTACACCCACTACTTAATATGATAGACTATCCTATATGTTATGCAAAGCCTAAGATATAGGTGTATTGCAAGGATGTTGGTTAACTTTCTATGTTGCACTGGTACCGCTCCCAATCATTAGAGAGCAAGTAGCCCACGCTGTAGCACTCCTGGGAGCTTGGGAGCTGGTACAAAACGCTCCAAAACAAGCAGATACGTTGGCAGGAGCGTTGGAGCTTTTCGGGAGCTTCTATCTGCAAAAATCGCAATTTCCGGAGCAGGTTTCAAGTGGGAGCATGGATCAAGAGCTTGTGGGAGCTCTGATCTATCGAGAAGCACCTATACACTCCTCGATGGATCAGAGCTCCCACACGCTCCTAATCCACGCGTACCTGAAAAGCCTAGGAAAAATGGGCGGGATTTCTTGGCGGCAAACTTGACTCGGATTTGGCAGCAAACCTGACTCAGATTTTCTATATAATTTTGTCCCTTATCAGCTCTTCCTGTTTCGGTTCCTCATCTTGGGAGTAAGACGTTGTGTTCACCGATGAGGAGTAAGTAGTTGTGTTGGACTCGGAGTAAGCAGTTGTTTTCCAGCGCTGCTATTGTTCAACGTTCAGGTATTCTGGACAGGCTATTTTATTTTTTGTTCTTATTTTCGCAAGCATATTAGTATTTTTGTATGTTGTAAACTTGTATGCTAGTGCTTCCGTGCAGTTCTCATTTTTGTTGTTGGGTGCTAAGCTTTGTCTGGCTTGTTTCCAACTGTGGTTGTGATTCTTTAAAATTATCCTTTATAGCGTGCTGCGTAATAAGTAGTTTGGACTGCTTTTTTTTGGTTTTATTTTAAATATAAATTTATTATCATCCTTCTCTTGCTTTACTGTATAAGAAATTGAGGAAAATTTCAAATTTCTCTGGAGCCACACTATCATTAGCTTCACTCATCCAACTCAGTTTTCGCAGGACAAGCCAAGACATATGAAGATGCAAACATGTTGCCACCGTCAAAACTGGTGTTTCCTACTCTGAAGAACTAACATCCAAATTTGGTTAGCTTCTCCATCCTCATTAGCAATGTTGCTCTTGGCATACTCTTGAGTTGAAGTAAAGATGCTTGTCCCTCCTTAATTCATTTCTAACATTGGAATACCATCTGTACCTCCTTAATTCCTTGTCCTAACTCAGCTTATTCAAGGAGCTCTCTATCATCATCTTTTACAGTTCCAACAATGTATTAAAAAAATGAATTTATTGTATTTTTGTTAGGTAGACCGTAGAAGGTTTATGCATTACTTATGCACAGTCATAGTACAGAGAGTCCTTGCAACAGGCTGCTATCTCAAGAGAGTGGCCTGCAGATACCAAAAAAAATAATAGGATTTTCATTTATCTCATGGGGGTTTACCAAAGTACTGGAAATTCTGAAATAGTTTTAGACTTCGATTCTAATGTTTTGTAGGTTGACAGGAGATGGATATATAATTCCATGCTACCAAAGATTGCTCTTGTGTCGAGTCAAAAGTAATCACAAAGATAAAGAAATTATGGTTTCAATAGTTCATTCATAACATTTACTGCATCCTGTAATAGGAAATATAACTCACTGTTATCGTCTGATTTCCATCATTATCTTTTGTCCATGTGTAATATTCCTAATTAGCTATGGCTAATTGGAATATTCAATTTTGTTCAATTTTGCCGTCTATAGTTTATTCATAAATAAAAAGGTGAGTAAAGAAGACATAACTCACTTTAGAAATAAAAGTTCACTCCCTAGTAGCACAACGTTGTAACTTAAGTGAGCCAAGGGGACCAAGAGACCATGCAGAGAGGGGGCCCACGTAGACACATGGAGGGACTGCGCAGGCCAAGAAGGAGCACATGGCAACATTGGAGGAGGTGAGCATTAAGGTTGAGAGGGGCTCATGCTCTATAGAGGGGAGAGCCTCCTCATTTTGTTCATTCGTTGTTGATGATATTGAGCTGGTCGTTTTGACTTCTTGAGCACGCTGGCTGTTTAGCTTGTCTGCAGCACTGTTTAGTGCATTGAGTGTCTCCGATCGGAGATCTCGCCCTTAGCCCCGGGGAACTTCGAGTGCCTGCTCGGGCAAGGTAGTTTCTTCAGCATTTTGTGAGAGGATTGGTGTTTGGGTTTGGTTGCGGAGCTGTGCATTCAGAGACTGCGCAGTCATTGAGAGGGAGGACGCAGTCCATTCAGGAGGAGCTCCGGATTGAGTTTCTTGCAGGGGTTTTGAGCCTGGAGATTGAGCAGAGGATCAGCGTTTGCCTTTGGGAGGATTTTGGTGGAGTTTGAGGCCGTATTTCAGTTGTTCCTATTCAGCCTCTGCGCAGAGCCTTGGAGGGCAGCGTAATTCCCCAAGGGGGTGATTTTCGGGGGTCAGCCATTTCAGAAATGGTTTTTGGGTTTTGTTTTGATTGGTGAGTACAGGAGGATTCCAGATTTTCAGCTCATTCCAGCGAAGACTTCAACCCCAAGTCATCAGTTCAGTTCAGCAGTAGCAGCTACACGGCAGTTTTCTAGCAGCTGGGACGCAGTTCAGAGAGCAGCCATTTCTTGATATTCTGAGAGTATTTCTTCACTTGCCTTGAGCAAGTCTAGGTGCCATCACTCTTATCACCTATTGTACTTCATTATATTTCTCAGTATAATAAAATGGCTTAGTATCTTCTCTTTGTATTTCTGGATGATTTGTCGTACATTCTATCTATGCTATTGTATGTCTGTTTTACTGCTATCTTTATGTATTTTCGGGCATTCTAGTTCTATACCACTTGGTGTGTCTATCTCATACTCTTAGACAGAGTCTGGAAAGGGCTAGGTAGCCTCCAGATCTCACCCTCTTCACAGAGGTGAAATATCTAGTAAACGCCCTCCCAGTCCATCTCTGGTTGGAGTTTGTTGTGTTTTAAAGATATCCCCGAAACGAGCTATTACAGTGGTATCAGAGCATAGTTCTGGCTCAACCTGTGGAGCTAGTTGTCTATGACACCGGGGAAGAGGCCCTACATTTGTTACAAAGGCAGAAAGTACAGAGATCATGAGCGTAGGTTGGAGAACACCTACAGAGAGGGAGACTGTGTTCGGGTGGTGGACACGGAACAGGAGGATCCTGTGACAGACGCAGAGCAGGAGGAGCCTATGCTAGATTAAGAGCAGAGAGAGCCGATGGCAGATGATAGTGAGGCAAAACAGTTTGGGGAGGCACTCCTCAAATCTGTGCAGGATCTAGCGAGACAGATTGAGGTGATGGGTAAGAGATTCACCACTGTGGAGGCTAAACAGTGTGAGACCCCACGAGTTTTCCAGGTAGGAGAGGGATCAGGTACATCCCACCATTTGCCGAAGCATGGTGCTAATCAGCGTGATACTACTCAGCCGATGGCTTCACATGCACCTACACGCTCTACCATGCCCACTTTCTTAGGAGCAGACACAGGGGCAGGAGCCCAGCAGGAGGCAAAGCCCAGACATATGGGTGATTATTTTGCAGAGTATCAGGCCTATGGGCAGGAGTTCAAGGATGCTCTCTCGTTCAGAGATTTTGTTCAGCTTCAGCGGGGCAGTAGACCCCGCGACCATCATAAAGGGCACCGGCATTATCATGATGGAGATACCCACCACACAGCTAGCAGATTCCACTTGCCTACGTTTGATGGTTCATCAAACAGTTCGGCGAAGTCTTGGGTGGAGAAGCTGGACATCTATTTCCAGCTTAACCAGATGTCAGAGACGGAGGCCATCAAGGTGGCAACATTACATTTGGATGGTGAGGCCCAGGACTGGTGGTTTCATGGGATGGTTACACTCGGACATTCTACAGTGACGACATACGCCGAGTTTACCAAGAGATTGATAGAGAGGTTTGACCGGAGGGATCCGGAACAGCACTTTGTTGAGCTGACTAGGCTCAAACAAACCGGGAGCCCAGAGACATACATTGCAGACTTCTTGAGGGTTTCAGTGATGGTACCAGATCTATCCACAGCACGGATGATCTGTATGTTTGTGGAGGGGTTAGCAGAGCCACTTCGGGGTCTAGTCAGATCTACTAGAACAGCTACACTCCAGGATGCTATTAGCAGGACCCGAGATTTACAGGATGCATTGCCTAGGACTCAGACACCTTACCCCCAGAGACAGGGCTTCCAGCCCACGGGGAAGGATGTGAGGATTCCACCTCCAAAGGGGAATCCAGGACGGGCACAGACGGATGATGATGTCAGGAGGGAGCTGAAGAAGAAGCGGTTGTGCTTTACCTATCAGGAGTCGTGGGCACCGGGACATAGATGTGCTGCTGGCAAAGCACACTTCATTGAGGTCTTCTCCGAGAGTAGCGAGGAAGAGGATGAGGAGGATGATGTGGAGGCAGGAGACAGTCAGACAGCCCAGGATCAGTTGCCACCACCACCTCCAGGGGTAGGAGGTGCAGCTTTTGCACCCACAGGGGGGACCCTTGCAGCATTGCAAAGAGTTCCCAAGTATTTGACGTTGCACGTACGGGGGACAGTACGTGGTCAACGAGTATCAGTTTTGGTTGACAGTGGGGCAACTCACAACTTCATCGATGCACAGATGGTTGAGCGGAGAGGTATACCGACCGAGAGCTTCGATGGATTTTCAGTTTTAGTCCCACGAGCTCAGACGATGCAATGTGCCCGGTATGTTCCAGAGTTGGCAGTGACGATGGGTACCTACACCGTGACCGACCACTTTTTCGTGGTCAACATAACGGATACCAATGTGGTATTAGGTGTCCAGTGGTTGATTACTCAAGGGAAAGTCACCACAGATTGGGAGGCTTTGGAGATGGAGTGGGATGATAAGAAGACCGGGAAGCATGAGAAGATCCGCAGGATGCACACTTACCCACCTCAGACTGTTTCGACTCACCGGATGGAGGCAGATTTCCGAAAGGGAGAGATAGAGTGGGCGGTAGAGTTGCGGGCATTAGAGGCAGGGACTACCGGTCAGGTCGTTCATCCTAATAAATAGGCCATCCTTGACAGATATGACACAGTGTTCGGGGATATACCACCAGTTCAACCACCGGATCGGGGGTTTGAGCACACTATTGAGTTGGAGCAGGGTATCCAGGCAGTGATTACCACACCCTATAGGCATCCCAAAGCCTATCGGGATGAGATTGAGCGGGCCATCCAGGAGTTGCTGGCTCTTGGGCACATTCGGCCGAGCACGAGTCCTTTTGCTTCTTCCGTGGTGTTGGTGAAGAAGAAGGATGGCACTTTGAGGATGTGTATTGACTACAGGGCCTTGAACAAGAAGACCCTGAAGAACAGGTACCCTATACCTAGGATCGATGAGTTGATGGATAAGTTGAGAGGAGCCCGGTTCTTCTCAAAGATTGATTTGAGATCAAGGTACCATCAGATTCGCGTGAGGGAACAGGACATTCCCAAGACCGCCTTCAGGTGTCACTATGGGCACTTTGAGTTTTTGGTGATGCCCTTCAGGCTAACCAACGCACCAGCGACATTCCAATCTTGCATGAACCACATCTTCCGCAGTCACTTGAGGAAGTTTGTGTTGGTGTTCTTTGATGATATCCTCATTTATAGCAAGACTTGGGAGGAGCATCTCCAGCACATTGAGGCAGTGTTGCGCATTTTGGAGGAGCAGCAGTTCTATGCCAAGCTCTCCAAGTGTGAGTTTGGGTTGTCGGAGATGTTGTACTTGGGACATATCATAGGGGTGGACGGAGTGAAAGTCCACGAGGAGAAGATCAGGGCCATCAGAGATTGGCCGGAGCCGAGGAACGTGACAGAACTTCGAGTATTCATTGGTATTTGTACTTATTACAGGAAGTTTGTCAGGAGTTTCTCATAGCTCGCTGCACCCCTTACTGATTTGACGAAGAAGGGGGCATTCAATTGGTCGGATACAGCGCAGCGAGCCTTTAACAGGCTCAAGGAGGTGATGAGCAACTGCCCAGTGCTTGCATTGCCGGATTTTACGCAGCCATTTGTTTTGAAGTGTGATGCGTTGGGAGAGGGGATCGACGCAGTATTGATGCAGGGAGGACACCCTATAGCCTTTGAGAGCCAGAAGCTCCTTCCACACGAGAGGTTGTATTCTATATACGACAAGGAGATGTTGGCCATTATGCACGCATTGGCCAAATTCCGGCAGTATTTAGTGGGTAACAGGTTCAGGGTGAGGACTGATCACAACAGCCTCAGGTTCTTTTTGGAGCAGAAGCAGCTACAGGAGAGGCAGCAGAAGTGGATCAGTGAGATCCAGGCATAAGACTTTGACATTGAGTATGTCAAGGGTAAGAACAACGTGGTAGCAAATGCCCTTTCACGTAGACTAGCCACGTTGTCTCTTATGAGCTTGGATACAGATTGGAGGGCTCGACTTTTAGTAGAGTACTCCAAGGAAAAATTTGCATGTGAGGTTATGGATGGGCAGGTGGCGGATGACAGGTACAGGGTGGTCGATGAGATCATCTACTACAGGGACTGGATCTTCTTGACTGAGGGGTCTCAGCTCAAAAAGAAGATACTTCAGGCATCACATGATTCATCTTTGGTCGGCCATCAAGGGTTTACCAAAACCTACTGAGCCATTAGAGAGAGGTTCTCATGGAAGGGCCTCAACGAGGACGTACTCCAGCACATCAGGGAGTGTGATGTTTGCCAGAGGAACAAGGGGGAGATGAGCCATCCCGCAGGATTATTGCAGCCTCTTCCCATCTCGGAGGGGAAATGAGAGAGTATTTCGATGGACTTCATCACAGGGTTGCCCATGGTGCAGGGCAAGGATTGTATCTTTGTCATCGTTGATCGATTGACAAAGTATGCGCAATTTTTCGCCATATCCGCACATTACACAGCAGCACAAGTGGCCGAGCTGTTCTTCAGAGAGGTTTTCAGGCTACATGGTCTTCCTAAGACCATCATCAGTGACAGGGACAGCCGCTTCATGGGCGGATTTTGGCAGGAGCTTTTCCGATTGGTGGGGACGGAGTTGACACCGAGTACCAGTTATCACCCACAGACGGATGGACAGACGAAGATAGTTAACAAGTGGCCGGAGGACTACTTGCGTAACTATGTCAGTGGGCAGCAGCGAGCATGGCTGAAGTGGTTGCATCTGGGGGAGTACTGCTACAACACTACTCACCACATGTCCATTGGTATGTCACCATTCTATGTTTTGTATGGGTATCATTCTTTATCTTTTGCTGATGTGATGTTTGGTGCTAGCAAGGCTCCGAGAGCCAAGATTTGGATCCAAGAGAGTTAGGATATACTCCGAGCTCTCAAGGACAATATGGCTACAGCACAAAACCAGCAGAAGTTGTATGCTGACAGGGGTCGGATGGAGATATAGTTTGAGGTAGGGGACTTGGTCTACCTACGATTACAGCCATACCGACAGTTGTCACTGAAACAGAAGGGAGCTGAGAAGCTCAAGCCCCGCTTTTACGGGCCATACAAGGTGATACACAGGATTGGACAGGTTGCATATGAGTTAGAGCTGCCCCAAGGCAGCAAGATTCATAATGTTTTTCATGTATCATGCCTGAAAAAGGCACTAGGGCAGCAGGTGACAGTGACAGATGCACTACCACCCATGGATGATGAGGGGCATTTGGTGTTGCAGCCAGAGGCTATTATTGATACCAAGGAGAGGTAGCTACGGATCAGGACAGTCCGGAAATTCTTGGTGAGATGGAAGAATTTGCCGAATGAGGATGCCACTTGGGAGAGTGAGAAAATTTTGCAACATCCATCACTTCAGTTGCTTGAGGACAAGCAACATTTTGCCAAGGGAGACTGTAATATTCCTAATTAGCTATGGCTAATTGGAATATTTGATTTTGCTCAATTTTGTCGTCTATAGTTTATTCATAAATAAAAAGGTGAGTAAAGAAGACATAACTCACTTTAGAAATAAAAGTTCACTCCCTAGTAGCACAACGTTGTAACTTAAGTGAGCCAAGGGGGCCAAAAGACCACGCAGAGAGGGGGCCCACGTAGACACATGGAGGGACTACGCAGGCCAAGAGGGAGCACGTGGCAACGTTGGAGGAGGTGAGCATTAGGGTTGAGAGAGACTCATGCTATATAGAGGGGAGAGCCTCCTCATTTTGTTCATTCGTTGTTGATGATATTGAGCTGGTCGTTTGGACTTCTTGAGCACGCTGGCTATTTAGCCTGTCTGCAGCACTGTTTAATGCATTGAGTGTCTTCGATCGGAGATCTCGCCCTTAGCCCCGAGGGACTTCGAGTGCCTGCTCGGGCAAGGTAGTTTCTTCAGCATTTTGTGGGAGGATTGGTGTTTGGGTTTGGTTGCGGAGCTATGCATTCAGAGACTGCGCAGTCATTGAGAGGGAGGACACAATCCATTCAGGAGGAGCTCCAGATTGAGTTTCTTGCAGGGGTTTTGAGCCTGGAGATTGAGCAGAGGATCAGCCTTTGCCTTTGGGAGGATTTTGGTGGAGTTTGAGGCCGTATTTCAGTTGTTCCTATTCAGCCTCTGCGCAGACCTTAGAGGACAGCGTAATTCCCCAAGGGGGTGATTTTCGGGGATCAGCCATTTCAGATATAGTTTATGGGTTTTGTTTTGATTGGTGAGTAGAGGAGGATTCCAGATTTTTAGCTCATTCCGGCGAAGACTTCAGCCCCAAGTCATCAGTTCAGTTCAGCAATAGCAGCTACACGGCAGTTTTCCAGCAGCTGGGACGTAGTTCAAAGAGCAGCCATTTCTTGATATTCTGAGAATATTTCTTCACTTGCCTTGAGCAAGTCTAGGTGCCATCACTCTTATCACCTATTGTACTTCATTATATTTCTCAGTATAATAAAATGGCTTAGCATCTTCTCTCTGTATTTCTAGATGATTTGTCGTACATTCTATCTATGCTATTGTGTGTCTGTTTTACTGCTATCTTTATGTATTTTCGGGCATTCTAGTTCTATACCACTTGGTGTGTCTATCTCATACTCTTAGACAGAGTCTGGAACGGACCAGGTAGCCTCCAGATCTCACCCTCTTCACAGAGGTGAAATATCTAGTAAACACCCTCCCAGTCCATCTCTGGTTGGAGTTTGTTGTGTTTTAGAGATATCCCCAAAACGGGATATTACACCATGCTCCTTATAAATTTTCAACATGCACTTTTTCAACTATCTAACGTGGTTAGGTTGCTATTATGTAAAGGGACAATCTTCTTTGTCTAGCATTTCAAAATACTAAATAGAAAAGAACATTTGACAACCTAAGACTAAACATGGAACACTCAGGATAAGTTCTTTAATTGCATATAAAGTTAGCATGTATAAGTTTCAAAATTCATACTTTATAACCCATAACCATTTCTTTCAATTTTACTGTGTGAATAGATTTGTATTGTATCAGCACATTAAAATGCTCCACATTTATTGAATATTTAAAATTTAAATATACATAAGTTTAAGGATTAAACTTTAAAGCTATATCTTTAAAGTGTAAATAGATTCTATACATTTAAAAGTTAAAATACATTAAGGAAAATAAATTGTTAATTTTACTTGACTTTTAATTTCTTAAATCTTGACATGGTTTATTCCAGAAATACTCAACAGTGTAGAAATCTTCATAATAAAATAGAAAAATAAATAACTAGTTAGAATAATCAATCTTACACTTTAGTTATTTGAAATTTCTTGATCATAGTTTTATGAATTGCATAGGCAAACCATAATTCAATGTACATTGCTTTTAAATTATAATTAAATTATATCAACTAGTTAAAGTTTCTTGGTTTTCCAATTGAAATTTAATGATGCTTTATGTTAGGGGCCAGGGCACATAATCTGGATGCATTGATCATGGACTAGTTTATTAGTTATTAAAATATGCAAATTAAATACTAGTACACTTGAGTTTTATTTCTTTGTCATTTATGTACATTGTAAAATCTATTTATTTGTTCTACTTCTAATTTTTTTTGTATTTTAATGTAAATTTTCAGAGTTGATACCATGGATAGAGGGTTGGGCAATGAATGTGGTAACAACAACAGCAGGATGAGACCCCCACTACCTCCACAAGCTCCACAACAGAATGCAGAGACAACAATAGGTACCCACAAGCAATCAAACAACATTTCCAAGAAGCCCTTAATGAAGTTCATGAAAAAAATAACACAAAACAAGGCAAAAAACAGTGGGGGTTGTGAGGAATGGCAATGCACTTTGTGTGAGCATGTTTTTAAGGGTATCTATACAAGAGTATGCATCATCTTTTGGGCATACCTGGGTTAGGAGTGAAGGGTTGCACATGTAACCTTGAACAAAGACTGGAGATGAGTAAGCTTCACATGAAAGCAAATGGAAACAATGAATGTGATGGTAACATTGTATCTCCTAATAATAAGAAATGTAAACATGAAGATTCATCTCAATGTATAAATGAACAAAGTCACATCCAAATTGAGACTAATCAAGGGAGTTCTAACACTAAGAAGACTAATGTAAGTGAATCCATTCAAAAGATGTACAATGTCTTGCATAAGGATGAAGCAGATGATGCCATAGCAAAAATTTTTATGGCAAATCGAATTTCATTTAATGCCACTCATTCACCATACTATAAAGAAATAATGAGAAAAATCATAGCTGCAGGAACAGAATATGCACCCCCAGGGTACAACAAAATGACTTCATTATTAGATAGAGGGGTGACAAGAATGCATGGACTTATGGAGGACCTCAAACAATCTTGGGTTCATTCAGGTTGTTCAATTGTCATGGATGGTTGGACATATATTCAACAAAGACCTTTGTTGAATGTTATCGTTACATCACCAGAAGAGCCTTATTTTTTAAAAGCGATTGATTGTAGTGAAAAAAATAAGGATGTTACTTTCATGTTTGAAATGTTGAAAGTTGCAATTGATGAAGTTGGTCCTTCAAATGTGGTACATGTCATCACAGATGCAGCACCTGTTTGTAGAGCAGCGAGATTGATGATCCAAAGTCGATATAGACATATATTTTGGACTCCTTGTTGTGTACATGCCCTTAACAATCTCTTAAAAGACATTGGTAAAATACGGTGGATTGCAAAAAATCATTTCAGATGTGAGGGAGGCACAAATGTTCATCTGCAACCACCATGCTTCTTAGGGAATTTACAAGATGTATTCAAAGAAGCATTTTTTAAAACTTGCAGAAACAAGATATGCCACATAATTTATTTTGTTTAAGCGCATGGTTGATGTCTATGCAACTTTACAAGCCATTGTTGTTTCTTTAGAGTGGAATGCATGGACTGAGTCTAGGTCACCTCAAGCGAAGAAGATAAGAGAAATTCTTCTTAATGAGGATTGGTGGGTTGATTGTAGATATGTTGTATCTTTCATAGCTCCAATTGTGGAGTTGATCAGGTATGTTGATTAGATTCTCCTTCTCTTGGAGAAAGATATGAATGTATTGATACCATGGTGGGCAAGGTAAAGCACATCATTTGCCAAAGAAACACTTCTTTGGAGTTTTTCCATGAAATCCACAAGTTGATAGAGAAAAGATGACTTAAACTCAATACCTCCCTTCACATGGTTGCATATGCCCTTAATCCAAAGTGGTATATGGAAAAACCAAATAAAATTCTTCCTATTGATGATGAAGAGGTAAAACAAGAGTTTCTTGATGCTATAACTAAGATGTATACTGTTGATGAAGCAAGTGTGATACGGGAGCAATTTATTTGATTTTGGTACATTAAGCCCTGCTACATTCAACCAAGATGCAAAGAGGAACGTCAAGCATTATGCTCAAAAGAAAACTCTTCGATGGTGAAGAATGTATGGGGGTCAGATTCTAGAGCTCCGAAATCTTGCTTCACGTTTGCTATCTTAGGTTGCTAGTTTCTCGGCTGCTGAAAGGAATTGGTCCACTTATAGTTTCATACACTTTGTTAAGAGGAATAGACTTACCTCTAAGAGAGCAGAAAAACTTGTTTATGTGCATAGCAGTCTTCGGCTTTGTTCAAGGAAGCTACCTGAATATTTAGAAGGACCTGTTGCACGATGGGATGTGAATGTTGAATATGTTGCCCAAATTGATGATGATGATGACAATCCTTTACCAAATGCAGGATTGGTTGGCATACCTTTAGATGACATTGTTGCATCTGATGATGATGATGATGACATTGATCCAGTACATAGTGAGACTCAAGTTTATATGGATCTCCTTGATGCTAAAGATCGTACTATATGATCATAAGCTTCGTATTTTTGTTGCTATATTTTGGCTATTGGGCATTTTGAATTATATACAACTTTAGGTTTTTTTTTTTAAGTTTTTTCTAATATGAACATCAATATGAATTGGGTGGCTTTTAGTTTTGGTTTTAACTTTTTATGGTTGTCCCTTAAATGATGAATCATTTAAAAATTCAATTTGGTATGTACATTTTATCTTTACACTATTTAAAAAAAAATTATATATATTATATTTTATTTTTTAATATATTATATTATTGTTTCTCCCAACTTAACGTTTCCTATAAATTTGGGCAAAGCTTCTAACCGTACCGGATACTTGTTCCCACATACCCAAAGTACCCATGTACTGGAAACTCGTGCAACATAGTTAATTTTAGCTTAAATGCCTAATCTAAGTTGAACCTCTCCCTTAATTGTTTTGAGAAACAGTCTTCAGAGTAGGTTATGGGATGTAAGCCAACAGAAAGCATGCAAAGGTCTGATTAACGATACCTCCCCCTATGTTCCAACCACCCAGTGCCTTCGGCGCTGCAAAGACTATGGCTCTGACGACTGCAAGGTCACTATATTAACCACTAAGAAGGGTTGAATCCCTCAAGCTAATCGGAAAAGGGTTGTCCTAGGAGTCTATCAACGAAGCTTATGGTTGGAGGCAAGTTATTAATGCAAACCAAGTCCTAGGATGTTTATGCAACGATGATGAGTGAGATCCTTAGTTCAAGATTTTGTTCAAGTACTTGTGTTATTAATGAAACTTTGTAAGGACAAAAGTACTTATAAATTAGACACAATCTTAGAACCAAGGAAAAGGTGTTATTCAACTAAGTGTCAATATTGAACCCACAAGATGTCAATTGCTTGAGATATTCAAATTAACAATCCTATGCCACAATTATAGATGATGCCAATAATAAAAAATGCTCAAAATAAATTCACCAAAGCTTTAGTATGAGATTATGAACTTGACTCAATACTTCATCCACAATAACAATTAGATCTTAAATGCCAGATAACTTTAGACAAGACTAGAAAATGTAGGGCTTGAGTGATTTATGTGCCAAGTTAACAAATTCTCAAAACAGACTAGTGTTAGATTTCAAAACCAACAGTAGTACTTCAGAAATTTCAGCACTTATTAATCTTATGAATGTAGTAATAAAATCACTTCAGAGCATGGAATTTCCCAAGCATATGAAACAAAAAAATTCCAATGATTAGCCAATGTAAATTTATGATTTTTAGCCCACTTCACGATGAAGTATTCAGAAAATTTTCAGATCTGATCCACTTATTACAGTAGTAAGAAAGTGTGACTGCAGTGAATTATTAGTGCCTCAATATGCCCAAAATTTAGGAATTAGCTTGCCAAGCAGAAAAGTTATATTGTTAGACCTCTTATGATGCAAACTTCATAATTATATTAGATCTGATATATCTTGTTACAACAGTAAGTAAATCAGCAAATCAGTGAGTTAGTGATGCTACAAACAAGTGTCACTTCAAGCCCAAAACTTGGCAGAAAATTACCAAACTGAAAAATTTAGTTTTTGAGCCGTTTTAGGTGTGATTCAAAGAGTTCAAATTTGATTCAGTGATTTACACAGAAAATTCCAGCAAGCAAATTGTTAAGATCTAGGCCAGATCCTAGATGCCCAAGTAGCCAAAATTTGAGAAAATTTAGATTTTGCAATTTAAGAGTATTTTGACCAACTCAATATGATTTTATGGCACTTATATCACTGTTATAAAACAAAATTTACAGCAGTAGAAAAACAGTGAGAAAACTAGGTCTTAAATAGCAAACCCTAGGACCTAGGCCATAAAGATCCTTTGGTCCAAATTTGTTGAAACTTTGGGATGAAGTTCCCACCTGAAAAATAGATTTTTTGAGGCCAAAAACCTGCAAAACCACCAAGTATTCAGTCCATATATATATATATATATATATATATATATATATATATATATCAAAGACTGATTTAGGGCCAACGCTAAATTAGCGTTGAGGGCTAAGGAGGTTAGAAGGCAAAAGAGAGGTCAAAGGAGGGTCGAGGAGGCCAAGAAAGCCTCACGCGAGAGAGAAAAAGCCCTAGAGAGTTGGACGACTAGGGCTAGAGGGCCAAAAAGGGCCCTAAAGGCTACGATTAGCCTTTAAGGTAGCCGTTTGGATCAAAAGAGGGTAGTTGAGGCCTCCTAAGGCCACGACTAGGCCTAAAGGCCCCAACGCTAGGCCTAGAAAGGGAGGTTGAGGCCCCCAGAGGGTACAGTCTGCCTAAATAGGGCTAAAAGAATGATGCAGAGGGTTGGGAGGCTAATGCAGACCAAGAGGAGGAGGATGATGGCCTTGGAGAGGCCGAATCTGGGCCCAAGAGGGCTGAAACTCAAAACCCCAGCTTCAGAAAAATTTTCTCCTTTCAGATCTGAAATTTGCTGCAAATTTTTCAATGGCTGAACATGCAAAAAAATTCTAGAGACTAGATCTTACCCTCAAGGGCCTAGATCTAGCTCTACTTCAGCCTTTTCTCTTGACTTCACCTGCAAAAATGGAAATAAAACACCCAAAGCCCCAAATATATACAAAATCTCAAAACGCCAATTAGAAAAAAAAAAAAATTTACAAGTTTAAATTACAAATTTGTTTACAAATATACAAGGATTTTGAAATATAAATTTTTAAGAAATGAAATTTTTTATGGATATTTTCTTTGATAAATGGCTAAAATATATTTTAGAAACTCAATGCACACTATAGCCTTAGCGAAGAATAAATCCACCACATAAATATTCAGGATCCAAGCAAATTTGTTTCTTGCCCACAATTTGTGAACTTGGAGACCAAGGACTGAAGTACCTGCAAACACTATGTATTTATCTCAAGAAAATACGTTAATCATATGGCCAATCAAACCATCTAAGATTAGCCCAAAACTATCAATAAAATGATTTTATCTCCATCTAATGAAAAACAGATCTTATCGTTTACCAGCACAACAGAGGAAATCTTGTAGTTAGTACATATCACAAATCAACAAACATGAAACACCTTGAATTGCACCCCAAAGTATTTATTATGATAGAAATAGAAGTTCCCAGCAGAACAATAGCGTTACATAAATGCTTCAGCAACAATTTCTTAGCCATAAATCAGACGGCTAGAGACTCAAATGACTCTCTAATTTATAGATAAATCCTCCAAGTGGAAAAATAATGGCTAATTTCCTTGATCCTTGTCAAAATAATCTCAATCATCAAAAAATACTTGATCATTTTTTAATCTTAGCCGTTGAATTTTTATTTTTGAGGAATTTCGAATTTATCATTTAATTCCATTTTTATTAGCTAAAAATTAATTATTTTGAACTAATTTCCTCAAAATTTTGACTTTGACTTAACCACCAAGGTCCAAGGGTCCAATTTTTCTTGAAATATCCAATATTCCCTTGGTGGAAGACATCCAAAATTTAATTATTTTAAGACCCACGAAGTTTTCCACTTGGAGAATTAATTTTCCCAAGACATTTTAATTTGACTCTAATTAATTAATTTTCTAGCTTAGGATTTAATTATTTTTTGTCAGAAAAATTAATTAATTGACATTTGAATGGATTTAATGTTTTTTCCACCCTCTAATATTTTAACCATGGTGTCTAAGTATGAGGGACCATGCATTAAAATATTTTTACGTAAGATTACAATTTCAACCCTTAAAGGGCTAAGTCACCTGACACGGGGACATGGGACATGATGCACACGCGTATTCGAGTGTCGAACACGGACACGATGACCCCTCGGAACAGGACACGTCCGGACACATTATAGATTATTTTATTAAAATAAAATAAAATAAATATATATATATACACACATTAAAAATTAGATATTACTTACACAAATTCATTGATTCAAACATAGATCTTCATCTAGATGTAATTTTTACAAAGATACATCATACAATCATACAAAGTAATAGAAATACTCATCAATGATCCAATAGGAAAAAGACAAGACACTATAATGTTCTCAATCATACATGATTTTACAAATCAGATCTCATTTAAGCTTAAAATTTTGTTCTTGGGAGGTCATTCACTGATATTTTGTAGGACATGGATGATGGCTCGTTATGCATAACTGAAAACGAAACTTTATTCTTTGCAAAGGATATTTCTTGAATAATATATAAACATTGATTAACCCCGATAAAAGAAATGACCTATATGATAGTGTTAGACAATACATAGGTTATCTGCCTGTATTCATGATGAAGTTGTGGTGTTGTTGACCAATGGAGTGGCAACTAATGATAATGAGAAGACTCCATGCCCAAGGATGAACCAGAGGACACATGTATCATCAGATAGCATCAAATATCATCAGTTCAACAGAGTTTTTAAGTTGTACTTCTACTTCTCATAATCTTTCTCTTGTACCCAGATTCCACGCCCTATGGGTAATTGTAATAAGTGATGCTAGCAATGATGATTTTTGAGTCAGTATTGAGTCCGTAACAGGCCTAGGTAGCTTGGGACCTTGCCAACAAGTGAGTATCACTCTGAGAGGTTTTTTTTACTTGGTTAATTATCATCTCCCTACCAGGAGTTAATAATCAATTGAGTTTTTTCCTCCAATTTTACCCCAAAGCCGGAGTACGGCTTGATGGTGAGGCCTTGGGTGAGTCCTAGTGTCTAGAGTCAATTACCATACTAGATTACACAAAAAATTTCGTGGAATTTGGTTAGGTCAAGGTAGTGATTTTTTAATTTTTTAGATTTCCCGCAAGTCGAAAATTGCAATAAAAATTGTAATTGAATTGTAATAAGTGTTGCCTAGAGAAGTTGTATGTGGTATGAGTAATCAACACCTTGTAAGGACCATAGTACTTTGGCAATAATTTATTATCCTTCTTAGCTTGCTTGAGGGACATTTGTTTGTATGGTTGTAGTCGTAAAAATACCCAGTCTCCTACATCAAAACTTCTCTCGCTGCGATGTTGATCTGCATGTTGTTTCATTCGATTTTGTGCTAAATTTATGTTATCCTTTAAGATTTGGAGAACTTCTTGTTGATGCTCGATGTGATCTTCCACTGCTTGAACCTTAGAATTTTCTTTTAAAGATGATATGATGGACGGTGGATGATATCCATAAAGTGCCATAAATGGGGTCATTTTTGCTGCAGTATGGAAGGAAGTGTTATACCACCATTCAGCAAGAGCTAACCACTTGACCCATTGTGTTTGTTTATCCGATACAAAACAATGAAGATATCCTTCCAAACATTTATTCACTATCTCAGTTTGACCATCGGATTGAGGATGATAAAATGAGTTATGAGCTAATTGAGTACCCAAACAAGAAAATAACTCTGTCCAAAAATTTCCAGTAAAAATGGGATCTCTGCCGCTCACAGTAATCTTTGGGTTTCCATGTAGCTTTTGAATTGTATCCATAAATGTAGTAGCAATAGTACTTGCTTTAAATGAATGAGATAATGCACAAAAGTGTGCATACTTGGTAAGTCTATCAACTACCACCATGATGACACTCTTTCCTTCGGACTTAGGTAAACCTGTGATAAAATCCATTGAAATCTCCTCCCAACGTTGACTTGGAATGGATAAAGGTTGTAGAAGACTCGAGGTCTTAATTGTCTCAACTTTATTTTGCTGGCAAACCAAACATTCCGCCACAAACTTTTGAATATCAGATTTAAGGCCATCTCAAAAAAATTATTTCTTCACCCTGTGGTAAGTTTTTAAAAATCCTGAGTGTCCTCCTAAAGGAGAAGTGTGCAATTCCAACAGAATCTTTTGTTTTAATTGAGAATTCTTACAAATATATAAGCAATCTTTGTACCATAAGGAATCATTTTTCCAACTAAATGTATCAGATGTACTAGGATCTTGTTGCAACTTTTGAATGAGTGTCCACACTTCTTCGTCCTTCTTCCATTCATCCCTTGCTTCGGTTATCTAATCTGGTTGGATAATAGAAATGGCACAAAGCAATGCTTCCACCTCTTCACTCTTTCTTGAGAGTGCATCTGCAACAACATTTAGCTTCCATTTTTTGTAGATTATTTCAAAGTCATAACCTACCATCTTTGTGACCCATTTTTGCTGCTCTTCTGAAGGTCGTCTTTGTTCCAAAAAGTGTTTAAGACTATCATGATCATTTTTTACCTTAAGTGTTTTCCCATTAGGTAAGGTCGTTATTTTTTTAGTGCATGTAGTATTGCTAACATTTCCTTCTCATAAATAGCTTTCTGTAAATAATTTCCTTTGATTGGGCGACTTTCAAAAGCAATGCGTCTTCCTTCTTGCATTAAAACAACACCAATTCCATTTCCTGAGGCATCACATTCCACGATAAAGGTTTTTGTGAAGTCTGGCATAAGCTAAGACCGGTGCTAGGCACATTGCCTCTTTAAGATGTTCAAAGGCCTTAGCTGTTTCAGGAGTCCATGAAAATGCATCTTTCTTCAATAATTTTGTTAGAGGTGTTGCTATTCTCCCATAATTCTTAACAAACTTGCGATAATACCCTGTTAACCCGAGAAAACCTCACAACTACTTTATGGTTGTGGGGACTTTCCATTCCTTAATGGCTTTAATTTTGTTAGGGTCTACCTGAACACCCTCGTGAGATACAATATGACCCAGATATTCCACCTCTTGTACTCCAAAGAAACATTTGGATGTTTTTGCATATAATTGTTTCTCCTGCAATAGTTTGAGCACCCTGTCAACACGTTGAACATGATCCTTCCAAGACTTGCTGTAGATTAGTATATCATCAAAAATACTAGCACAAATTTTCTAAGGGTTTGAAAATGGAATTCATCAACCCTTAAAATGTAGAAAGTGCATTGGTAAGGCCAAAAGGCATGACAAAAAATTCATAATGACCCTCATGAGTTCGAAGTGTTGTTTTCGAAATATCTTCAGTCTTCATTCGAATTTGATGATATCTTGAACAAAGATCCAACTTGGTAAAATAAATTGCTCCATTTAATTCATCCAATAATTCATCAATCACAGGAATGGGAAATTTATCTTTAATGGTGAGCTTATTGAGCTCCCTATAATCCGAACACATGTGCCATGATCCATCTTTCTTGTGCACCAATACTACTGGAGCAGAGAAAGAACTTTGACTAGGTTGAATTATACCAGCCTCTAACATTTCTGCAATCATACGTTCAATTTCACTCTTTTGGACATAAGGATATCTATAAGACCTGATGTTTGGAGGAACACTTCCTGGAATCAAATGAATAGCATGATCATGATCACGAATAGGTGGGAGTCCCTTAAGAGTTTCAAACACCTTGGAATGATTGTCCAAGACTTTTTGGAGATCTATAGAAATAGATGATTTTGATGTTGGAACTTCTAGTGAGCATAATTGTGCAATTACGCCTCGTTGTTCTTTCTTCAGAAGCTTTGTCATGACATTAGAGCTTATTATCTTTCCCGACTTCCCTGCGATGCTCCGTAATTCAACTTCCTTTCCTTTTGAAAAATATTTCAAGAAAAGTTCTTGAAAATTAAAAGCTATCATCCCCAAAGATTTTAACCATTGTACTCCTAGTACAACATCAGCAGCTTCCATTGGAATGGAAAGCATTGGACTATTCAATACATATTCCCCCATGGTTAGCTTGATATTATGGCATTTTCTAGAGCAATTTATAGTTCCTCCATTTGCAACCATCACTTGACATTCTGGTGCTGGGTATAGGAAACAATTCAATTCCCTGGCTACCTTACAATGAATAAAATTATGGGTACTACCTGAATCAATCAACACTATTACCTTTTTCTTCTTGATATGTCCTTCTATCTTGAGAGTTTGAAGAGTGGTAATTCCTGCCAATGCATTACATGATATGGTCAGACTCATTTCTTCCTCTTCTTGGGTTGGTTCTTGGTGTATATCCTCTTCTTGTTCATTTTCTTCTTCCTCTTCACAATCTATGTAAAATAATTTCTTCTCAGCACACTTATGACTTTTAGTGTATTTGCTATCACAACTGTAACAAAGCCCTTTTGCTCCTTTTTCTTCCAATTGTTGTGGTGTCAACCTTGTAGGTTGTGGAAATCTACGAGTAGCAACACTTCCATCTTTATATATGTGAGTGGTAGGCTTCCTTGTCGCCATAATTTTAAATTCAATTTTTCTTGCCAACTTGAATGCCTTTTCCAATGAATCAGGTTCCCAAACGCGAACTTCATGTTGGATGTTATCCTTTAAAGTCCCTATGAAGACATCAATCATGCGTTCCTCTGGAATATCAGTTACCCTTATATTCAATTTTTGGAAGTCCTCATTGTGCTCCACCACTGAACCCTTTTGTTTGAGATTTATCAATTAGCTAAAGGTGTTGTTTTTTGTATCCTCATAATGTGCTATCATTTCCTCCGTAAAAATTGACCAAGTGACAATTTTTTTACGAGAGCAAAGCCATCGATACCATACAAATGTATTTTGTTCTAAATGTAAAGTTGCAATGCATACCTTTTGTGTGTTTTGCACATTATTGAGATCAAAATATTGCTCCATTTGTAGTATCCATGTTACGGGATCCTTGCCATCAAACTTCCTCATATCCATCTTTGGAATATGGTGGTTCTTCCATCCAACATTAAGTTTACGAAATCACGATTAACATTTATTTTGTTCTCATCATGAGTTTCCTCTACTATCTTTTCGCCATTAGGAAACATTTCTTGTATCAACTTTGTCAAACCTTCGATGTCTACTTTTAGATCATTCTTCATGTTTTCCATGTTGTCTTTCATTTTAACATCGATCTTAGCTTCCATGTGATCCATCTTATAGCTTCCATGCCATCCAACTTAGCTTCCAAACCATTCATCTTAGCTTCCATGCCTTTCTTCAAACCATGCATCTTAGTTTCCACGTCTTTCTTCAAAACTTCCATTTCATTTTTTGTTGTTCTTTGTGATATCAAAATTTGGTGCACTTGCTCTTGTAATTTTGAGATCTCATGTTGCATTTCTTCGTCTTCATGAGTCATAGTAGAGCCTTCTAAAGGCTTAATGGGTGTTGAATTCTTTTAGGGGGCATTTTAGAACCCAATACTGATATCTATTCTTCAATATGCCCTTGGAATAAATTCAAACTAATTTTTTCAAATGAGACTTATGTAATTCGAAGAAATACACATCTTTTTCTTGCTTTTGAGGAGCTCGATATTGAAACTGAATTATCTCTATGATTTCGGATCTTCAATATCTGAAATTCGGCCCTGTAGTAGCCCTGTAAAGTTTTGTAGATGTTCTATGCTAGTAGCAATTTCACTTTACTTTCAGCAATCATACAAGTAGTTAAGCAAAATGCAGATAGAACATATAAGTAGATCTTACAGAAGACAAATCAAAAACAGGAAAAATGTGTATGTTCGTTTCGGCGGTCAACAGGATGCTTCAACCAGCAAAGTCTCCTTTGGTCAGCCAGCCCAGCATGTGTCACAACAACCCTTCAATCTGTAGATGAGTTAACCCAAGTCAACTCTGCAAAAGTCAACGTTGTCCTGAAAAGTCAACGCAGGGGCAGCAAGCTAAAAATCAACGCAGCAGCAAAACGGTCAACCCTTTGACCTCGATTTTTGTGCCAGGTAGTACGGCCTTCATAAATCGAACCTTCCACCAAATTTCAGCTTGTTTGGACCAAGCGTCGACCAAAGTCAACGCTGGTCAAAGTTTCTGCGAAACCCTAGCAGCAGCAAATCCGTACTTCAGCTTAGCCGTACAGTTTGTCCTCTTCGTCCTTCACACGTGTCGCTGAAACTCGTCCTTCTTGATAGCTCGTACTCTAAGATGAGAGAGGAATATGTGAGTTGTGATGATGATGAAAATCTCTCCAACTTTTCCTGTATATATATCCATCATGAGGGTGTGTGACACATCTGTTGGGCATGCGAGCCTACATTACAAAACTGGCCGACCTTGCACATATAATTTATTAAAAATAATAAATTCAAAATATAAGTTCTGCTCATCGGATTAAGACATATTTTATATGGATTTTGCACCTCTCAGAAAGAGGAATCCAACAAAAATATTAGCCTCTTAATCTGAGCATCTTAATATGGAGTTTGGACCTAGTTGTCCAAATTTAACAAGCCCTCTGAATCCTCTTTCAAATTCCAGAGGTCTAACCTGATTTGAATTCTTCAAGACAAAGTTATGCCAAATCTCCCAAAATGACCTAATTATGGACTGGTTTAGTAGAGCGACCTTGGACGGCGTGCCTCGTGTCACTGTTTCCTCCTTCGGCTCTTAAATTGATAAACAGGAAACTACAGTCCGTGTACTTGCGGCCACTTTTTACAGAATTTCAATCCAATGCTCAGAGAGAGAGTTATGACGATTTTCCCATGGTCACCTCTTTGAGATGAAATTTTGAAGCCTGAAAAATCCCTAACTTCCATAGACCCTATCTCCGAAAATATTGTGAATCAAGCTCTGAAATTTTTCCACGATGTTCCTCAGGATTGCGGCTTCACTCTGTAAAAATTTCAGCTTTTGAACCCTCGTAGAAAAATAGTTATAGCAAAAATGCCATGATGACCTGTTTAGGTTAAATTCAATAACCTGCAAAAATCTCTAACTTGCACAGATCATATCTCCGAATATATTGCGAACAAGGATCTGAAATTTTTCCACGACGTTCCTCAGGATTTTGGCTTCGCTCTGTAAAAATTTCAGCTTCTGAACCTTCGTAGAAAAAAAGTTATAGCGAAAATGCCATGATGACCTGTTTGGAGCAGCGAAACCCTAGAATCCAAAGCTCTAATACCCAATGTTATGAAACCAGCTCCAAAATAGAAGAAAAAAGAGATCAACGCCTTAAAAATAGCCACTTCGAGGGGGCAACCTCCAATACATTACATAAATGAATAATTCTTGGATGATACAAATGACCAAAACCTCCTATATATAAAAGTCCATGGGCCCACAATATAATCCTAGCCGACCTAACAATAATAATGTAAGGACACAATATTAACAATATTGGGGTTACAGGGATACAACAATAACAATAAGGGGGCTACACTAATAACAATAAGGGACTAAACTAGTAATATAGGGATCTAACAAGGAGTTAATAATTAATTGAGTTTTTTCCTCCAATTTTACCCCAAAGCCAGAGTACAGCTTGATGGTGAGACCTTGGGTGAGTCCTAGTGTCTAGAGTCAATGTATATTACCATACTAAATCACACAAAAAATCGTGAATTTAATAGGTCTAGGTAATGATTTTTTTTCAATTTTTTAGATTTCCGCAAGTCAAAAAAAATACAATAAATGAATTGTAATAAGTGTAGCCTAGAGAAGTTGTATGGGATGAGTAATCAAAATTACACCTCTCACCTTCAACTTTCTCTTATTATGACACTTTGAGGGGTTAAAAATGTGTTTTGAACCCTCAAAACCCACTTTTCCTAAGTTTAGTGGGAAATCTGACAATTAATTAAGCCAGAAATTAAATAAATGGAGAAAAATAAATATCCACACATGCTAAATGAGATGGAAAATTATGGAGGAGTTAAAGTGAAGTCTCAAAGTGATGTGGACTCTTAAAATCAAGGAAAAGACATGTGCTCAAATAAAAATGAATTTCCGGCATTAAATGAAAGTTATTTACTTGGAAATTCGAATTTGAGAAGTTAGTGCATATTTGGGAGGATTTGGGAAAATATTTGGTGGATATTTTTGTAGAAAATTGTCCCCACATGGGTTACCACTCATATATACTTGTTATTCCATCATAAAATTCGAATTTGGCACATAAGGGACAAAGAAAATGATGTCCACTTGCCAGAATCCGATTTTTACACTTGGCAATGGAGCTCCACATATCAAATTCAAATTTGCCTTGAGATCTCCTCCCTCTCACCACTTGGCATATGGCTTTTCATTAGGATTTGCTCCCAAATTTCTATATAATGGAGCCATGGGCTCTCATATTGTATCATTGGATACGAGTTATTGTGCTTGCGGAAGCGCTGCTACTTTGTACATTTTTCAAGAATATTAATAAAAAGACTTTGGAGGTTCATTCATAGGTGTTCTTCCTTTGGAGCATGGTGCATTTGGAGCTATTGGTATAATTTTTTCTATGCTTTGAGTTATTTCATTTTTCATTGTATTCTTGTGAATTTGCTAGTGCACAACTATCCTGTATTAACATTTGATTTAAAAGTAAGCTCTAGAGGTTGAAAGTTCTAGTTTATTTTCAAATAAATTTCTAGAGGTTTCAATTCATTGTTTGCTTATCTAAATCTACAAGGACTAATGTGTGACTTGAGTATTGTAGAAGATTTTTTTTTAGATCAAGCGTGAAGGAAAGTCTTTGGGAGACCAACCCACTCTTGAAGCACCTTTAAAGAAACTCTCATTTGTTATTTGAATTTTCATAGTTTATCTTATGAAAAAGTGTCTTGCAGGGATTCGTTTGGACATAGTTTGCATGCACGCAATCATTTAAAAAAAATATTTTACTTTTCATTGTTCTTAATTGGATCATATTTTGCTATTTAAAGAGCTTAAGCATGGCTAGACAAAGAGGAGAGTTTACTCATCCTCTTTGGCTTAGCCCTTTGTAAATTATTGTGCAATATTTTGTGATTTTCTTTGTCTAACACTTGGTTGTTTTTTTTTGTAGTCTTCTTTTTCTAACTTGTTTTCTTGTAGCAACTTCTGGGATTCACCTTCAAGAAACTACTAACAAATTGTTGCGGGACCTTTGAGCTCTAATATCAAACAAGGAGGACTCTCTCTTTTTCCTTTGGTCGTGGGCAGTTAAGGAGCTTCCTTGAGGAAGGTCGAGTTCCTTTTGTGGCTTCTTCTCTCTCTCTTTTCCGTGAGCATTGAAGAAGCTTAGCCTCTCTTCTTCACTTGTAAAAATTGAGTCTTTATATTGCAGAAATTTCTCATCAAGGATAAGCCTAAGACCTCAAGTTTCATTTGTAAAGGTTTTCCTTTAACTTGTAGGAGGCTTCATAGTCTCTTACCTCTAACAACCAATAAAATTTGTGATTTTGGTTGTGTGGGTTTTGCCCATTGGCATCTCAATCTCTCCATTTTTGGAGAGGATTTGTGACGTGATTTGTTTCTCTTTAAATTGCATGCATATCATTTAATTGGTCAATTAACACAACCATACATTTCATTCATTTCACTAGCTATTCACTTTGATTTGTTACAAGTTTTAAGAGCATTTACTTTCTTAGCAAATTCAGATTTTTTTTTTTAATATGCAAGCATCTTTACTTGAGCTTATTTAGCTTGAAATCATACTTCAAATTTGCTTATGCTTCACCATTGAGCACACTCTACAATCTTAAGTTTGATGCATCAAATAAAACTACATTTTATTTCATAACAAGCAAATATATTTCAAGGTGAAGTTGAATTTTCATTTCATGTTAATTTACTTTTAGATCTTACATGCCCCAAGCATCACTAAAACTTACCTTCAACTTAAGTTGGTTGAATAGACATTTTAGGGACCCTCTACCTCTATGGACTCCTCACTATGAGATACAATTATTTGGGCGAGGGTGAAGTCTAAGAATTAAAGTTCAATTGTAACTTTGCTTTAGAACTAATTAATAAAATAAACCATGAGCACTATCTCATCACATTTACTTGCAAATTTCTCAATTTTTTTGCTATCTTGATGGTTTAAAGTTTCACATGCAAATATTATCTCAAGAAGCACTTTGGATGCAAACATTTTAATTCCTTAAATTTTGCAACAAGTTTAATTCTATGGTACTTGGAAATTTGCTTACTTTTGCAACTTCATTGCATGTTGTCATTTTAATGGTCATTATGCTTATGGATGATTGATATATATTGTTTCATTGGCAAATACCCTTATTTGGTGTTGCAAACTTAATTGCATGTTGTTATCTTGGTCTAACATTTGAGCTTTTCTATCATCTCATTTACGTTCTCCAAAGTAGAACACTAATTGTTTCCTTTTGAGCAAAATAGTTTCTCATGCCTCGATTCATAAATCTATTTATCTTGAAAGCATTTGCAATATCTTGTGCTAACATTTTCTGGTTTCACTTTTTAGGATTATTTTTGTTTTCCATTTGAAAGCATTTTACTTCAAACAAATACATTTTCATTTCAAAGAGCAATAATACTTTGAAGGCACTGGTTTTCATATGCTTTATGCTTATTTAAATTATGTATTGATGGTTATTGCTCATATCACTTTTTGCTTAAAAATCTTAAGAAGTAATCTATTTAACTCTAACAACTCTCCTAGAAACTCACATCTCTTAACTTAGTTTTCCATTTAGGGACCACCCCCCATAGCTAACCTAGGAGATAGCTTAAACGAAGAGAGTCGGGATTAGTGTGACAGTGACTTCTCTGAGTTCCTTGCCACCAACCACACTTTGTGGGGTTAAAGGCTTTTCCCGCTAATTGTAAGTAGTGTAGGCGGTAGGCGATAACAGGTCCTAATGGCCCTTTCCTCATTCATGACTCACATTGAGTGGGTTGTTATAACCAACATTGGTGGTTTTTAGGTGGGCTTGTGGTGCCATGTTTTTATGGGATTAGGGGCAACTAATCTACTAGATATTTAAGGCTTAGCCTCAATTGTAATATACTCAAAGCTAATTTAAATCTTTGATTTCTCCCACAGTAGGTCCTACAGGGATGAAGGAATTTCTTGTCCCCACACAGCAAATAGTCAATGGATTTGCATCCATGGAAGGTGTTGAAGAGGCCAATTTGGCCCTACAGATCTTGAGCAGCTCCTCGTCAGATTTGAACTTAATTAATGGGATCTGGGCTTCTAAATGGAGTTCATGAATTAGCAAACTACATTACGTATTTAAACCTATTTACTCACCCACTATGTTTTGAACCTAGAATTGAAACAACAGATATATAATATGGAGAAAAATCGCTTATTTTATAACAAGTTGGACGCATTTCGTGCTAAGCAAGTCCGACAAATCGGGATTCGATCGTGTTCGTACAAGACATGATTGAGACACGATGTGTCCTGTATAGACACGATCGGATTCAGTCAAATGGACACGGATCCGTATAAATCGTGTTCGATTCAACCGATTCGGGACATGTGGAGGGTGGAGGACGAATCAAGTTTCATAGTTAAAGGGGAAATACCCGTTCGGCTTAGACCCTCAAAATACATACCCAATCTGCGACACAATATGATCTAATAGACCAAGTGATTTGTAATAAAATAATTTAGCCAACTAGCTTAAATTATTCCCAAATCACTTTTACATAATACTCGACTAGAACACTAGGACTCACCTAAGACTTTGACGAAGAATTCCACCCTAGCTTTGGGGTGAGGTTGGAGCGAAAAACTTTGTCGACCATCCGTGTTTAGAAACACAAATGAATCAGTGAGACCAAAAGCCTCCTAGGGTGAAATTATCGCCAAAATAATAAGCTTACCTATGATGTTACACACATTCAAGGTCTTACTAGCATCATTTACATTACATAACTTGCAGAATGAGTTTACAATGACACATAAATTGTTGATAGATGATCCAATCTTGTTGAAAATTTTGGTACTTCCGCTTCCTTGGAACTTCGAAAAATATGAGTGCAACAGGCCCATTTTCCCGTTCCACATTTTTTCACTCCCATCCACACATTACATGTCTTTTTCATCATCTTCCTGTTGAATTTCCACGACCCTCGTGTCTAGGATAGAATCTTAAAATCTCTAATGTTATTAAACCAAGAATCTCAACAAAGCTACTTACCACAGCGGAACAATATAATGCAGTAAACCAATCACATGCACAATAAGAACAATAACAACAATATATGTTACCCAACTTTGTTATATTATGAACATATAATACAACAGTCTAGGGCTCTCGTACAAGGGATAATGGCCCTCAAATATCCACTAGTACAAGAATACAAGATACAATGACAATCTCACTGCTCTAGTGCATAATCACAGCCTCTATGTCGTATCTTGTCTTGTCGGTCCTTCGCTTCTGTTCTACCCTCTAGTTGCCCCTTAATCCATCAAGAAACAACACATGGGGACTAAGAGGGTTGCCACCTATCACTGCTGCAAGTCACTTCTGCTACAATGAACACGGGCTCATCAATCTGCTCCTCTAGGTTGGCCAATACCTGAGCACCAATTTGCCTTCTTAGTAGCTTTTTCATCCATCAAAGAGATACACATAGGCTCCAACAACTTCACCAAACTTCAACTGTCAAACTCTTTTTATGACTGCTTTTCAAGGGCTACTTTGGGCTACCTACACACTTCCCTCCAACAGTCCAAAGGTGTCCAATCCAATCACTATAGAATCTGCTCCTACTTTGGATTTCTAACCACCCAAGTCAACCCTAACACATGGCTTCCATAGGCTGCAACTTGTCCACACTTGGACAACACCCAACTAGCAATCAACTCAACATAAACTCATCATACATACCTCTGGTTGTGCATGTTGTTGTAGCTCCTCACTGGTTAGGGCACCTAACAGTTTTTGTGACAACCCTAAAATTGTTCCAACAGTCACCTAGAAATTTGCAGCCTCCCTTCCTTTATATCCTGTTCTCATACGTTGGTACTGTTACCACTCAAAATAACAGGGGACCTAAAAGGGTTTCCTAAGAGGGAAATTGCTAAGTTAAGGGCAACAGTGGAGGCTTAGCCCACTGTCACCACAACTAAGGCTCCCTGCCCTTTACGAACTTTCACCAATGGGAGGATTCCCGATGCTTTTGGGAAGCCACTTATAAAGAATATATCAATGAATAGAAGGGAAGTGACCCCTAAAACCCTTTCCCTAGGAGGAGGTGAAGAATGGAGATTCCTTGCTCTTTAAGCAAGGGCCTTGACTTTCCAAGGAGAGGGGGTGAGGATCAAGGGTATAACTTGTAGAGGTGCTTCCCGATCCCTCAAATCCTATAAGAACTTGGATTCCCAAATAGTCCTTGATGAATAGTCTTTGAAAACAAATGGGACCACACAGGGCCAAGTGGACCCAGCCCAGGTTCGAGGATGGAATTTAGCAGTCAATGATGTTCCTATCTTGGACAAGGTGAGAGGAAAGGATCAAACAAGCAGCCTTTACCAAAATATCAACTGATCCTACCAAAGTAATTTTAAACACACATGGAAAACTTGATCCTAGGAGCTTCCTAACACGTAAATGTCCTCAAAATTGGAGGAGAGTTGGGGGCCCAACAGCGCAGTTGACCCGAGGAAATCAAATTTTCCTATGGCCAGATTTCTGAGAAAGCGATACCCTAGGTGACCTAATGGGGCTAGACCTGGGAAAAATGGAGAAAAGATAAAAATAAGGGTTAAAATGATCGCCCTATGGAGGATCAGTGTCTAATTTCACTAGGGGATATGGAGTCAAGGATAATTAAGAAGATGGAATGCATTTCTATCGTTCAAGGAGGCTTCAAAGTCAACTTCTTCCAATGTTAGAGGCTAAAGAAGAAAATTGACTTTAAAACATTTATAGTTCTTGCAAATGGTGAAGGCTTGTCGAGATAACACAATCTTTAGGAAATTTCATTCATATAACATGGCCCATACACATCTATATGCTAAAATAGACACATAATTCCACATTTAGAAGTATGCAAACACTAGCCCTAATTAGCATGTAAGTTCAAATGTATCTGCAAGAACAAGAAAAATGACCATCATTTGCACTCACACGTTATAGAATATATCCAACCAACATCATATTCGCAACATAAGAAGCTCCAAGATAAAGAGAACCCAAATCCATACATCAAAATTCATCCATCATCCAAAAATCCCCACCAAATTAAAAATATGAAATTCTCTTCAGAGAGAGAGATCCCAATCCAAGTGACAATACAAATGAATCCAACTAGCTCCTATTTATACAGCTTTTAGGAGTTCGATTTAGCTAATGAGCCTACATTAGCCCCTAAACATAAAATAATGTGCAAATAACCTGACTTTTGGTGACAAGCCCACCAAACTAGCTCATAAATGAAATAGTAAGCCTCTCAGGGGGTCAAATAATAATATATGCATGTCATGGGGCCCTCCAAAGACCTCATAATGTCTAGAAGTATCATAATGGTGAATAAACTCCTCAAAATGTGATGGACAAGGGGGTGGCCCCTTGTTCTCCAAGTAGTAGACCTATGGTGCTCCCAATGGGTGTGGGGCACACCAATGACCCCATGGGTCTCCATATAAGTCGAAGATATTTGTAGATCATTTGTAAGGGCTCAAATGATGGAATGGACACTACCATGTTATCGTACAAGTCTTGGGACACCTGCCAAGTGTGTGGTGCCCCTGTGGGGCCTGTTGGGCATAGTGTACCAAGTGCATCATCTTCGTCCCAAAAGTGGATCTCTAGTAATCTCTGGACATCGGTGGTGTTGACCACACTTTGTCAATGACCCCATAGCAGTACACCCCCATTTTTTCAAATGGGGCTTATCATGTTCGAGGCTCGTGTCATCCAGATTTCATCACCGATCAACAGTTTTTATAATGATGTAAACCCATTCTGCATGTGATGATGTAAATTATCTAAGTAAGACCATCCATGTATGTAACAACCTAGGTAAGCCTAGTACGTTGTTGATGATTTCCATCCTAGGAGGTTTTTTGTCTCACTGATTCACGTAAGTGATCGGCAGAGTTTTTCCCTCCAGCCTCACCCCAAAGCTAGGGTGGATTTTATCATCAGCGTACTAAGTGAGTCCTAGTGTTCTATCGAGTCCTTGTAAAAGTAGTTTGAACTACTTGGTCTACTAGATCATATTTTGAGTCGCAAAATTGGGTATTTATTTGAGGGTCTATACAAATGGGTTTTCTCCCTTCATGTATGTAAATGTATTATCTCATGTAAAAGAGGGTTGAAAAAATAATTATAATCCCCTCTTAGTCAATTAATTAAATTTTCTGGTCAATTAATTAATAAAATCTTAAACCAGAAATTTAATTAATTTAGGGTCCTAAGTTAGGATTAAATCTTTAAAGGCAAAATTTGGGGGTCCTTGGAAAATGATTTTGAAAGCCCCAGGCCAAGGAAATATTGAGAATTTTAAGAAATTTTGGACCCTTGGGCCTTGGTGTTTAAGTCAAAGTCAAAATTTTGGGGTAATTAACTCAAAAATAATATTTTTGAGTTAATTAAAATTAAATTAAATGATAAATTCGTTTTTTCCCCAAAATTTTAATTTCAACGCTCCGGATTAAAAGATAATTAAATCTTTTGGACGGTTGAGATTATTTTGATGAGGATCATCCAAACTAGCCGTTAGAGATCTTGTCCTATAAATTTAGAGGTCTTTCTCATTTTTGAATCATCCGATCTCAGAATCGTGCACTTGCTCTTAGAAGCTCTTGTAAACTTTTTGAGGAATAAAGCTAAAGACTTTGGGGTTACAAATCTGGATGTTCCTTCTCAGATCTATGTGGTGAATTGTCTCTAAACTCTGCTACTTAGTTTCTTGCATTTTATGGTTGATGGCCTTCATGGATTGATCTGCATATAGGTATCTTATGCAGTTTTCTGGGTTTATAAAATAACATTTTGATTTTTCTAAGGGTCTCATGTTGTTTTCTTAAATCTCTATCAGTCTAAAGTTCAGATCTAAGTGTGCAGGGAAATTTTTAAGATTGGGCGTCTGGGGAAGTCTTCGGTTGGACCAGCCGACTCTCAATAAGCATAAATCTGATAAGCTCTTTATTTGTTAAATTCCAGGTCTATCTTACGATATTTGTGATTTTGCAGGGTTTCAAAGGCTTGTGCCTCTCATTTAAAAATTTTAAATCTCTAAAAAATTATGCTGAAATAAATTTAAATCTGGCTATGAGAGCCTCCCAAATTGTAAATTAGTCTTGTAAATTTGGAATTATTTCTTGGATCTGATAGTTTGTTTCTGTATACAGTTTTGGTTCTTTTCGAGTTTATTGCAGGAGTGCAGGAAGTTTTTTTTCTCAAAATATCTTTAAATCTGAGCAGGATCTGGCCTCAAGATTGGGTCAGCTTCCAAATCCGGGCACAATTTCAAAGGAAAAGATCTCTGGTGCATTTAATCAGCATAAAAATCTGAGTTTTGAAAGAAAGAAAAAATTTAAGTTTGCTGGGCAGATTTTTCGAATGTACTGGGTTTTATTCACGCTGCATCCCCTTTGTTTTGCAACTCTCATCCAACAGATTTATCTCTGCAATCATTTATCTTTGCAATCGATCCTTGCCTCTGCCGTCAACCGTCCATCTCCCTTCAGCAAATCGATTCCGCCCTCAGCTCCGTTTTCCTTTGCCATCGTGCTCTGCTTCCTCACAAAATCTTCATTGCTGCTGCTGTCCGATCCAAGCTTCTTTCCCTGCCGTCAACACTCCTCACGCCGTCTGCTCCTCAATCTGCAAAATGAAAGCGTAAACAAAAAAAACAAGCCATGTTTTTGTGTTGGGTTGTAAATTCAGTTTTAAGACTTGATTTTAATTTTCAGAGTATAGTGTAGCTTAGACGTAGGTTTTATTTTTTTTTAATTGATAGCTGTAAGTTTTAATTTCATTGATAGTTTAATTTTAGATTCTAATTTAGCTTTGGCGTAGGTTTAGAGTTAGGATTTAGATTTGCTTTTTTTTAATTGTTTTAGTTTAAATTTTTAGTTTTAGCTTTAGATTTCAAATTTTAATTTAGTTTCAATTAGTTTATTTTTTAAATTTTAATTTTTTAAATCTAGCTTTTAGTTTTAATTTAATTTAGATTTTAGATTAGAACTTTTATTTCATTTTAGATTTTTGAGATTTTGATTTAAATATAAAATTAAAAAAATAATAAAAAAATTTCAAATTTTAAAAATTTTAAAAATCTGGAAAATACAAAAAATACAAAATTATAAATTTTCTATAGTCAAATGTGCTAAAATTTTTATTCTAAAGTTTGACTGTGGAACATTTTAATTTTCGAGCTGAGTCATATTGGAAATATCTTAATTTCGGAAATATTTCAAAGCATCTGGCATTTTCATCTTCTGATAATATTGTTGTGGGTTTAATGCATGGTTGTGACGTTTTCAATTGAATATCATTGTGATCAATCGTGTTTTAATAAGCGACAGTTAATCGTCACTTACTTGTTTATAATTGCATAACGGGATTTTGTTTGACTCCATAAGGCACTGGTCTTAAACGTAAAATCTAATTTAGATCTGTGGAATCTCGTTCATTTTATCAAGTATTTGATGTTTTAGTTGTGTCTCCTGGATTCTTCATTCTCATTTCTAATAGGGTCTACCTCCCTTAGCTTGCAAGGAGACGGCTTAAATAGAGAGATTGGGGATAAAGGTGACAGCCCCCGATCTCAGCTGTTGTCGCGGTGCCTTGACAATTTGTGCGACAACAGGTGGAAATCCATGGAGTGTTGTCCGTTGTTGTGGAGGCCCATGGCTCTCCACACACACCCTACATGTGCTAATGTAGCCCTCTGAGAGGTTAGGACCCCATTATAGGGAGACCAAACCCAAATGGACACCATCTGCAATCATGTATAAGATCCAATACGTCCCCTAGCCTTTCAGTACAACAAGTCATTAGAATAATCGTGTAAAAGATCTTACAAACCATAGACAACAAAGTGTGCACTTCATAATGGCATGCCCTTCCGTAGTGGGCTTTGGCATGTGCTAATGTCTCCAAGCTCCAAAGGGGGTTATCCAAGTACCTTATTAAATGGTTTCTACCCTTAAAGGGGATAGTATGTCTAAGGTGCATCCCTCAAATGGGGGGGGCAAGTGATAGAGAAGTGAAATGGAATAGGGAATGAAGGGGGCAGTCCTGGGCCACAGGTTGGGGCATAAGGGTAGCTAGATAAGGGGAGGCCCACACATGGGTATATAATGTGTAGGAGGGAGCAATCTTGGTACATGAGGTGCTTCGGCCTTGATTTTTCCACCCTTCTTTATATGTCTTTTGTCTTTTATGAATTTTCTTTAATTAACTGCTCAGGGCTCAAAGGACAAGAGCATGATGTATATGATTACCCCTTTTAGATAAGGCGGTTCATTGCCCTCCAGGGGTTGGGACAATCATGAGTTCCTGAATGATAAAGGAGGCTCATCTAGGGCCTATGTGATGCAGGAGCATCAGCTCCGAAAAACACCTTAAATTTTATTTAAGCTAGGGGGTTTCATGTTTTGAAGAAATATTAAAATTCATGTAAATATTAATATTATTTTGAGTGATTAATTATATTTTAATTAATTATTTGTGAGAATTTGTAAATGTTTCCAAACAACTGGAAACATGAGAGAAATTAGTTTCAAGATAATTTAGAATTAATGATGGAGCCTAAGTTGGAATTAGTTTCAAAGTTTTAGGGATAAAAATCTATCTTTTAGGGATGTTGAGAGATTTAGGGATTTGTTGAGATTTTAAAGGGATAGAACTCAATTTAGTGCATTTTTAATTTGTATAAATTAGAAGGCCTCAAAGGCAAAAGAGACACTTGAATAGTGAGAGTGGGTGAGAGCAAGCTTGAACAGCCAAGGCTGTAGCCTCTGGCAAATTGTAAGGGCCATGAACGTTGAGTATCTGGCCAAAGAAAAAAGTTGTAAGTGATCTCCTTTTGTTTATCTAAAAACAATGTTTCAGATTTATATATATATCGTCGATTGATTGAGAAAAGTTGTATACAAACATATATATCTGGATTGATGTATCAATCGATTGAATAAAGTGCCAACATGAAAGAATTTGTAAGTTTGATTTATGCACATAAGATTGGAGGGATCGATATTCATATGACAATTGTTAAATTGAATTGATAATTCAGGGGAGAGATTATGTTGTATATTGTATATTGATCTGTGTTTTTGATAGCAATGCGGAAGAAAATTGTGTGGAGTTCATGGAGTTCATAAGTAGAATGTGAATCCGTGGAGTTCATAAGTAGAATGCGTGAAAATCCTGAACGTTGAATGTATGATCCTCACAATTCAGGAATAAATGCATAGTTTGAAGTGTTAATTGAACGCTGTTTATATTAATTGGTGGTGGCTCGAGCGCAAACAGGAGTAGGATTGTACATGCGTTCGTAGAAACAGTGGAGCGTGTTAACACAGTAGCAAATTGCTGTGTTGGTAAATCGATTGATGGCTAAGTACATAGCACAATCGATCTTTGAGACGTGGAACCAGAATTGAATCCGGAACTCTGATGGATGGAGCAGCGACAGTCGAAATGTACAGCGTGGATGGAAGCGTTGAAGATGCAGTTGAAATTGTCAGGGTATTGATAAAGGTAAGCACGTTGATAAAAATTCCCTGTGGTAATGTTATTCAACTAATTTGCGTAGAGACTGATGGGAAATGAGAAATTTCATATGGGGTTGAATCAAATGTTGAAGCGCTGTTGTTTATACATGGATTAAACAATGTCAAAATCCATTGAGGTTTGAAAAGGCGAAAGGCCTATATAATTAATGGCATTTGGTCTGGATATGTGAGACGAATAGAACGTAGAATTCCATATGGGTCGAATTAAAAGTGTGTTAAAAATGTTTGCCTCTCGAATAATTTGAAACGATATTGCGTTGTAAATTGCGCAGTCCTGGTTGCAAGCGGACCTACATAGAGATAAATGCTTTGATCTCAAGTTTATTGTTATGATAAGAATTGGTCAATACATGGAGCAGTAAGCCAGTTTGCAGAGTAACGCAGAATAATTGCATTGACTTGCAGCGTTGATATGAAGTTGAACTAAATGTTAAATGTCGAGTTGTGTAATTGCACAGCAATGGTCAACATGGAAAGCGAGGAGGTCAATTGAAATTTAAGGGCGTTTATAAGTTCAATTGTGTTAAAACCGTAGCCATAAAGATGTGTAAACTTGTGTGGGTCGATATGATTAAAATGATTTGCTGTAAAAGTCGATTACATGGGAATATATAATTCCATATGGTATGGTGGCATGGGCGCATTCTTGAATTTAAAGTCTGGCATTATAAAAAAATGAAATTTGTGAGTTGGGGTTACTCACATGAAGAGATAGATTGTTTCATAACATTGATTAGAGTTTATTTGGTAGATGCATTTGTATATGCATATTGAAAAGCTTTGTTGTCTTGGAATTGGTTTTGATTGAATGTATTGAGTTTATGAAGTTGGGTTTGATTCCAAGCATGGTTTTTATAAATCATGAGATTATAACCATATGAAACAAGCTTCTGTGAATGATAATGTATATAAGTGCCCGGATTTGGGGAGTTTATGTGGGCAGTTATTGGTTTGCACATGTTATATGTAGGTGAGAGAAAGATTCTGGGGTTTGCAGGCCCTGCCTGCATCACTATGGAACCAGAGTGATGACCATGGGTATGGGGTAGAACGCATGTATTGGCTTTTGCCCACATGCATTTTTTGTCCCGACCATCTTTTGCATTTTGTGGTACAATTTCCTGTTGAGTGTGGCCATTTATGCTTTTACTTTTTCTTTTAGCTGCTTCAACATATGGGGCATCATTCTAGGCCTGACCCAAGGTGGGGTCAAAGGGATAGGGAGGTTGGCCCTATGCAGACCCAGAAAGGCAATGTGGACCCAGGTGGGAGAAATGATGAATGGGAGTACAGTGAGTGGATAGGAAGCAATATATGCAGATAAAGGAGTTGGACCATGCACCCAAAGTTGGGGTTTTCCAAGTAGTACCACCTTAGAACCAAATGGTCAATAAAGGAGATCCCACGAGACTAAAATCCAAGGGTAACATCCAAAAGAGATCAAGGGGACATGAGCACAAATTAAGCTCACTCTTTCGTCCAAATCCCCCCATCAATCCATACCCAAAAATGTCCATGATAAGTAAACCAAATACTTAATTACCAAATGACAAGACATACCTTTAGATTCGGGAGGCCCAACTTCAAACATACGATCAATATAAGTGGGTGAGGGACCACATGGCTGGCTCAGGTGGTGGAGAAATAGCACAATGAGCTAGTTGAAGGCTGCAAGGAGCCACTCTTTCCACCAAATCCCCCCATCAATCCATGCCCAGAAGTGTGCATGATAAGTAAACCCAATACTCAATTACCAAATGACAAGACATACCTTTAGATTCGAGAGGCCCACCTTCAAACATACGATCAATACAGGTGGGTGAGGGACCACATGGCTGACTCGAATGGCGAAGAAATGGCACAACGAGCTAATTGAAGGCTGCAAAGGGTTGTTGGCTGTCAGCTGAGATCCATCATGGAGAAAAAATTCTCCTAGGGATATCACCCACGAAGTGGTGGGTAACAAGCACTTGGCTCATTTCCAGCCTTGAAAAAGGCCTCATGGCACCCTCCTTAGCCACTGAACAAGGCTCAGCCCTTCTCCAATTATCCCACAGACTTCGGCCTATCAAAACCCACACACAAGCATCCAGGTCTGCCTCAAGGCATGTGGCTACTTCCTGCTCAAACTCGGACCTACAGGGGATGAAAAATCACATGAAAACAAGTCCAAATTTGTCTCCAAGTCCGCAGCTATCCTCCTTTAGAAACTCGGCATGATTTCAGATGATGCTAAACTCACCCAATCGAAGACCCAAACAGATTTGTCCTCCTCTTCTAGAGCTCAGCCTATTTCAGAGAGTAATCTTATGATTTGATGCACATTTTGTTGGGAATCATGATTGCCATCAGATCTAAGTTGCACGAAACGAGGAAACGAAAACAAGTTTTCGAAACGGGGTACGATACGAAATGTGACCTCCCCAAATTTTGGAAACGGGGAAACGCGATATATATTTATATATATTATAATTTAGGACATTTAAGAAATGTTATGTGAAATCATAAAACATACATGATAAATTATAATTTATTACATTCAAAGCATAAACTATTACATCACATTTACTCATGAATGATAACAGACACAATGAAAATAGCAATATCAGAATATCCAAAACCAACCTTTATTATATATCAAAATCACAAAATCAGCGTTTATTATATATATGAGGTTGCAAGTACAATAAACACTATGTGGCTACAAGTACTATAAAGTCAAAAGACTAATACTCATTATCATAACCCTCATCAAAAATAGCAGCAGAAGCATGCTCAGCAGTGAATGGTGTAGCTGAGGAAGATGTTTGGTCATTTCCACTTCTATGCTCCTGGTCCTCAATATTCATAGCAACAAGAGAGAGCTCCAAATCAGGATTTTTTGGATCCACATCCCATTCTTTAGAAGGACCATTGCCATATTCTGGACCCCTACGAGATGCAAGGTGAAGATTGGAGTGCACATAAACAAGATCCTCTACCTTCTGTGAGCCCAACCTGTTGTACTTCACTGAATGAATAAAACCATAGGTGCTCCAATTCCTTTCTGTTGATGACGAACTTGCCACTTGTGAAAGGAGGCGAATGGCAAGGTTTTGCAAATGTACACCATTTTCTCCATGACAAATCCACCACCTAAATAGATTCATGGTGCTTCACTCCTCCAAAGATGACATATCTGAATAATCATCTATTCCTGTAACAAAACTGGCAAATTCTTCCTTCACCTCCCTGTGTAGATGAGCTAGAAAAATTCTTTTTTAAGGGCTTTTTTCACCCCATTAGCCACCTGTCTATCCTTATGGGGTGCCTTCCTCTTCCCATTGCTTTGAGCATTAAGCTCCTCGTCATAAAATTTGGGGTTCAAGGCATGTGCTAAAGTGTGCAATGGAGTGTTGAAATTGCTCCACCTATCAACAATGATTTTCTTGATTAATTTAGCAAAATGATCATCTACAAACAAAAGCTATGGAGACTCTTGTGAAATGATTTCCATAGTTTTCTCAACCATGAAATCCATATCATCATATACCTCTCCTAAGAAAGGTTGGTCAGTGTCAGCATTCCGAAAAAGCTCAAATGCAAGGGTTGTGAACATTATCAAGAACTCTATCTTGCTCCACCAATCCTCATCAAGGCATAATCTACGCACCATATATCCCCACTTTGAATCTTCCTGTCTCCACTCAGCACAAAGTTGTCTCACCACCATAGACACTAATGCTTACTTAACCTCAACAAGGCGGCACAACATTATGAACTTTCAGGCATATCTTATCTCAGCAACTTTTAACAACTCCAATTTGGAGTACTCTCGAAATATTGCTTGAGATTGGTGGTGGTTGGTGATGAATTTAACAATCTCCCTTTGCTTCCCTTGTTAGTTCCTTTATCCATAGGACTTTATTGTCGAACCCCTCTAAGATCAGCTTAAGATTAAGGACAATGCAAGGTGTTCAAAATATGTGGTCATACCATAGACACTAATGCTTACTTAACCCCAACAAGGTAGCACAACATTATGAAGTTTCAGGCATATCTTGTCTCAGCAACTTTTAACAACTCCAATTTGGAGTACTCTAGAAATATTGCTTGAGATTGGTGGTGGTTGGTGATGAATTTAACAATCTCCCTTGCTTCCCTTGTTAGTTCCTATATCCATGGGACTTTATTGTCGAACCCCTCTAAGATCAGCTTCAGATTAAGGACAATGCAAGGTGTTCAAAATATGTGGTCATGCCTCCCCTCAATAATTAAACCTGCAACTTTGCATATTGGTGCATTATTCGTGATAACTTGTGTAATGAATAAAATAATATAAATAATGATTAATTAGTTAATTAGTAATTAGGTTGAAAGGGCATGTCTAACTGAGACATGACCTTTCGTGAAAAGACACCTATCTAGGTATATATGCAGACCTCATTTGTAACATTCAAATCATCATTCATTCTTCATACCTTTTATATAATAATATTTGTATCCTCATGGATATTTTCATATTCCAAATCTTCTGGAGTATTTAACTTGAGAAGGAACTTTGTTCACTTCATTTGGTATTGAAGTCGTTCGATCTTCTGGCCGCTCACCGCTGCACAGAGCCACGCTCTTCGATCCGGGTCCTTGACCGTAAATTCGTCAACATTGTTGCCGTTGAAGCTTTTAGCTACCAAAATTTGGAGTTTCTCCAATTTCGCCAATAGGCCCTTGGCCATTAAAAAAAAAAAAAAAAAGAGTTAGAAAAAAAATATAAAAGAGAAGAAAAAAATAAAAAGGGAAAAATATATTAGAAAAAATAACTAAATAAAAATAAAACAAATAAAATAAAAATCTAAAAAAAAAAATTCAATTTCAAAAAAATTATTAAAAAAAAAAAAAATTCAAAAATAAAATAAAATATAAAAAAAACGTAAACAAAAGAATTAAAGGAATAGTTGTCGGCCATCCGACAGTACCCATAATGCCAGAAAGGCACCACAGTCAATTCCGCCACAGTCGCTACCACAGCGAAGGCCACATAGACGAACCGTTGCCCTAGTAAATAGCCGCATGTAGCCTATCGTCGTCCGCAACCAACACACTTATGGTTTTCTGTCAATCGAAAGGTTGCAGCCCTTTAAAAAAAATTGATTGGTCAAATAGTTAAAAGCGATTCAAATTAACAAATATCAAACATCACCCTCTATCCGCCTCCGTCGCATAGTTGCCACTATCACAGCCGACGAGCCTCGAAGCAACTCGACCCTCTATTTACCTCCGTCGCACAGCTGCCACCGTCCAGGCCGCACAGCCGCCACCGTTGCAGCCCGACCTTCTATCTACCTCAACTCCACAGCAACCACCTGAGCTCCTCCATCGAATTTTGTCGACGACAGCAACCACACTACATTGCCCACATCCTTCTCGACTCTCCACGTTTATCTTGCCTCCATCTAGTGGATAATCAAACCATTTAGTATACCATTTCCAAAAGTCAAAACAAATCAAAAGTCGTGGCTAATTGTGAAGTTAATGATTTATTAGGGAGAAGGGTTATGAAGTGTGAAGTTACGGATTATATTAAAGAGCAAGGTTTTATAAAGTTTTCTATTATATCAAAAAGGTAATATATATAAACTTATATAGTCATTAAAAGGAAAAGGAATTTTAATTTAAGAAAATAAGAGATATAAAAGGAGCATTATTAAAATTATCAAATAAAGTAAAAAAGTACATTTATAAGTAAAATAAAAGAGTTAAGATATTATATTGTTCAAGAACATTGAAGTGAAGGTAATCATAAGTGGATTATTTTATGAAATAAAAGAAAAAATATTATAGACAACAAAAAATGGAGTCTAACTCGAAAATAAAAGAGGGAAGATTTTTAGAGACCTTACCCACCGACGCTAAAGCACTATTTAAATTTAAAGGAACTCTCGTTGGAAAAGATGTCACTATTTGCTATAGCACCCGCCGAAGATAAAAATTATATAAACCCTAAAATTGCAAACTAGTTGGTGATTCTAGAGTCAAATATAGTCGAAAAATTAGACTTTTTTGACAAAAAAAAGTATGACATAAAAAGTCTAAAACTTAATATTGGGGATTATACTTTTATCTCTCAATTTAGCGTGAAAGCCTTACTTTTTGACAATAGCGACATTGTGTTGGGTTCACCCTGGATGGAAGCCCTAGGTTCATTTATCCTAAATATGAAAAAGAAGTTTTTAACATTCTCCTACAAAAATAAGAAAATAACGCTACAGCCTACAAAATGTTAACTTGAAGCCAAATTCAGTGATGCCTGAAGACATACAAGAAATTTCAAAAGTAATTTTTCAAGAAGGTAAAAAGGTGATACAAAATATGCAAAAGGAAATTGACAAAATCACCACTAACAAGAATGAAGAAGTTGCTCGCCTCAAAGACCACAACGAAAAATTACTAACGCAAATTAAGAAGTTGAAGAAGGACAATAAGTCATTAGAAAACAAAGTGCAACAACTTGTCGAAAATGAAGCATCAAAATCTTCAAATGTAGAAGTTCAAGTTGAAGAAAAAATGAACATTGATCCAGTAAATGTCACAACCCAAGAAGAAAACAAGCAAGTTGCAGAAAATACAAAATTAGATGTTGTAGTTCAGACGATGAACATTCCATGTGAAGGTTCTACAACCAAATCAACAACATCCTCGCCAGAAGAAAATCAAAAAATTACCACTCACCTAGGAAGGGAAAGGCAAACCAAAAAAGTTCCTTATCGACATCTAAATCACGGGAGCAGACAACTCAATCAAGCTATGTATTTAGAACAGAAACAACAAGTTGATGTTTCAAAGAATACTAATGTCAGTGCAATCCGCTCAAGTGATAATTCATCACAAGTTTCAAGTCGTCGCAAGATTCCACAAAAGATTGATTTAGGATGGTCCAATCCCTTCTTTGTGCGATAGTTTTGTTTGTCACTTTGAGGAACATATCAGCTTGTATTAACAAAGATGACTATCCCGAGATGAGAAGAACGTCGAAGCCGAAATAGAGATCAAGCCTTTTTTCATCAACAAGCTTTGAAGACAAAGCCTTTTGAGGATGAACGCAATGTACTTATTAAATTAATATAAATAATGATTAATTAGTTAATTAGTAATTAGGTTGAAAGGGCATGTCTAAATGAGACATGACTTTTCGTGAAGAGGCACGTGTCTAGGTATATAAGCAGGCCTCATTTGTAACATTCAAATCATCATTCATTCTTCATACCTTTTATAAAATAATATTTGTATCCTCATGGATATTTTCATATTCCAAGTCTTCTGGAGTATTTAACTTGAGAAGGAATTTTGTTCACTTCAACTTGCACCACCTTGTTAGGACCTACTTGTTCAATAGATTTTATAATAACATCAGCAATGAATTGTGCATCTTTTATCTCCCCCGAGCAGTCTTTCGCCTTTAAAAACATTGCTCCTTTTGGTGAAGTGGCAATGATATTTATATATGGTCTACGCCTTGTATCTGTCCATCCGTTTGAGACTATGGTAACCCTAGAGCTACTCCAAGAAAAACGAATTGGTGATAAGACATCCTCCACAAGATCCATCTCATTTTTGAGAAGCTGAGTTCTAACTTTCTCATAGTTGGGCCCCTTGTACCCTTGACGAGCTTTGTTAACTGCCTTATCATATATTGCCAGTAAGGAGAGCGAACAACATTGAATGGGATACCACATGCATAGATGCACCTACCCACTCTGGAATCAGCTTCTTCTCTTACTTGCACATTCACCAATTTAGCAATTCTACTATCTTGAACTGTACCGGATGCCCCTCTGGATGGTGGTTGTTCTGGTTGTTGAGTGGCTCTCCTCTTCCTTGCTTCAACTACAATTCTTGGCTCAATATTTGCTAAAGCTTTAGTAGTAGCTTGACTAAGACCATCATGCCTTCTTTTAATTCCATCCGCCTGATCTTGCTCTTTTTGATATTTTGTAATATTCCTATTTTAATAGGAATATTCAATTTCATTTTGTTTTCTTTGTTCAAAGAATAATTATGTAAAGGAGGGTCAAAAACTCCTAATAAAAGAATCAATACATGCCCAAATGTGAACAGAGGTAAATCAAGGTTGTCTTGATAAAATCCACTTGTGTGTGAAACAGGATTGAGCCATTTGACTGGGTCAATAGGACCAAATCACAACACAATCCAGATGCATTGAACCTCCTGGATGATCAGTGCAGTTCTAGAAGGAGGTCCTCCATGTGAAAAGGGTTAAATGAATGAAGGTGGTTTAGGGTTTTGGCAAGCTCTCATCTTATAAAAGGAAGGGGAAGGCAACATGTTGAGGTTGTTCATGATTTAATTTCTGAATTGTTGTCTATTTAGACAAACAATTTTCTTGGTTACTTAACCTAGATTGCATTGGAATTTCCTGTTTAGGAGTTCCATCTCTTCCCATTGAGGAGCTCTTGGGAGAGCTTGTATTGCTTGTCCACTATCTGGTTGGAGACCAAGCTTCTACTTCCAACTGCAACGCAGATCCAGTGAGGGTTTGCTTGCTTTTGTAAGCTGCAGCAAGTGGAACTCTAGATCTGTCCGATCTAGCTTATATTGGAGCCTCTTCTCAGTGAGTGTGTCTTTTAACCTCCTGGAAGAGTGCAGCCGTTTTTTGAGCTTCAGTTTTGATCTTGGCATCGGGCCAAAGTATTCTACATCACCATCTGCGCAGTTCCTTGAAGAGACTGTGTCCTTTTTGCAGGCAGAGTTGCAGTGGGGTTTTTGTATCAGCTTGGAGGTAAGATCTTTGGTGAAAGGGACCCTTCCCTTCACTGTGGTGATCCATGGATTAGCCAACCAATCCATGTTCATTTCAGATCTGATCTGCTGTGTATCATATGCTTCAGAGATTTCTGAAGATTACTACAGATATGTGGCTTAGATCTCACAGATCTATTCATTGATATCCATCTTTTGCTGAGATCCCCAAGGGGAGTGTAAAGAAGAGCCTTTTGGCATATAGATCTGTAATAGATCTATATTTTTATGTAAATATCTGCCCTAGATCTGAGATATAATGAAATACTGCTTCAGCCCTCTGTAAATTACACTGTCAAATTCTTCAATCTTAATACATGGTGCAACACCTCTATTTTGAGGGTTTAGACATGTCAAACCTCTGTTTTTCTCATGTACATTGTATGATCCATATCATAGACCTGGTTTACTGATGTTTACAACCGATTGGATCTGATAGCTTCATAAAATCACGTTGCTTAAGCTTCAGTAAATTTTGCATTAGCTAAGCCCTAGGGATTGAGCCTTTTTTAGCCCTGTCGGGAGTGGGAAACCTGTTTAACTGAGCTAGAATGATTTGTTTTAGCTGAAATTTGGTATGGGAGTCCCACATGACCTAAGCTAACAAATCCAACCGTCACTTTCCTCTGTTTTTACGCAGATTTCTAAAAATGACCTTTTTAGGGCCTAAATCACTGTCTATCCCCACTTTTGGTTAAAGGAATAGATCCCTTTCCTTGTTGCTACATATATTATTGTTAGTAAAGTGTTTATGAGCATATCCCATGCGTTATCAGCCTGCTACTACTCCAATACAGTGTTTATATATTGCTACAGTCCCTCATTGGACATTTATCAAGCCATACTAAGTGTGGGAGGCCTGTTTGCCTCACCTAGTTTGTTCGCTTTCTGATCTCCTCTTGGAATTGGGTCTTATATTATCAGATCTAAGGAATCCAAGAGATGATCTTGGTTGCTGAAGCACGCATCCCTGAAAAATGCATTTTTCAGGCCTGTTTTGTTGAGCAGTCCCTTTTGGGATATTACATATTGCCTCCTCACCACAGGGTCTGATGTTTTTGTGCAACCTACAATCCCCTGACCTCCTCCATGCAAAATATGTGCCTTCACTCTTGGGTAAGAGCCCTTGTAAGAATTACTGCAAAGATTACATCGCCATTCCCATGAGCCACTACCTCCACATCTTGGAAGCTTCTGAACATGCCTCCAAAGAGGATAATATTCAGCCCTTGGGTTAGACTTGGGGCTTGAACTTGAAACTTGGATGGAAGCCATTGTTGCAAAAAAAAAAAAATTAAAAAAACAAATCTGTAAATAAATTATTTTTTTTTATAATTTTGGTAACATAAACAGTCGAAAAATAGAAGAAACAATGGGAAAAAACCAAGAAACTGAATGCTTCTTACCCAAATTAATTTTGTGTAGCTGAAGCTACCCCAAAATGCCAGAAAAAACAAGAGAAATATGGTTGTACATAAGCCAAAAACCAAGAATGTCGTAGCTGAAAACTTCGCAATCCAAATCTGCTTTTGAAATCTCTTTCTCTTGTTGCTGAAATCTCCTTTGCTCACTAGTGAAAACGCCTTAGCTGAAGCACTGCTCTCTTCCTCCTTTCTCCTTGCTAAAATCGCCCTTCTCCAAGTGAAACGACTTGCTCAATTCGTGTGATGAGAGAATGAGGCGAGAGTCTTTTATAAGTTGAGATAGCCATCTAGAAGAATCCAAAAGACACTTTAAACAATTAAAAAATATTAAAACACACGCAAACAGGTAAAAACAAAAAAAAAAAACACAAGTCAAATTAAGTCGACGAAAACACGGTCGTACTGGCCACGTTTCCCGTACGAGAAACGTATCAGTACAGCTGGAAATGTGTTTCCGTATCGCTTCTTTGTTGAAACGAGCATGGGACCCACGTTTCCTGCAACATAGCATTAGACCAAAACCCACAGGTGTTAGTCAACGATCACATCGCCAAAGATAAGGATCCACAAGAGGCGATTAGTCCATGTTGCGAAACACACGGGGAGCGTTGGTTTATCCAATGTCCAACAATCTCCCCCTCAATGCGAATCAAGTGTGTATCGAACTCGTGACCTACACTCTGATACCACTTGTTGGGAATCACGATTGTCGTTAGACCAAAACCCGAAGGTGTTAGTCAACGATCGCATCGCCAAAGATAACAATCCACAAGAGGCGGTTAGTCCATGTCGCGAACACATGGGGAGCGTTGGTTTATCCAATGTCCAACAAATTTGGATGATAAAAATGATCCTTCCTCGCCTTATATTTATACCAATACAAGGGGTCCACGAATTCCTTGAAGAGACATGTCTTTTTGCACATTTCTTTTCAAGCCTACATGATTTATGTGCCAAAAACCCATTCTTAACCTTCACAAATTCATATCTCATCGTAGACAACTCAGAATTGAATGATTCTCGTTGTGTTGGATTCTCCTCAACGCCCTCTATCATCTCCATCCATCACATGTCCAAAATGCTCCATGGTTTTGACCGAAACATCAATGGGTGCAAAACCCCAACCTTGGGTTCCAAGCCCACAATGACCTATTGTGGTGCTCCAACCTCCAAACCTCGAACCCTAGGGCTTGGAGTACCTCCCAAGCTACTAAAAATCAACACTTCCTCTTAGCGAGGGATGTACTTCCAAGACGAGGAAGTAGCTCATCATCATCATCAAAACTCGCAACACTCGCCCAACTCCTAACACTCACAACTACAACAATCCCTATAGTGTGAACTACGCCTCTCTCGAAAGTGTCACTATCACTGGAACCATCTTGGTTCTTCTTCTCCTCATGTATCATTTTCTAATCTCTCCATGATTCCTTCTTGGCAGATGTAGAAGCATCCTTGCTCCCAATTGACCATGCGCTCTTCTTGGGCTGCAAAGTCTCCCTCTGAACCTGTAAACTCCCTCTAGAACTCAACTCCCTCTGAGCCTCTGGAACCTAGACCTTCTTCTTCGGAACTTGTACCTGCTCCTTTGAACCCTGCACCTGAACCTGCTTCTCTGGAACCTGCACATGGTCTTCTTGCTTCTTCTTCCCATTATCCATAGGCTTGTCCGTCAGTTTGTATAGACCATGCTCTCTAACTCCAAGCACAATACCTGCAGAGCTAGAGCCTCTGGGTCTGAGTCTTGCCTTCCCATCCTGGAATAAGGCCTCAAACACCTTTTTCTCAATCATCGAGACAGATATCACGCTATATTTGAGTCCCGGTACAAACAGTACATCCTGGACCCACATCACCATCTCCATCGTGAATAGCACAACTCCGGATCCTCTGGTCTCCTTTTGACTCTTGTCGCCCAACACCATGGGAAACTTCAAGTTCCATTCAAAGCAACAGACATAGACACACAATAGCAAATAAGTCTTCAAACTTTTTTTTAGCAATGGAGGCAACTACATAGCTATACGATCTATTGCACAAGGAAATCATACCCTACCTTGCCCTTTTAATGATTGTCTTAGACTAGGAAATTCATCTCAAATCCATCCTTGCCAAAATCAAGAAGTTTCTATCTTAGTACAGCCTTCTTTGGTCCACATGAACTATGATCTCATAAAAAGAATCGTGAAGGTTGAATTGGATAATCACGATCTCAAGTAGTTGGATACATAAATGAAAAACTAAGAAAGTGTCCACCTTAAAACCCCACTTGATAACACCTCCATACTACAAATTTCTGACTTAAAAAACAGTAGAAAGAAATGAAATCCCAACAAACCCTAATCCAGAAAGAAACACAAACTTGGGTGCAAATGGTTCCAAAGAAGGAGAGAGCTCCTCCACTTGCCAAATTCAAAATGCTCAAGTCAAAATCAAGGAGAAGTATCTCATATGAAATAGGGAACTTAACCTTAGGCTATGGGGACTCCCTACTTCCCCTACCTTTCAAACCCCACTACCACGGGTACTTTATTCCTTCACAAAAGCCTTGACTTGAAGAACATCAACCTCAAGCAAGCTTGGGTCAAGGGTATTAGCACCAAATTGATACTTTTCATGATCAAATTACCTTAAATCCCTCCTAGAAAAGATACAACTCTCCTCCATCCCACACAAGATCTTTCTTGAAGTCCACCTTGCTAGAGCTTAGTTAGTAAACTTTAGACACTGTAAAGAACAGGTTATCACAGCTAGAAAGGAAGGCAAATGGGCTACTATCCAAGACTCCACCCCTTGGGGCTATGCTACCCTTGGTCCAAATAACGTGTCCATTTAGGTAAAGGGCTCTATCTACCATCTTCATTGCCTACTAAAACTACACCAATGCCTTTTCGTCTAACCCTGGCACAGATTACAATCGGGTTTCAAGACCTCTTCTTTGTCACAAAGATACATGTGATCCCCACTAGGCAGCCACCTTGAATTGACCGGTACCACTCCAATAGGTCTTCCTGGCAAGAGACGTGTTCCAACAAAGGCATCAGAAGTTTAAGTGTGGTTGAATTCCTCATTCAAGATTCACTTCAAAGAAGAAGAAACTCCATGATTGCCTCAAAGAAGCATGTCAAGTCCAGGAAACACTTCCTAGAGTTGTGAGATGGCATTCTTGCCTGCCCTCTCTAAACACTGTAACCATACTCATAGCATCCCCTATGACAATGCAAGCATCCCCTTTGGACGGCGAAATACCCCCATCAACCTTAAACCACATCCGGTCACTTAAAGAAGTTCTGTCAAAAAACTATTTACAGATATCACTTAAGATTTAATTTCGCAAGACCAAGTTGCAAAACCCATTGCCAGAAATCATTGAAAGAAAATTCCCAAACATAAGACATTGAAGACAGCTTGAGAAACACTCTTCGAGCATGCATAATTTAATCAAATATCCAGTGAATTTCCCCTTATCATAAAATCTAAAGCAGCGCCATTCATTTGAATATAATTAGCATGCAACTGATCTGCAACAAAATAAAAGTACCACTAATTTCCATATATCAATTGGGATTTTGTGATTATAAGAACCGACGGCCTTGCAAAACTCAGAAAACCACAGAGGGTGCTAATGAAAGCTAGCCCAGTATGGATACGATCATGTGTTAATGCCTGGAAACCAATAGAAGCGGAGATAAATGTAGAATACTAACCAGATCGGTGGCAGGAACGAGAAACTGCAGTAATGCGAGCAAGGTCCATAGGCTCATCCAGGTAACTGAATATTCGGCCTGACAAGCCTGAGTCCAGGCGGTCTAGCAGACTTGGCGTATCTTCTTCCGTGGATGAAGCAGAAACCTCTACAATCTCCATGGCCACGAACAAACAGACTCGCAAAACAACCACAGTCACAGTACAAAAAGAGAACACAAATGCCGTGTAAGGTCGGTTCGGTGGTTTAAAAATGGCACGATAGAGTCACCGTTGAAGCCATCAAGTTCCTACGTAAGTTCTGCGAAGTGTCGGTTAAAGATATGGAGAATCATAAAAGTTGGTGCAACAAAGGAAAGAAAGGTAGAAAGAATTTTTAATGTTTACGAGGCTAAAAATGGTCTATGGGACAAATTGTTTTTCTATTTTGCTCTTGTATTCGGTTTTTTTCTTTTGAAGTTTTATAATAACCACTCACAGCTTATCGACAAACTCTTCGCTGAATAGATTATCTCAAGAACTAGCTGCCAGAGTACTTGCATAGTTTTCCCTGCTGTCTTTGAAGGTCTCGCATTCTAAAATGAAATGTTTTTTCTGTTTCCACTTTTTCGGAGGAGCAAAAAAAACATACTCTTTCCTCCCACATTTCTTTTGGCATTTTCTAGCGCCCTATTTCACAGCGGAGTTGATGAGAATTAGTCCTTAATTGAGCAATAAGAATTTTAGATCTCCAAGAAATATTAACCCCTATGTATGCCTTTTGTTGATGGTTATGCGTGGGGTTAAACTCTTCAATGTAGTACTTCTTCTTTCTCCCTAGCTCTTTCTCCCAAGTATGTTTTTGGAACTTATCCATAACAAAAGTTTTTATCTCTTTACTGTTTGTAGGACACACACTCAAGCAAATACACCATTTACTAAACCATTTGTTATTTTTCCGCATCCAAGTCTTCTTTCTTTTGCACAATCTGTCACTAAACACAACCTTAGGCCATCTACCCTCTTCCATTTGCTCAATTTTTTTCAGATACTTTATGACTCACACCATAGCAATTGCTTCAATAGGAGCAGCCCCTGTTTCACTTAACAGAATAGCATAAGGAACTGCACTTTTAATTTTGAATTTGTTTGTAATCAAACGCTTCTGAATTTTCTCAATGGTTTCCACTGCATCTCGATTGTGTTGTTGGCCCACAGTTCACAACCGTAAAGAATCACTGGAATCACTAGATTCTACATTATGAATCATAAAAGTTAAAAAGTTTTACATTTAATAGTTGTTGAAAGTTTTAGATTTAATAGTTGGTGGACTTGTTTTATATTTTTTCTTTTTTCTTTTCTTAATTTAGTATTTAAATAAGTATTTTATCATTTTTCAATTTAGTAATTTAGTAATGTTTTCTTTTAATTTTGGATTAAAAATAAAAAATGATATTTGTATTTATAAAAATAGTTTAAAATAAACTATTGAATGAAAAGATTGAGATAATTAATTGGAAAATATGGAGAGTTGAGTGGGAGAAGGTTGGGCAGCCACTTTAGTCGTCTTGGGCCTTTGTTTCGTGCCTCTTTTATCTGTGTTTTTTGGGGTTTCTTTGTGAATGTTGCTAATACGAGGTTTCGTTTGGTGCTTTCACTGGGGACACGTTTGGGTATCGTTGTCTTTATGTGTGTGCTTGAGGGTGGTTCTCGTCATGGTTCTTGTTGTCGTTGGTTGCCTGGGATCAACTTGTGGTTCTACTTAGAGTTGCCAACGTCGTACTTTTCGTATCATTGCTACCTGAGCCCCTTCCTCAGTGTTGCGTTTGTTGCGGTTTTCCTGGCGTGTGTCGCAGGTTCTGCTGGGCTTTTTTGCCCTAGTTTTTTATGCCTCGCTCTGGGCTTGATGTAAAGGGATATTTGGGTGGCATGTGCCAAGTTTCTCAGCTTATTATTGGCAACCATTGTCACTATTGTGTTTGCTTCGCAGCCTATGCAGTGGCTCTATATCGGCTTGTGGGTTTTCGCTGCCATTTTTTGCCCCTGTGAAGTTCTAACCCTTTTGGGTTATTTGGCAGGTCATTGAGCCCTGTTTTTTGTTCTCTCTATTCTAGAGCCTAAGGTTTGTTTGTGCGGTCCTTGGGGTTTTATATCAATCTGAAATGTATAGCATTTATCCATGGGTTTCTTGCTAACCATTCTAGGTTCTTCAGATAGCGAATGCTAGTTTCTTAGTTTGTTTTATCTGGAATGTGTTTCACTCATATGTAAAATGTAATTTTTTCTTCTCTCGTGAATAAAATTACGCATCATTTTTCTACAAAAAAAATGATTACGATGATTACTCTCTTTTATGAAAAATGTATTGTCTTCAAGAATATGAGATGTATTTTCAATTTCAAAACTATGTTGTTGATGATGATGATAATTAATATCCACTAAGATCTATATGGTCTATGAGAATTTAAGAACGTAAGAAATTAATCAAAATTCTTTAACGTTTTATTTCTATGCTAAAAAAGAAGTGAGAAGCGTTCCTAGATCACTATAGTCTTGTTGAGTTAAAAGGTCAAGAAGGTTCGTAGTGTAACAAATATTTTGAAAATTAGATCTAATATAAGTATAAGATGGACAATCTAAGATAATAGTGTTTTTCATCTTCAACCCTCTTAGGATCACACAAGTAACAAACTCTTTCATTCCATGACATTTTGGGATTGACTAATGCCCAATTTCACTAAGAAGAAAATGAGAATTAGTTCTTATATTGGCAATGCTCATTTTCTTCTTAACACTAGTCAAGATAAAAAGATAATTTTAATTTTCAATATATTGAGGTTGATCACCTCCTTGTAATATTGCAGTTTTTTTTTTTTTTTTTTCCTCTAACTCTTTGTTTCCCCATGGTTTCTGTTGAAAATGCAGCAAGATGATGGAGCTTAGTGAAATGAAGTCGCCTTCACTAAGTGGGCCCGCAGGCAAATTCTGGCGCAAAATCTATTTTTAGACTATGTCTATTTTTAGACATATGAAGCATGGTTCGGGGATTCCAGTTTGAGATTCTTGGAGCATTGGTCATGTTGGTAAAAATAGATGAGACTCTATTTTTTAGGTCGAAGAGGTCGAAGGCTATTTTTAGACTGCCTCTCCTAAAAATAAGGAAGTCAAATATTATTTACCCTTAATAATATTTGGACTCTAAACAGCAGTTTACTCTCTTGGAGCACTTCAGTTCGAGCTACAGAAGTGGCTCATGCATCTGACAGAGGAATCATGTGGTTCCCAAGGGTTTGATGGCATCATGCATGGTTGACTTCAGTTGGACTTCAGTGGCAAAAGTTTGGAGGAGTTAATGAGACAGATAGTGGAGTTGTGTTTTGTTTATTTTAGTTGAACCGATTGAGATTAGTTTAACTAGCTAATCAATTAGTTATGAGTGGAGTGAATTAAATATTATTTAATTCATTAATTAGTAACTCATTATTCAACTCAAGAACACATCAGTTCACTACAGTGCATGATCAGTTCAGTGGAGACCAGTGAAAGAGGTAGATGAAAGGTGGAGTTAGCTATCAGTGGCGACATCAGTTGTGCATGAGATTTGAACCACACTTGGAGGAATTTCCCATGATGATTGCGCTGTCAAGCCAAGGAGATTCGAACCTTGGATCTCTATATAGACAGGCCTGGATTGCGCAATAGAGGCAAGGCAATTGACGGTGAGTTTTGAACCAGTAACCTGTTCAAGCAAGGCTGGAATGAGTAGCGTAGAAGCGTATGAGGAAGGGAAGTCTTGAGTACTTGTGAGGAGTATTGCTGTGAGTTTATTTAGCAGTTTCTCCATTATAATATACAATGGGCTGCGGGGTTTTATTATAGCTTTCCCCATACATCTGTGTTAATGTGTATGATGATTTGATGTGTTATCGCTTGATTTTATTTCCGCATGTGTGATGATCTGAGTTGATCTGAGTGGAAGAGATTATGTGTTGTGTATGAAGTTCAAATAGTATGTGACCAGGATAGTCTCGGTGGATAATTAATCATTATTCAGCAAATTTCTACAGTTTCTCTTTAAATTTGGAAGTAATAATATTTTTAAGATTTTTTTCGTTCTGCAAGATGGTCTCTTCCTTTATTCCCCAATGGTCCAGGCAAGACTAAGCATCCTTGTGCCACCCTTGCTTGAGCCAAAGGTGGGCGTTTTGGCTAGAGTTAGAAGCAATTTTAGGAAACTTCTTGGCGACCATGTTGTATAACTTCTTCCTATACATAAAATACCAAGTCATAGCCATGTTTTCAATAAGGGAAATGCTTGCTTCAATTATGAGGACAAGGTAGGGAGCATATCCTTTAATATTAAGGTTTTATGTTATAAACAGCTTTTGGATTTGTTCAATCTTCCTTCATGACTCTTTAGATATATTGCAACACCAAACCTCACATCCATGTAAAATAACAAGAGTGATGAGAGTTCTCAAAGATGAGCTTTTTTTTAATCCCAAATCCAAATATCTACTAACTTACAATTATTTTCAAGCCCATAGTAAGCTTTCCAACCTCCATTTATCCTTTTCTCAATGCTATAATTCCAATTGATCCTATGATGGATGTTGATTCTCATACTTTTGTATGAAAGAAATTTCTCCAAGGAGTTGTTGTCATAAATGAAAGTATCTTAGGTGATATTTTGGATTTAATTATCGTGTCTTTAGTTATGTCAGTATTAATAATCATATCCATCTTGGAACAGAAATCTTTGAGGATTCTAAGTTGTTTGCCAAGATCATAATGGTTCATTTCCAAAAGAACAATATCGCCAATATAAAGGGGAAGATTTATGACCATATCGGTGAGTGTGGAGCCAACAAAACCTGCATCTTCCACACACTCTTCCAGCATATCAATGCATGTGCCAAAAAGGGTACGGGATAGGGAACACCCTTTCTTAACTCCAATATTGCATTTAATTTCTTCCTACCAACCCTCAGTGGACTTAGCTTGTCAATAACATTATCATACAACCTTATAACAACCACCCTCAACTCAAGTGGAACCATTATCTTTTCTAGCATCTTTTGTGGCTTTGTTCTATGAATGGTGTCAAAAGCTTTTATAAAGTCAACAAAACAACAAAAGAGATTGGTTTTATTATTGTGGCATTTCTCTACAATTATCCTAAGAGTAACAAGATGGTCCACGATTGAATGATATCTCCTAAATCTGACTTGGCCTATAACTCATTTACCATAGATTTCAACCCAAATGCTAATCTCCTTTTCCAAAATAAGCCCATACAACTTGGTTAAAATGTGGCTAATCATAATGGCCTTGTAAATAGAGGGAATGCTTTTATCCTCACTCTTAAAAATAGGTACAATAAGGTTTGCATCCAAGGATTAGGGAATTCTCACTTCACTTCCAAATTAAAAATCTTATGTATACGTGGGATGAGGATAGATTCTCCCATTTAAAAATTTTAAGCTCAGTAGCGTTTAATATCATTGGCTTTCCCATTAGTGAACTGCTTAACCTCAAACTCAATGTCTTCCAAAGAAAAGATAGCATCCTCTATAGAGGCATTCAAAATGGTGTCCATGGCATTAGGAGAATCATAAAGGTTTCTAATGCAAATATTCCAATTCTTCAAGGGAATCAAATGATTTCTTTTAGTATTTTGGATCAAAATTTTCCTCCAAAACTTTCTAGGGTCAGACTTAGAGAGGTTTGGTAATCATTCTTGCTTTCTACTTATATTGTATATTTTCCTTCTTTTAGTAAGAGCTTTGTACGTATTTATCTTATCAAATTTTAAAGTTTAGTTGGGAGCATCCCTAATCACTTTTTTAACAATTTTATAATCATTTTCATACCAAGGGTTGGTAGTTATATTATTATTTTTATATGACACCTTGATAGAGAACTTGTTCATGGTAGCAGAGAGGGTTGTACTAAAGTTATGATAGAGGTTTTCAATTTTATCCTTATAAGTTAAAAGGTTTAAATCACAATTTCAATTGTTTATGAAGAGATCCATTTTATTATTGTAAAAAAACAGGTGGCTTTGACTCTCACAATTTTCATGCATGTGCTTGTTTTGCATAACAAAGTTTAGAGTTAAGGTTAAAGATCTATGATCATAGTCAAGTTCATGGCCATTTAAGAGGACAAAGTTTATATTTGGTTGGAAATAAGGATATAATATATCACATAACCCATGACACTACTTCCAAGCCCACGAATACAAGTCTTTTGGTTAGAGTTTGGACACTTGGTTACACCATTGCAAATTATAAGGTCTTAAGAACTACACAGATTGATTAACACGGTACCAAAAAATTTCCCCATTAGTCTTTAGAGTTTCTTTTGAATCTACTAGCTAAATCAAAGTCTTCATCTAACCAAAGATGATTAAGATTTGAATAACTACTTAGAAAAACAACTTGATTAGATGCACTTCTAGCTTTAAAGTCTCCTACAATATTAACTTTTCCAACTATTCAATTCAATAAAACTATAATAAATTTTTTAATGTTTTTAATTAAATAATAAAACTTTAAAAAATCCACATAATTTTTTTTAAAGATTTAATAAATGAAATATAATTTGAATGGATATTAATTATCATTTTTATTAAAATCTCACAAATGATAGATTTAAAAATACTGAAATTTATATGCATAAATTTTAAAAGTTAGTGGAGTTATTTTTATTTTTTATATTTATAATATTTTATAATTTCACAATCAAGAAAGATTTTTTTAAGTTTCATATTAAAATATTCAACATCCTTATTTTTAAAAGTAGTAGTAAAGATGATCCCTAAAATTTAACAAGTGTTACATAGTAGCTAGTTCTTAGTTTAAATATAACTTTAAAAAAAAAGACAAAGGTTTCATCAATAATTTTTATTAATAAAATTACAATTAAAAAGATTTGATTATTATACTTTATCCTTGTCAATCAAATTATTTTAATTTCCTCTTTGCATTAACTCATTAAAAAACAAGATGGTATTTATATAAAAATATACGATATTAAAATAGTTCAATATTTGAAAGCTTCCTGAAGCAAATTATATATATATATATATATATATATATATATATATATATATATATATATATATATATATATATATATATATATATCACAGATGGAATATTTTTTTTCTCAAATAATGTTTTCATATTAGGCACTTGTAAATAAGAAAGCAAAGTTGAATACAAAGACATTTGAGTTTAAAAAAATGAAGTTGAGCGAATGCAAAATCAAATGTCATGGTTGTTAAATAATATGAATAAGGCATTTGTTAATAAGAATGCAAAGTTGAAGACAAAAAAATTTGAGTTCACAAAAATGAAGTTGAATGCAAAATCAATTGTAATGGTTGTTAAATAATATGAATAACGAAGTAATTTTAACATATTTCATCCTTTGTTATCGTGCTACTTTAATATTTTCACATCATTTCAATCTTGTATGTCTACTAGGTGTTGGTCTTGATTCTTCTTGTGTATTTGGTGGAATCACTTTCAGTGTAAGGCAATTGGCCAGTAAAAAAACAAGAAATAAATTACTAAATAATGTTACCTTAAATTATGAACTAGATTGGTTATGTTCTAATCTCGAGAAGAGCTAATTTATAGCAATATAAATACAATTATAATATTTGAGAGATAATTATTACTCTAGTAGAAATGTTTGTTTCTTTAAGTTATATATATATTATAAATAATAAAATTAAAATTAATAAGAACTAAAAAATATGTTATAAAAAATATTTTAAATCAAATGAATTAATCCATCTAAATACATAAACTACGTATACATGTCAACATGAATTACCTATTTTACATTTGAAAATAATGTGAATGGATTCACACTTGTTATCTTAAAATATATATTTTTTATATTACACAACAAAATATAGTTATATAATATAATTAGTAATTGTTTTTTAATTTTTATTATTAACAAATAAAATTGAACTCCATCAAAAGTTTACTATTTAAAAAACTCTTTTCAATCACAATTAACTAAGTGAAACCAAAATTAATATATTGCACTCTTTTAAAACGTTGATGGAGAAGAATTCAAGATGCATACTTGATACAACTCATGAAACTAAGCCAATTGATACAAAATGCCATGTTGAGCATACCATATCATTATTAATAAAGACAATTAAAATTAATCAACCATGTGCACACCTCAACATGGTAAAACTCTTATTCATAAGCGGAGAATGGAAAAGTTATGAATGTGAGCATAATGCCTAGACTAACACTCGGTGTCAATGAGTCAGTTATAATTCCTATGATTCCAAAATTGACTTTATGAGAAATTTCGTGAATTAATACATTATATTTAATGAGCAGTAGAGCATGGTATATATTCTATAAAAAATCTTCCATTATACTCTATAATAAATAAATTAAATAATGGTGGTATATATTGTGTAATAATCTTCCATTATATTCTATAATAAATAAATTGAATAATGATAGATGGTATGAAAATCTTGCAAAATAAATGGTGTGAAAAATGTTCAATATTGGGAAGTTGATTAAAAATGCAATAAATAATAATACAAAATTGTTTATAAAAGTTTATGTGTCATAATTGGGGAGGTAGGAGCGAGAGGTTATCTTTCTCTCTTATGAAGAAAGAGAGATTCAATTTTCACGGGGTTTAGGGATTTCAGCAAATAACCATTGCAAATATATAGCTTTGTGGCAAGGCATGGATATGGATTACTCCAGAGGAATTTGTCAATTGATGGTTTTTTGTGACTCAATGATTGTTATTCAGCTTGTGAATAAACTAAAAGATAATATTGATTTATATTGTTTGTCATCCATCTCGATGCATTTAGAATGGAAAACGTTGAGGAATCAACTCACGGGACCATTTTTACCGGTGGGACCCAGTTTGGCCAAATGGGGTATGAAACCTTCCAAGAGCATTTTAAGGCATCAAACGAAGTTTTTGTTAGAAAATTATATATTGCAGAGCAATGCAACACATACAATATCCGAAAAACACAAGCACACAAGACACATAAAACCAGAGAGACACAGATATACGCGGTTCACCCAGTTTGGGCTACGTCCACCCCGAACAGCCAGTCCTTCCTTTCTATTATCCAGCAAAATGAAAAAACAAAACCTACAATAGATCCGCTGTAATATCCTCTGTTCTCTCTCACAGCCTCCCTATCTGTTTCTCGCTCTGAGAATACACATACAATACACAGTCGTAATACAATACCCTCATACAAGCGAGGGGTTGCCTTCTAGGGAAAAAAAACCCTAAACTAAACATAACTTCTACCGTCAGATCATCCGCATAATGAACGGCCCAGATTGACTAGAAATTACTATACTTTTACAAGGCACTTTTACATCTATTTTTAGCTTCGGGGGCGCTACTCCCGAAACCCCCCGCCAGGGGGGGGGGCTCCATAAAGTCACAACCCCCCCCCCCAGGCAGCGTTTAATTACGGGCGGCATTGCTGCCCCATTGAGGTACAGGGGTCCAACACTGTGATACAAAATAAACAAGATAATCGAGCTCCACACCCAACAATTTTTGGGGGTAAAAAATTCCACTTTATTGCAGAACCATTCCATACTATTCTACACACAGGGATCCTTCCAACGACATAAGAAACACATCAATCTGAGTCTATATGCAAAATTTATGCTACTTAGAAGTTGATCTTCCTGTTTTTACACCTATCATTTGGGAGGATGTCACGTCAAGCCCATTATTCATGGAAAACGGACTATCCATATGGTAATGATGTAAAATAATCTAGAAGAGTCTATATAGTAACTCTAGTTCTGAGTTGACCACAATTTTTTGGCTAGCAGGACGACGATAACGATAAAGAGCGCGATGGAGCTTAGGGTTTGCGTCGACGGGTCTTCTGGTTTTTTTCCAAATGCTGGTGGTAGATCTTCCTGGGCAGTCGATGTGGGGCTCGACTTTACCGACCCCAGCCTTCCTCAGTGTGAAGCAGTCAGGAGATTCAAAAATGAACAGCGCATCATTTCAAACCAGCCGTTGCCGCCTCCCTTTTCGGTCTCGGCCCTCTTGGCCGCCGCTGCCGCCTCTAATCGCCGAATTCTTGAGGGGCGCAGGCCTGAGCCTACAGTCATATTAGGGCGGATTAAGGATAGTCTCCTATCCCTCTCGCGATTCTTCTTATGCATGAAAAATTTCTAGAGTCTCTGGAGATCTTGGTCCTTGCTTGGATCTCTGACGCGTACTCTGTTCTTCTCCCCAGCATCCCCTTTACCGGGTGACTGCTGGCTGCCTTCTTCTTTCACTAAGAGGAAGCCCACGGTGCAGCGAGGCGAGGCCCCTGCTCTCGATCTGCCCCTTGGCTCTGTAATTTTTCCACCTTCATCACAAGCTTTCCAAATTCAGATATTTCTTCTCTCTAGTAAAACCCTACTCTTTTGGGTCCATTCAGAGTACCTGGTGCATCATCTAGCACAGGCCCTAGAACTCAGGCTCGGGATCCCTTCCTCAGATTTGCATCTCATACACGCAGGTAAACAACTAGATTTCAGTCTACCTCTTTATTTTTATAATATAGTCAAGGATGCTTTTGTTATTATTTCCCTTCGGCTAAGGGGAGGTGCAGCAGGTCAGACCTCTGCTCCCAAGGGCTTCTCCTACAAAGAAGCAGTGAACGCCCAGAATTCCAAGCATTCGGCGCCTACCCCGGAGGCTCCCAAGCCGTTTCTGGTTGATAAGATGGAAGAAGCCCCATCAGTGGTTATCTCCAACCAAGACATCGAAGAGAGTATGCAATTCATTTATGAATATGGCCTCATTTGCAGGTTCAATGGGCTTTGGCCCCGCACTGAAGATTTATACAAATGGTTGCATGCTGCCTGGACCACACAGTGCAAAGTATTTTTCTGCTCTAAGGGCTTTTTCATTGTTGTTTTTTCTGACAGCAAGGATTATCAGAAAGCCCTGACAGGTGGTCCCTGGTTTTGTGGATCAGCGGGGCTTTTTCTCACCCCTTGGTTTCCAGACTTCGATCTAGCCACAGCTGTCATCACCAAGCTTCCTATCTGGGTCAGGCTTCCCAACTTGCCCGCTCACTTGTGGCACTGTGCGGTCTTTGAAGCCATTGGAAACACGTTGGGTCGCTTCCTGCTACTGATCCCTTGAGAGGCCTTAAGGGTCTTTATACCTATGGCAGAATATGCGCAGAGATTGACATCAACAAAGGATTACCTAACCAAATCATTCTCAAAATCGGGGACTTTTCCTGGTCTCAGACTTTAGACTATGAAAATATTGTGTTCCGTTGCAGGCACTATCATCAAACAAGCCATCTACAGAACTCATGTGCTCTTTTTCAAGATCAAAAGAAAAAATGACCTCGCAAAACGAAAGATAAGAGCTGGAAGCCCTTTGACCCGCCTCCCCTGGAGGTGCATGAGCCCTCTAGCTCTGATGATGAAGAAGAGGACTCGGAGGAGGAGATGGAAGATCCGCAACATCCACCTTCCCCGAAAGGCCCTGAGGGGCACCCGGCTTCCTCAACTTCTCAGAAATGCTCGCATGAATCCAATACCTCTAATTCAAACAAGGATTCTTCTCCTCTGTCCGACATCACTCTTCAAGTGGTTTCAATCCACCCGCCCCCGGACGGATGGGTTAAAGTCACCAAAAAGAAAGGGAAGAAACATGGATCTTCATATTCTTTGCTCTCTGAATAGAGCTCTTCTTTTGTTCGCCTGTTTACCTTAGTTCTTCTCCTTCTCCGCTTGTTAGCATCGTGAAACCATGGCGGTTAGCTATTTCCTTCTGGCTCCCCCGGTTTCCTGCTTCTCATGATTGTAACACCTTTGTACTATTAGTTGTTTAATAGAATGGTCCCTCCTAATTTACAAAAAAAAAAAACTCGAGTTCAGAGTTTATGTAGTCAAAATTAGCTACTAGTAGTTTATTAGGCTGTGATATAACCAGACCACTAGGAGGAAGAGGCATTCCATTCTTGCGAGGGCATTTTTTTCCATAGTTGAGCAAAGATAGCTAGGAGAGATAAGAGGTAGAGCACACAAAAATGATTTGTGCATTGTAGCAATCCACGGGCCATATGCATTACTTCTTTGTACTTGTAGCCATATTTCTAGACAGAGAAAGAGAGCGAAGTGGTCTCACCTTCCAACTGGGTTTTCTCCCGAAAGTGTTTCCCGGAGATCATATCTTGTGTCTTATGTGTGTGTGAGATTATTTTTTTATTCTCTACTTTTCTGAATAATTTATATTAACATGCATGCACTAATTATAGTTAAATCTACAGATCTTAAATTTTAATAAAACTGTACTAGTGTAGAATCTCATATTTTTAATATAATATTATCATATATTTTGTGACAAACTGTCTCATGGAATATCCACAACAGTTTACATATCAATTGAGCATGCCTCAACTCCTATTTTGCATCAAATTTAGCTATTATTGGATAAATTTGAGTTGATTGAGCTCTTCCATTGCAAGATAAATCTCAACACAGTAGCAGATTCTTTGGCCAACAAAGGATCTCTATTAGAACAAGGTGTTTTGAATATTGATGAATGGGATTTGCTTAGAAAATCAATTCCATGAGGAATATATTTGGAGCTTTATTGCCTCAAACATTCTTTCGAATTAAGTTTGGGATAGGGTGATGGGTCTCATCACTTCTCTCAGTCAAGTATTATCTCGAAACATTAGTAATTGTTACAATTCCCTCAACTTTGTGGTGGCCATTATTTGACATAGAGGGACGAGTTCATGCGGCCACCTAGGCAGTGTTCGTCACACTTCGTTGGCTAAAGGATATATGGAGAGGCGACTTAGTGGTCAATAAATTAGTTAGAATGTGCGAGGTCTTTGTTCCTGCATTCGAGATGCATATTGCATGTGTGAGAACCTTTCCCTCATCAGATTTTGCTCGAGATAGTAATATTTCCATTATGGCTTCAAACTTCCTTGATCATTTGGTGCCTGAGAATTGATGCAAAATTAATGGTGGAGACAAGGTTTCAAATCAAGGAGAATTGGCTCGATGGTTAACATAGAATGCTAGAGCGACTTTGAAAGCATAGATTTCGTGGTTAGAGCCATAATTTGGCAAGATTGACAATAGAAAGAGATCAACATTTATTTGGTAAAAATGGCGGGTGTTATGGAACTCCTCATTGCTTTGGTATCAAAGCATGTTGAGATGATTATCTTTGAATCATGGGCCTAAATCAAACTTTTAAACCAAAAAATGGGCATATTGAATGTCAAGTTGGATAGACTGCAATTTGTAACTGAAATGTTAAGTTTTTGTGTGGATAATTTGACCCAGGCAGAGGACGCCAATGTTGATGAGGCTCATAATGGTGTCATTGAGGATATATTGATGTAATGATATGGGAAATTAGCGCAACATGAGGAGATTGGTATAGGCTATGTCGAAGGCTAGGTCTCCCCTCCTTCTCAGCCTGAGCTAGAAGCAGATGAAGTCCACGTCAACTCTGACATGGAGGAAATGTAGTGGTTTAGTAATATGTTAGTTGCTTTTTGATATATTATGCAAATATATGGTGTTTGTAGGTGTTTTTTTAGGATTGTATGATGAAAATCAATTCAGAACAATTGTTTATAACTAAGGTGTAAATTATGTTAATATTTCTTTGAGCTTTTAGACATTAGTGAAAGAATTTTTTTATTCAAGATATACAAGATTCTAGCCTTCAAACCATAATGTTTTCATGCAATATATAATCATTTCTTCAATAAAAAATTACGCATCATAATAAATAATGAATTCCTATTGAATTAAATTGGCCATAAATTTCTTAAAATCGAGATGGAATAAACACAAAAAACATGTCAAAAACTTGGGAACTATAAAATTTAAAAGCACTTTACTAGCGACTACACAATCATAGGGGTTGTTATAATAATTATAACTACCAAAATCCACACGAGATATGATATAATATTAACAAAATTTATGTGCACTATAATAATAAACAACTCACAAAACTATGTAAGTGAGCCTCTAATTATAAATCCATGCCTAATCCTTGGGATGTTGAATTTGTCTTGTGAAATTAAAAGTGTTAGGTGAAATGAATTGTCTTTTTATTAACATTTGATTATACATAAATTCTCCAATTCCCCGCACTCAGTATGTACATGAATATTTAGAAAGTCAGCCTGCACCCAAATGGTGTCTGCCAAGTATAGACTCATCATAAGTATGTTATGATTTGTCAATGATCCACCTTAAAGCAGTAACTAGAATATATATTAAAGAAAGTATAAGCCATATTCAAGAAAATTCCAATTATGTACAAAGAATCTCTCTGCTTGATACTAAGAAACTCCAAAGTGAAGCTAAGCGACTGAAGACTAAATATCTAAACTTGGGATGCATAAGAATAGGGATAAATGCCCTAGCTCATAGAGGCCTGAATACTTTTGTGCTTGCTACAGTCAGAGATATGACTCATAAAAAATATTCAGATTCCTTAATAAGAGGGATGGTTGCTCCATTATCTAATGGACCAGTTTATTTTGATTGCTACCTGAACTTTTATGTCTACACATTTGATGAGCATATCAAAGATATTCTACAACTCCAGATCCAAACAATTGGATTTGATATGAAGAAGAAAATGAATAATATTGCTATCCAAAATCGTGGGTGTTTCTTGTTAGCCATCAATAAAATTTTGTCATAACTAATGATGGCTAAAACAGGTCTTTAGTCTTCAAGAAACAAGTTTGAAGCAAAATTGTGACTTCTTGAAGCCTCTATGTGTTCTTTATCCTCAATGATATCCTTTCCTTTGATAATCTCCATTCAAAAAACCCACTAAGTAACCCTGCTGTTATAAAAGAAGCTGCTTTTAGACTATTTTCCATCAATTTCACCTTCATAATCTCCCCTCCATTTCATCATTTCTGAATCATCTTCACACACCCTAAACATTCATTTATTCCCCTAAAAGATCCCTCATTTATCCTCATTGTTTCATAAAACCTTTTTCAACCATGAAATCCCCTTTTACTTGGTTAAAAACCCACTTTTATCCCTATCGGAAACTCTTAAAGGGGCCTAAAAACCTTCCTTTAAGATTATTTTCTGACCTATTTTATGTATAGGCTTTAAGCCCCTGAGGGCTTAAGCCTCTCCACCCCTACTTCCCGTATGACCCAGTCCTGTGACCAAGTCCTAATCCCCATCGGCCCATCGGTGCTTCGGCAGTTCCGAATTCCTTTTTCCCTCCCCTTTCTCCCGCTGATAGCTGACCTCTGATCTCATCCCAACTGTCCATTTCCTCCTAATCAACTGCTCAGATTAACTATGGGGGCACCCCCCAAGCTTTTCATCTGTACTCCCCACTGCCTCCGTAGTTGACCCTTTGACTATAGAGATCTCAGATCTAACGGCTGAGGTTTTTTGCAGGGGCACACCCCAAACATTTTCTTCCGTACCCTCTCCCCCCCCCGCAATAGATCTCGATTGTTGATCTATTTCTGATCCGATAGCTTGTGCTCGTTCCCCCTTCCCTTTCCCCTTTTCTCTTCATACCTCACTCCTGGTCCTCCTTTCCCCCATAAAACCTTCTTCCACTTTGTTCATCCCCCATTCCTTCATTTTTCTTTTATTACTCTCCCCACGCTATGCATATCCCTTGAGCGATCTTGACCGTCGATCTTATCGATCTGACAGTCATCGCACTCCCTTTGCACCCTCCAATCGCCTGACCATCCCTTACCCTTTCACCCATGCAATCAATCCCCACCGTAGATCTTCTTGATCTAACGGTTCCCGCTTAACCCGATCCAATAACCCATTGCACACAACATTCCCGCTATCAAACAAAATAGCCCACGTCACCATTGGTCCCACCCCCCATTATTCAACCGCCCGTCCAATCTCCGGCTGCCACCTGGCCTCCATTATCCACCTTCCACCTATCGCGCTCCCCCGTGGCCGTTGGATCTACACCCCCAGATCCAACGACCCACGTTCAGTTTCACATAGAATTTACTGTCAGGGTTTAATGACCCGGATGAACACGAAATAGGCGGTATTGGGGTGGACAGGTGTCACAACCTGTGTGGTATTGCGTTCAAAATGCGCAAAACCACTTACTGCTTGGATGCCATGCGAAAACTGCTGACGATTTTCGTAAAACCACTTTTTCATTTCGCGCCAAAATACAATTTTTAACCCATTTTCTTTGTATTTCCACCTCCCTCCATGCATTTCTCTTTCCGCCTCACTGCTCCTTCCGCTTCCTTTAAGCCTCTACTGGCAGTTTAGCCCTTAAATTCGCAGGTTTTATATAACAAATTGTGTGTTTGTTTGCAGGTTTTAAAAGATGGGTTATTTAATAAAAACAGTCTTATAGCCAAGAAAACAATGGCACAGGGCTGAAGATCACCATCTCTGAAGCCTAATCAATGTAGAAAAGAAGCTTTTGGGGGTGTAAATCTGGGTTTGAATCAATGATTTATGAGCATTGGTCATATAATCAAACCCTCCTACATCGATGAAAGCCACCTGTACACTGACAAAGGAAACAAAAGAAGAACAGTGAAAACAAAGATTAAAGAAAAAGGATTACGCACAAAGTTGAAAGTTAAAGGCTTATTCCACAGTTTAGGGATAAAGCACAGAGTCAAAGACAAATTAATTAAAGGTTAATACAGTCAGCAGAAAGGAAAAAAAGCCCGAAGATGATAAGAAGGCCTAAAAGCATAATTAGAGGCCTAATTCAGTGTTTAAAGCAATATAACAGACAGATCACCCAAAATAATGCTTCGAATGCCAAATCACTAAAGAAATTACTCCTCCAGAGATCAAAATTCCACCTACGAGATCCATTTTCCTCAAAAGAATACAAATTGAATGCACAGTCAAAGATATTTTCCAAAGATAGCTCAGAAGTAATTGCCAGCCTAACAAAAGCCTCCAAAGTCAACAAAAGTGACTAAAGTAGATAAAATTTAATGTAAAATTAATTAAAACAGAGTTAAACTTTGAAATCTTCTCCATAAGGCCTCCCAAAGGTCGAGAAGCATTTACTCTGTATTAATTGAACAATTAGACATTCCTTTCACTCCACCTCCTCAATTTACCTATATATATCATATGAAGAGTCTAGTGTTATTGTTCGTTGAATACTCATTGCATGTAAATAGCTGTTGAGGCTGCTGAAGCTCTATTTTGTAATTGAAGAAAAGATAGGCTGAGAAGAGAAGTTTGAAGTTGTAAAGACCTACTGGACTTGAAGATTGTAACTGGTTTGAACATCAAATATACAAGATGATTTATGAGATCCTGGTCTATGTCAAATGGTGATGTTTTTCTTACTGTAATTGTTATTTTTCTCATGTTTTCCATATTGTCCACTTTCTCTGATAAAAAACAGCAAATATAGATTAGGATTTACTGCAAAGTACCCTATTTCTCACTGATAAATCTTTATCTTTATGTTTTCTGCTAATTGTTGCTTTGAGAATAATTCAATAGAGTATAACCGGTGAAGTGTGTGGTGAGCCCATGTTTCCTGAGTACAACTTGAGATATTGTCTTTGAAATTTCTTAAAAAGTTTGCTAAGTAAATTTGAACTAGGGAAGTCTATGGTTAGCCCTGTCCTCTAGTTTATCTCCAACAATAGCTTTGAAAAGTTCCCTAAGAGTATGCTGAAAGAAGGATAGGTTCAAAGTCCTTACCTGATCTTAAGCTACCCTTTGTTCTCTTATATGTTTTCTACTTTCTGAAGGTAATTTGTTAGATTACTGGATTGTTTTCTGAAAAGTGTGCTTTATTAAAAGTTTGCCCAAAGAAGTCTATGGTTTGCCCTGTCCTTTGGCTTGCTTCAAACAGTTACTTTGAAAGGCTTTCTTGTCTAGTGAAGTTAATAGATTCTTAAATGGTTATCAGCTTTGCTTCTTTTACAACACTTTTAATGTTCCATACCACAAAATATTCTTAAAGAGATCTTTTGACATAGATGACTTGCCCCATAGACCAAACTTAAAAATTGTTGTGAAATTAAATCCTTTTGTAACTCCATAGCCCAATGGATTGATACTGTTTCTTACCTATCCTATCAGTTGAACCATTATTTCAGCCTACTTGCACCTTTACCCCTCAAAAGACTTCCTTCATTTCAATGATATCCATCCCAACCAAAACAAACAAAACCCTTGTACTTCATAACTAGCCTAATATCATATCATAAACCTTAAAGATATATCTTTTGAAAACACTTATATAGAGAGATCCCTCTCTGAATCCAGAAGGGCTAGATCCTAAGATTCCAAAGTGGTTTTGATGTAGGCTCTGTAGCGTTTGTTCTTGCCAATCTGGCAAACTACGGAGACCTAACATTTTCGACACACCAATACTCTCTATCCTGTTGTCCTCCATGCTTCCAGCCGAAAATCAAAATCCAGTGTAGTTGTTCTAACTGATGCACAAAATAAAAAAAATTAGAACATCAGATTATCAAATGGGAAGACTTGAGTTTCCCAGAACATTGGGTTGTTGATAATAAAAAACCCCCAGAAATATAGAGAATTACTTCTGTTGATATCAAATAAGGACCTTCATCTGCTGTAGTGTCTTTTCCTAGAAGATCTACCATAGATCGCAGGAGATTACACATCGCCTACAAAGCTTCACCTATGTATATAGATCCGCAACATGTTGATACTGCCAGTTCTTTCACACCATCTGTAAATTGTCAGCACATTGATTTATTTGAATATGCCCAGATAGTGAATTTTTCCTCTTTACAAGTCATATGCCCAAGCAGCAATCAGAAAGTTAATCTCAACAATCTTGCAGATTCTATCATACATCAAAATCATCACCCTAGGACAGGATAATCTCCTCCCGCAACTTCTGTAAATCCTTTTCCAAATCCAAAGTGTTTTGATATTCCATTCCCACATGATTTTGACCATATAATGACTTCCTTCCTTGGAAAACGAGGACCCTCGCCTTAATGAAATGTTTGGTAAAATGCGTCCTCCTGGTATGCCTAAATATGGTCTAGGGTATTTAGAACAAATGGATGATCTAATTCCTCAATCCATATTTAAAAACTTTGTTCCAGATGATTGTAAGAAGCCTTCCAAGCCCAAGATGTACAAATTATTTTCGATAATGGAAGGATGTGAGTAATATAAGATTGATACTTGGTGGATCAAGAATATGTTAAACCGGGATTTGTATACTCACCCTGATTCTGAAATCTTTGGAATTAGCATGCCTAATCATGAGAAAGTCAAGCTATCAAAAGAATGGAAGGCCTATATGGAAAAAACAAATATTTGGTTATCTTTTTATGAATGGAAAAATAATTCAGACTCCACAGATGTGCATATGGCAGATGTTGAATCATCCTCAGCAAAGCATTCCTGGATTGCTACTGATGGCAGTAAACTTGAAACTCCTACCAATTTTCCTCCTTGCAAAGGAATTCTTTTAGGAGAAGCTCAAACATTGCGAAAGCTACTCCTTTGGTCATAAAAGATTATAATGCCCTTGGCATTGATGGTAGGATACAAAGAGTTAGTGAACAGATAAACTGGGCTAACACAATAGTCAAAGGATTAGAAATGAGTTGTGCGAAGTCCACAAAAGTAAAAGAAAGATTTGATGGTTTACAAGTCTCTATAAATAGCATTGATAGATCTCTGAATGATGTAAATTATTCCAGTACAGTGTTAAAAGGTTTTATTAGAGAATCTTTGTCAAAAATTGAAGATTTTGAAAAGAAGATTGATATAGGGATGCATTCTACTCAAGGGCTTATTGAAGAATTGTTTGAAAAAATTGATAAAATGCACATAGCTCCAAAAGATAAGCCCCTTCCTGTTTCTTATCTCTTCAAAAGATCTGTAAATATCCAACATCCTGTCAAGCGTGTTGATAAATTTCCCTTCCTTTTTCCAAAATAAACAACTGAAGAAAAATCTGAGCCCATAACCCTTTCTTCTCTGTTTAAAGAACCAGAAATACCAGAAAGCTCAGAACCACATATGTTCCCCATTTATGAGCCTCTTCAAAGCCAATATACCAGGTATCATGCACCTGATCTTAGTGGGAAAGTTAAACTCCCTGAAACACATAACTTCCATCCTGAATCTCATAGAGAATGGAATATAGACAACCTGAGTGTTGGCTAAACAAGGAAAATGATAGACTTAATGTTCACAGAATATAAACTTATGTGCCTCAAAGGGAAAAATGAAGTTGAAGCCTGTAAATATATCATTCAATGTTTTACTGGAACATTATTAAGATGGTGGGAAACAAAGACATCACCAACATTTGTGACAAAAATGGAAAATGAAATTTTGAAGGATGAAGGGGGAGATATTATTCACAATCCGGATGGAAGCCCACAAAGTAATATGATTGGAGCATTGACTTCATTTATTTTAGAAAATTGGTGTGGAGGAGAAGTTGAACTTTCAAATAATCATGAGATGATTCTCATGAACCTTAAATGGTATAAAATGTCCCAGTATGAAGAATTTCATAGGGATTAGATCCAAAGAATATATGAAGTCAAGGATAGCAAAAACATCTTATGGAAACATGTCTATTTGACAGCCTTGCCTTCAGAATTTGTTGATTACCTCAGACAACAAGATGCTTTCCAAATGCCTTTTAAATCTTGTACTTGGGGAGAAATGTATAGCATTATAACCAGAGTTCTTGTAGGACTACGTACAAGCATGAAAGTAAAAAAATCACTACAAAAATTATCCAGACTGCCAGACAGCAAATCTATCTGTAGAAAATATGGCCTATCCATAGATGACCCCATAGTGAAAAGAAGAAAAGCTAAAAAGAAGGCCAAGAAAGAAAAAGACAAGGATACAGAGACTATCCACAAAGGAAAAAGAAAGGGTCAAGAAAAGGATACTACAAGTATGTTCCAAAGACACATTATTATCAACCTAAGGATATTCATCTAGAAACACAAAAAAGAGGCCAGTGGAATAAACTGACTTGTTGGTTCTATGGCCAACAAGTACATACTTCAAATCGCTGCCTTCAAGCAAAAGAATCGAAAAGGAACAGGGGAAAAAATTATTTTGAAGCAGCAAAAAAGAAAAGAGAAATAAAAACTGAAAGCATGGTGTTAATCACATGTTTCGAATGTGGTTCCAAGAACCATAAGACAGAAAACTACCCAAGCTTCCCACACAGAGAACAAATACAACAACAACAACTTTGCTCTACCTCAGAATCCTCAAAAAGTTCTTCCTCAGAATATTCTGAAGAAGAATTATATATGCATATGAATGAATGAAATTGTACTGATTCAGATGATTTCCACTGTGATTCAAACACTGAACCAGAAAGCTCCTCTGATGAAGAAGAATTTGTTTCTGAAAAGAAACAAAAATAAAATTTTCTCATGGCATAAACTATAAATGATGAAGAAGCAAAATTACTTGCCAATATCAAAGCGCTAGCAGAAGGGGAAATGAAATAAAAGTTACTTGAAACATTTCTAAATACTTTGCATAAAAATCAAGAAAGCAGTAGCATGACTAATTCAAAAACAGAATCTAAGGCGTTATTTGTTGATGCCTCATTTGAAAGAAATACAAGAGCCTTTCAAAGAAGCCAACAAAAATCCAAAGCTAGATCCTTAACATTAGGAGAAATCAGCCAAGATATTCATAATCTCAAGAAGGAGATCTCCTCCTTAAAAACAAAAGTCTCTGAAATAGAAAAAGGAAAATCACTTGAAGATGAATAAATTTTTAGCAATCCAAATATAGAGATCTTTGAAGGAAAAAGAGATGACTCTGTTGGTTTTAGAGATATGTGAGTCATGAATATCCAATATCAACAGTACCATGTTATGTTAGATATCTGTATAAATGGTGGGATGTTTTCCCTAAAGACCCTCATTGACTCAGAAGCAGATGTCGATATCTTAAATTCAAAAGTAATTACTGCAAAATATTGGGGAAAATATTTTATACAGGTAATTGGGTTGGGAAACAAAGATCTGTTATATGAAGTTCCTCAGGCTTCTATATGCTTCAAGGATTATTGTATAAAACTGAAATTTGTTGTTGTTGACATTCCTATTGATTGTATCTTAGGAAATGTATTTTTGGCTGATGTAGAGCCACATGGATCAGTTAGATTAAAAAATGGTAAGGCTGGTTTTTTCATATATGTACCAAATTTTAAGGGTAAGCTACAAACAATTACTTTACCCTTTATATCCACACCAAGGGTATGTACTATGGTACAGGAAATGCAACAGATTGAAAAGGAAAAAAAGAATTAGAGGAGCTCAAGGAGCTAAAAACCACCATGAAAATAGGATACTATCTTCAAACTCCTATAATCAAGCAAAGAATGTCAACCTTGAGATTACAAATAGAAAGAGAATTTTGTGCTGAAGAACCTAATGCCTTTTGGCATAGAAAACAACATTGTGTGGAATTTCCATATGGAGAAGATTATGAGGGAAAACCATGTAAAAGCCGAGCAATTCCAATGAACAAAGAATACAAAGATTTGTGTCAAAGCAAAATAGCAAGCTTATTAGAAAGAGGATTAATCAGGGAATCTAGCAACCCTTGGAACTGTTATGGATTTTATGTCAATAAACATTCATAACAGATAAGGGGAGTTCCAAGACTAGTTATAAATTACAAACCCTTAAACTCTGTTCTTGCAGACGACACTTATCCTATTCCCCATAAGGGAAATCTCATAGCAAGAATATCAGGGGCTAAGGTATTTTCTAAATTCGATATGAAATATGGATTTTGGCAAGTTGCAATAAAGGAATCAGATAAATTCAAAACAAATTTCAATGTCCGAACAGGACACTATGAATGGAACGTGATGCCTTTTGGGCTCAAGCATGCTCCTTCCAAGTTCCAAAAAGTCATGGATACCATCCTTAAAACTTATTTTGATTGACTACTGGTCTATATTGATGATGTATTGATTTTTTCCAAAAATTTCCATGAACATTTTAAACATGTTCAAAGGTTTGTTCAATTAGTCAAACACAATGGCCTGGTGCTCAGTAAGAAAAAGATTGAACGCTTTCAAACAAGTATCAAATTTTTGGGACACGCAATCAAAGATGGACAGATCACTCTACAAAAGCATGCTTTGGAATTTGCTGACAAATTCCTAGATGTTATTATTGACAAAGCACAATTATAGATATTTTTGGGTTGTCTGAACTATGTAAGCAGTTTTATAAATATTGTGCTAAGGACAAGATATTACTCAACCAGATACTACAGAAACATCCACAACCATGGTCTCTCGCACATACAGAAGAAATCAAAAGAATTAAAAGTAACGTAAAAACTCTCCCTATTCTTCATATTGCTGATGAATATTCTTATAAAATTGTTGAAAGAGATGCCAAAGACATAGGATGGGGAGGAATAGTAAATTAGAAGAAGGAAGGAAAAAAGAAAATTGTTCAGTTTGTCTCAGGAACCTGGAGCCCATCTGAGAAAAGCTATTCTACTATAGAGAAAGAAGTCAAAGCAGCATGGAATTGCATTGACAAATTTGATATCCACCTAATTCATAAAAAGCTTCTTTTAAGGACTGATGCCTCTGCACTAAAAAAGGTCCTTAACAAAGACATAAAGAAACCAGGTGAAGCTAAGTTTGCAAGGTGGCAGGATCTATTTGCAAATTTCGACTTCGATTTCAAACATATTAAAGGAGAAAATAATTGCTTGCCTGATTTTTTGAAGTAGAGAATACCTAACTCGAGTTGACATTTTCATGGTAATAGTAACAGAAAGGGATCCTTCACAGCAAACAGAGACTTTGAGGAGTATTCATGAAGAACAGAACTAGGAAGAATACTGCAGAAACTGGAAACCCACATGGCAGTTAAGAAATACAAAGTTATTAGATGCAAATTTATAATCTCATTCAGACATACAACATTTAGCACGAGAGAGAAAAATCTATCCCAAGGGGAGTAAATGGATACACGATATGGTGTATCAAAGAAGTATGTTATCTACACATTTAGCCGAATAATATTTAAGTAAAAATTTTCATGATATAAATATGATTTGGACATAAGGAAGTAACCAAAGAAAGATTTTTCATAAGTACTTTACCATAAACAGGACTAGGTGGCCAAAATGGTATGATATGCCTGAAATGTGGCCATGGGGTGACCCATATATTATATTTCCAAATACCATTTATAACTTTATTGACTACAAAAATTTATGGTGGGATATCATGAATGTAGATGGAAAAGAAGAAGTTCATTATACAAGGGTCAAGTTTGGAGCAACATGGACTACTAAGAGACAAAGACAATGTGAATGGCTTCAACAATGGTGGACTGATTATGGATTGAATAAAACAACTATGGATCCTCTATTCTTCCAATCTGATTTCCAAATTGAATGTGAGATTTGTGGATTCTTAACCGAATGTTGGCATAGTCCCTGTAAAAACGTTGGAGATCTAAATAATTACCCAGATAGCCAAATTCTTTGTTACTTCATGAAGAGACATCATGAATGGTTAGTAATAACCAAGATAAAACATTAGATCATCCTAAGAAAACCAATGATCGTGCGAAGAATATATACCAAAGCTTGGGACTCGTTCAGATATTCAAAAATCAGATTTCTAGGGGCCACTCCTTTGTGAGAATAATCATGATTCTAGTGGGCTTATTCATAAAGTATCCACTATGTAATAATGATGTCTAGTCACCAGACTGTAGGTGACCAGTTTTCTTGTGGGATTTTCTGTTTAAAAGTATCCACAATGTAAATATTTCAGAAGATTCTAATCTTCTAGTTTAAAATTTTTTATACATCATAAAGTTTTCTGTGGGACTTGTTCAAATCATTCACTGTGTAATGTACTAATATTCCTTTCAGTCATGAGACTCGGAGAACTTCTCCGACTTTTGGTGGGATTTGACCCACATCTCAATGACTGATGGAGGATAGTACTCAATTTGTCTATCCGATCGTTGGATGTTTGTCCCCTCAATCTCCTATATAAGGAGGGAGTTAGGTTCATTCAAGGAATTTGGAGTTGGAGTTTGGAGTCAGAGTCGGAGAAAGAAGTTCTTGCTTTTGGAATCTTCTACCTCTTTAGAGTCTGAATCTGAGAAGCCTGCGCATCAGAGTGAGAGCTCTGGTGAGAACCTAAAGTGGCCAGATTCATAGGGTTTGCATCTATCAGTGTGTTTTAAGAAGTTCAAGTTCCAAGATAGAGTCTGTGAAAGGCCAGGTAGCCTTCAGATAGCTTCTTGTTTACCAAGTTGCAACATCTGATAAATGCCTTAACAATATACCTCTGAGAAAGAACTTTAGAATTTCTCTCTGTAAAGATTTGTAAGAAAATATTCATAAATAAAAGAGTATCCATTTCTGAGTTGATAATTTATCTGAGTACATTTTTATTTTTCGACCTGTGTTCAAATTTTCTGTTGAGGTAGTATTTATGAGACGAGAGGTTCGCTGGAGGTTCACCGAGGTCTAAGGAATACCAGTCTGTTGAAGAAAAGAGGTTGTGTGAAGGACGCATTCTTTTCTCCTTTAATATGTTCGACATCGAAGCCGAAATTTTCAAATAGAGCCTGCCACCTTGCAAACTTAGCTTCACCTGGTTTCTTTATGTCTTTGTTAAGGACCTTTTTTAGTGCAGAGGCATCAGTCCTTAAAAGAAACTTTTTATGAATTAGGTGGATATCAATTTTGTCAATGTAATTTCATTCTACTTTGACTTATTTCTCTATAGCATAATAGTTTTTTTCAGACGGGCTCCAAGTTCCTAAGACAAACTGGACAATTTTCTCTTCTCCTTCCTTCTTCTGCTCTAGTATTCCTCCACATCCTATGTCGTTGGCATCTGTTTCAACAATTTTAAAAGAATCTCCATCAACAATATGAAGAATAGGGAGAGTTTTTACCTTAATTTTAATTCTTTTGATTGCTTCTGTATGTGCAGGAAAATATGGTTGTGGATGTGTCTGTAGTCTTTGGTTGAGTAATATCACGTCCTTGGCACAATCTTTATAAAAACTGCTTACATAATTCAGACAACCCAAAAATCTTTGTAATTGTGTTTTGTCAGTAATAACATTTGGGAATTTGTTAGAAAATTCCAAAGCATGCTTTTGTAGAGTGATCTGTCCATCTTTGATTGTGTGTCCCAAAAATATGATACTTGTTTGAAAGAGTTAAATATTTTTCTTACTGAGCACCAAACCATTGTGTTTGACTAATTGAAAAAACCTTTGAACATGTTTAAAATGTTCATGGAAATTTTTGGAAAAAATCAATACATCATCAATATAGACCAGTATCCAATCAAAATAAGGTTTAAAGATGGTATCCATGACTTTTTGGAACTTGGAAGGAGCATGCTTGAGCCCAAAAGGCATCACGTTCCATTCATAGTGTCCTGCTGGGACACTGAAAGTTGTTTTGAATTTATCTGATTCTTTTATTGCAACTTGCCAGAATCCAGATTTCATATCAAATTTAGAAAACACCTTAGCCCCTGATATTCTTGCTATGAGATTTCCCTTATGGGGTATAGGATAAGTGTCGTCTAGAAGAACAAAGTTTAAGGGTATGTAATTTATAACTAGTCTTGGAACTTCCCTTATCTGTTCTGAATGTTTATTGACATAAAATCCATAACATTTTCAAGGGTTGCTAGATTCCCTGATTAATCCTCTTTCTAATAAGCTTGCTATTTCGCTTTGACAACAGATCTCTGTATTCTTTGTTCATTGGAATTGCTCGGCTTTTACATGGTTTTCCCTCATAATCTTCTCTATATGGGAATTCCACACAATGTTGTTTTCTATGTCAAAATGCATTAGGTTCTTCAACACAACATTCTCTTTCTATTTGTAATCTTAGGGTTGAGATTCTTTGCTTGATTATAGGAGTTTGAAGATAGTCTCCTATTTTCATGGTGGTTTTTAGCTCCTTCAGCTCTTCTAATCTATTTTTTTCCCTTTCAATCTGTTGCATTACCTGTACCATAATAGATACCCTTGGTGTGGATATAAAGGGTAAAGTAATTGTTTGTAGCTTACCCTTCAAATTTGGTACAAATATGAAAAAACCAGCCTTACCATTTTTTAATCTAACTAATCCATGTGGCTCTACAATAGCCAAAAATACATTTCCTAAGATACAATCAATAGGAATGTCAGCAACAACAAATTTCATTTTTATACAATAATCCTTGAAGCAGATAGAAGCATGAGGAACTTCATATAATAGATCTTTGTTTCCCAACCCAATTACCCGTCTAAAATATTTTTCCCAATATTTTGCAGGAATTACTTTTGAATTTAAGATATTGACATCTGCTCCTGAGTCAACGAGGGTCTTTAGGGAAAAAATCTCACCATTTATACAGATATCTAACATAACATGATGTTGTTGATGTTGGATAGTCATGACTCGCATATCTCTAAAACCAGCATAATCATCTCTTTTTCCTTCAAAGATCTCTATATTTGGATTGCTAAAAATTTCTTCGCCTTCAAGTGATTTTCCTTTTTCTATTTCAGAGACTTTTGTTTTTAAAGAGGAGATCTCCTTCTTGAGATTATGAATCTCCTGGCTGATTTCTCCTAATGTTAAGGATCTAGCTTTGGATTGTTGTTGGCTTCTTTGAAAGGCTCTTGTATTTCTTTCAAATGAGGCATCAACAAATAACGCCTTAGATTCTGTTTTTGAAGCAGTCCTGCTACTGCTTTCTTGATTATTATGCATAGTATTTAGAAAAGTTTCAAGTAACTTTTCTTTCATTTCCCCTTCTGCTAATGCTCTGATATTGGCAAGTAATTTTGCTTCTTCATCATTTATAGTTTGTGCCATGAGAACTTTTTCTTTTTGTTTCTTTTCAGAAACAAAGTCTTCTTCATCGAAGGAGATTTCTGATTCAGTGTCTGAATCACAGTGGCAATCATCTGAATCAGTACAATTGCATTCATTCATATGCATATTTAATTCTTCTTTAGAATATTCTGCACAATGTGTCCCATGTTTCTTGGTGCATGACCTACACTCATGGTGACGTATTTTTCTGTACAATCTATAACCAAGAAGGATTAAAGACGTGTTGTTTCAATTGATTTTATAGTACTATGTCAAATGATTTTAGGTGAGTATGCATTTACTTCATTAGCTATGATTTATCCATATCCCTATCCTTATGTGTGTTGCAAAGTATTTCATCTCTATTCTTAATCTTCTACTATCAAATGTCTCGTTTCTTTCAATTTTGATAAGTAGTGTCCTAATAACATGGTTTTGTATAAAAAATCTTACAACTCTTAATTTCCATTATTTTACAAATTATGGATGCTTAACACTCACTGAAATTATAGGAAATTCTAAGTAGTGATTTTGTGCCTATAATGTGTCCAAATTTTGTTCCTTATAGGTCGTTCTTAGAAATCATGAGTAGTGGTGTTGCTTGTGGCATGTTCTATGATGCACCTCTTTTGTTTCTCACAAGGATTTTCAAGATTTTAATGACTTTCCTTTTGGTTTTTAGACATTTCATTCCAAGGAATCAAACTGTAACTCAAGAATGCCTTTTCAAACTATGTCAGGCATGTAATGATCATGGCTACAATTAAACACATCCTTTTAGCATTAAATTATATTTGAATTTGTATTTGTAAATATAATTGGATACACATTCACACAATGTAGCGTTGGAAGCTATTGATGGGTGGAAGTTCCACTTGTTGGATCATTCACAACATTTTCGTGGTTTTGCTAGCAAATGAATCACTCTGACAAACCTAATCTCTACGAGTTTATTTCCTTATGTGGAAGGAAGTTTCCACTCTGGCGAAGAAATCTGGCAAAGATTTTCTATTACCATCAGTCAGGTGAAATGAAAGGATCTAAAGTTTCCATAATTTGTCTCACCATAGATTTGGCTTGCACGACGTACCATGCGATGCACATATCTATAAGGATATAACATGATGTAACATAACACTTAATACCTTAGATGGTTTCACAATCAGACGACGAAGAGAAGGGGGAGATGTTCAAGTCAATCTGTACCATCCGATTTTGAGAATTGGAGATTTAAATCCCAATATTGGTATGTCAGCAACTTTATATTTCATTAACAAAAACAAATCATTGCACAATAAGAGTCCAACCGACCAAATGCTATAGAAATAAATTAAAATATTATTAAAAAAATGAATATTCAATGTTACACTATGAAAAATGTGTAATTTTTTTGGCCAAAAACAATTAATAGCACTTAACCAAAAAAATCGATTGCATTATACACTACCTGCGGCAAGGGATAATAAAAGTTTGCGATACAATTAACTCCATTAATTATAAAACAATTATGATTAGTTTTCTCATAATTAAGTTATGAAAAAAATGATTAATATGTATTTAGAAAATATTAATAACAAAATAGTGCTTTATTCTAAAATTATAATAATTACCTATATAATGAATTAATTAAAAAAAGAAAAGAAATTGGTAAACAATTTGTTTCCATGAAAAAAATAAATTCAATTGTGTTTAAGTCTTTTGAGATATGTTATAAATTGTTGTTTGTAGCATTTATGAAATAATTACACTTGGTGTAATAATAATGAAATCAAATTTTCAAAAATAAAGTGACTGATTTTCCAAAAATTAATATTGAATTAAAAATTTAAAAATAATAATAGAAAAATTAAATAAAAAATCAATTCCCAAAAATATCATTTAACTTTAATTAGAATTATAAGAAATACATATTTTATTACTTTTACTTTAAAAAAAAATTATTCCCTAAATATATAAAATAAATAAATATTTTATTAAAAAATATTTAATAAAATTATTTGATAAATATGTTTTCTTTTTCCACCCTTGAGATTAGATAATGGGACTTCCATGAATATCATAAAAGTTAGACAATAGCAATTGGTTTTACCTTCTATGAATAAATTAATGTATTTTCTTTCTTTTATATATATATATATATAATATATAATATTAGATAAATATTTCTATTATTTTATAAACTATGGATGATTAACACTAATTGAAATTGTAGGAAATTTTGGGTAGCGATTTTGTGCTTACAATGTGTTTGATATTTGCTCTTCATAGGTTGTGTTTAGAGGCCTTGAGTAGTGGTGTTGTTCATGGCTTGTTCTATGATGCATCTCTTTTGTTTCTCACAGGGATTTTTGAGATTTTAATGACTTTCTTCTTGTTTTTTAGACTTTTTCGTTGCAAGGAATCAAACTTTAACTGAGGGCTCTCTTTTTAAACCATGTCAGACATGTAATGATCATGGCTTGTATTAAGCATATATTTTTAGTGTTAAATTATATTTGAATTTGCAAGTATTTGTAAAGACGATTGGATGCACATTCACACATTGAAGTGTTGGAAGCTATTGATGGGTGGAAGTTCCACTTACTGGATCATTCACAACAATTTCATGGTTTTGCTAGCAAATGACTCACTTTGACAAGCCTAATCTCTACGACTATTTTATTTCCTCCCGTGGAAGGAAGGTTCCACTATGGCGAAGAGATCTAGCAAAGATTTTCTATTACCATCAGTTAGTTAAAACTAAAGGCTCTAAATTTTCCATGATATGTCTCACCATATATTTGACTTACATGGCGTACCAGCTAATGTGCATATTTGTAATGATATAACATTATGTAACATAACACTTAATACCTTAGATGGTTTCACAATCGTACGACAAGGAGAAAGAAGCGATGTTCAAGACAATCTATACTGTTCAATTTTTTAATTTAAATCTAAGTATTAATATGTCAACGACAATATATTGTCCTGATGATGGGTCTTGTTTTAGACCCGAAACGTAGACTTAAAAATGAGAACTGTGGAGATTCCGAGCTGTGATTCTAAAAATATATTGCATTAACAAAAACAAATCATTACATAATAAAGGTTTGACCAATCAAATGCTATATAAATTAATTAAAATATTATTAAAAAATAATATTAAATATTACACTACTAAAAATATGTAAATTTGTTTATCAAATACAAACTAATAACAATCAAACAAAATATCTACTATATTATAATAAAAATTTGAGATAAAATTAACTCCATAAATTATAAAACCATTATGATTAGTTTTCTCATCATTAAGTTATAAAAAAGAGTTAATATGTATTTAGAAAATATTAATAAAAAAATAATGTTTTATTCTAAAAGTATAATAATCAAGTTTATAATGAAATTAATAAAAAAAGAAATGGGTGAACGATTTGTTTCAGTGGAAAAAAAGAAATCTGGTTGTGTTTTAAGTCTTTTGAGATATTTTATATAAGCAGTTGCCCTTGATTTAATAATGAAGTCAATTTTTTAACGTTGAAAGTCACTGATTCTTACAAAAAAAATTAAAAATAATGATAATAAAAATAAATAAAATGTCAATTTTCAAAAATACCATTTCACTGTGATTTATATATTTATTTTAAAAATTATTCTATTAAAACAAATAAAAATAAAAAAATAAAAATAAAAAGTCAATTTCCAAAATTATCATCTAAGTGTGATTTATATATTTATTTTAAAAATTATTTTATTAATTTTTTTTTAAATAAAAAAAATGAAATAAAAAGTTAATTTCCAAAAATATCATTTAACTCTCTAGAAAAAAATATTTTATTACTTTTATAAAAAAAATAATAAAATTATTTGATAAATATGTTTTTTTTCACCCTAGGTAGTGGGACTACTCATAAGTTTTTAATTGATGAATATTATAAAAAGTTAGACACTAGCAATGAGTTTTACATTCCTTGAATACATTAATATATTTATTTTAATTATTTATCAACATAGATCTATTTGTACGGACATGACATAACTGGAGAGGGATCAAATTTCTTTATGTATAAAGTTATGTTAGAGTGCCAAAAACAATGTGTATTTTTTTATTGTTTAAATTGCATTTTTGAAAGTTATAGAGATTACAAAGTGAAACAAGTCATTGGACAGTTCCTAAAACACCATGGATGGAAAGGATCTGTCATCTATGTGAGAATATGAACATCAAGGATGAGAATCACTTCCTCTTAGAGTGCCCGACGTACAACCACATTAGAGCTCAATTTCATAATCTTTGTTGCAATAGTGGCCTTCCGCTTCTCTCCAAGCTTTTTGAGCATAGGAATAAAATCTTAAATCAAACTAAATAACTCTTTGCTTTAGGTCCGATAGACCAAAGATTAACCACCACCACCGTCATCATCATCACATAACATGTGTATTGAGCAATTTTATTGGCTTACATTAAATTGATTTTTTTTGTTATTGGTATATTTTTAAGTATAGGTCAATATTAATTCATATTAAAATATTGTATTCATAACTCACATTGAATATTTTATTATGTGCAACATTAAAATATTTTTTTTTAACATTTTTTTCTATATATACATATTTATGAAATTGATATTAAGTGTTAAAATATGTTTGAAAAGTATAAGGTTTAAACATCTTACTCACATATTTTTTTGTGTACTTCTACTTACTTTACATGAAATTATATTAGGTCATATAGAAAACTAATTAAATATGCATATCATATTTGTTTTTATATATTATTGCCGACATTACTTTTCTATTTAGAGAATATTTTATTTTATTTTAACGGTAACAGACATACGTACATTTTTTCACCATCATCATCATCACATAACATGTGTATTGAGCAATTTTATCGGCTTACATTAAATTGATTTTTTTTGTTATTGGTATATTTTTAAGTATAGGTCAATATTAATTCATATTAAAATATTGTATTCATAACTCACATTGAATATTTTATTATGTGCAACATTAAAATATTTTTTTTTAACATTTTTTTCTATATATACATATTTATGAAATTGATATTAAGTGTTAAAATATGTTTGAAAAGTATAAGGTTTAAACATCTTACTCACATATTTTTTTGTGTACTTCTACTTACTTTACATGAAATTATATTAGGTCATATAGAAAACTAATTAAATATGCATATCATATTTGTTTTTATATATTATTGCCGACATTACTTTTCTATTTAGAGAATATTTTATTTTATTTTAATGCTTACACTTTTTCACTTTTTCACTTCTTTTTTTTTTAACTCCATTTTCATAACATGTCCAGATACATCACCTCGATCGGGAAAGGGAATTGAATCTGTGATGAGTGCTACAATAACCCACCTCATCACCGTTTAACCAAGACCCCATAGACCATATATATATATATATATATATATATATATATATATATATATATATATATTCGACAAATATTTCTAAATGTAAATTTCCCAGTTGTAATTTATGATGAAAAAATAATTTCTGGAGAAAACATTATTACAAATTATTTTTCTCCATAATTTGTTTTCTCTATATATGTTTATTTATATTAAATAGATAAAAAATTATATAATATTAAATTTTTTTTGATGTGGTTTGTTGTTGGAAATAACAAAAGTAATTGATTTTTGTTTTAAATGTTGATATACTATGATACATACAAAAAAGAGTTACTTACCAAGATTTGATTATGCAAGTCATTAGTGTTGGTAAATTTCATTAGTTAATTCTAAGTGAACTAAATAAATTATAAGTTTTCTAAAATTATCTAGAAAAGGTGGAAATATCAATAGTGCTTAGAAAGATTAAATTGATTAGAGATTACTGGGTTGCAAACCACTTCTTCATATTCTTCCACCCCAACATTATTTAATAAACATATATTTATTCATTATTCTTAAAAATATTCATTATATATGATTAAGATAAAAATATAATTAATTTTTAGCATTTTAATTGTAAATTTATTAAAAATTAAGTTATATATTTAATAAAATATGTAAATATAAATTTAAAGTGATTTGAAGAGTACATGAAAGTGGGAGGAATGTAAAATTTCATAGAACTTTTATCTTTCCAATAAAACAGTTATGATGTACTTATTGTAGAAATTTGCTGAATAATGATTAATTATCCACCGAGACTATCCTGATCACATACAATTCGAATTTATATGCAACACATAATCTCTTCCACTCAGATCATCACAAATGCGGAAATAAAATCAAGCGATAACACATCAAATCATCATACACATTAACACAGTATGTATGGGGAAAGCTTATAGCTGAAAACCCCGCAGCTATTGTGTATATTATAATGGAGAAATAAAGTAACAAACTCAGTACAATACTCCTCACAAGTACTCGGTACTTTCTCATACAGTTACCCACAATCTAGCTCAGTTTTGAACAGGTTACTGGTTCAAAACTCACCGCCAATTGCCTTGCCTCTATTGCACAATCCAGGCCTGTCTATATAGAGATCCAAGGTTCGAATCTCCTTGGCTTGACTGCGCAATTGTCATGGACAAATCCTCTAAGTGTGGTGCAAATCTCATGCACAACTGATGTCGCCACTGATAGCTAACTCCACCCTTTCATCTACCTCTTTCACTGGTCTCCACTGAACTGATCATGCACTGTAGTGAACTGATGTGTTCTTGAGTTGAATAATGATTTACTAATTAATGAATTAAATAATATTTAATTCACTCCACTCATAACTAATTGATTAGCTAGTTAAACTAATCTCAACTAGTTCAACTAAAATAAATAGAACACAACTCCACTAGCTGTCTCATTAACTCCACCAAACTTCTGCCACTGAAGTCCTAAATGAAGTCAACCATGCATGATGCCATCAAACCCTTGGGAATAGCGTAATTCCTCTGTCAGATGCATGAGCCACTTCTGTAGCTCGAACTGAAGTGCTCCAAGAGAGTAAACTGTTGTTTAGAGTCCAAATATTATTAAGGGTAAATAATATTTGACTTCCCTATTTTTAGGAGAGGCGGTCTAAAAATAGACTTCGACCTCTTCGACCTAAAAAATAGAGTCTCATCTATTTTTACCAACATGACCAATGCTCCAAGAATCTCAAACTGGAATCCCCGAACCATGCTCCATATGTCTAAAAATAGACATAGTCTAAAAATAGATTTTGTGCCAGAATTTGCCTACGGGCCCACTTAGTGAAGGCGACTTCATTTCACTAAGCTCCATCATCTTGCTGCATTCTCAACACTCCCTCTCAGCAAGATATGGATTATCTGCAATCCCTATCCTGCCTCTGTGGAATTCGAACTTGCTCCTGGTGAGCGCCTTCGTCAGGATGTCGGCATCCTGATCCTCCGTGGGAACATATGAAAGCATCATGATTCTCCGCTGAACACAATCTCTGATATGATGATACCTGATGTCAATGTGTTTGGACCTATCATGAAATACTGGATTGGCCGAGAGTTTAATGCAACTCTGGTTATCACAGTAGATCACTGTAGGCTCCAAATGCAACCTGAACAATCCTGCGAGGATCTTCCTCATCCAAATAGCCTCGCATGCAGCCAAACTAGTTGCCATGTACTCGGCCTCTGCTGAACTGAGTGCCACGGATCTCTGCTTCCTGCTGTACCAGGAAACTGTTGTCGACCCAATGCTGAAAACTCTTCCAGATGTGCTCTTCCGGTCCGTTGGACTCCCTGCCCAATCTGCATCAGTGAAGCCAGAAAGCTTCGCTCCATCCTCCTGTCTGTACCATAGACCATATCCCGATGTGCCTCTGATATAGCGCAATACATGCTTGCCTGCCTTCAAAAAGAGCTTGGTAGGCTTAACCATAGCTTGCGAAAGCTGGTTAACTGCATAGCATATATCGGGTCGTGTATTGACCAGATACATAAGCGACCCCACCAACTGTCGATAGACAGTGGCATCCACTACCTCCGCTGAAGTAGCATCCTCCTTCCTCCAACCACCGGGAAGAGGAGTGTCAACAGGCTTGCAGCCTTGCATGTTGAACCTCTCCAGAATCTCCCGGGCATACTTGCCCTGAGAAACAAACAGTCCTCCGCTGCGCTGCCAAATATCCAATCCCAGGAAATAATGAAGGATGCCCAAGTCCTTCATCTCAAACTCTCGTGGAAGATCCTCCTTGCATGAAAGTATCAACTGCTCATCGCCAGTCAAAATCAGATCATCTACATACAGTACGATGATCAACAGCTTCCCCTCCACCACAATCTGGTACAGGTTAGGATGCGCCTCACTCTTGGAGAATCCAAGCCCGGTGAAGTAGCTGTCTATCCGAGTGTACCAAGCACGAGGTGCTTGCTTCAGCCCGTACAGTGCTCTCTTGAGTCGGCACACATGCGACTCACTGCTGAAGATCTCGAAACCTTCAGGGTGCTCTATGTACACCTCCTCCTCAATAACTCCATTGAGGAACGCAGTCTTCACATCCATCTGATGAATGTGCCACCCCATCTGCGCTGAGAGAGCAAGGATCGTCCGTATGGAAGAGTACCTTGCGACGGGTGCAAAAGTCTCCTCATAGTCAATCCCCTCGATCTGTGAGAAGCCACGGGCGACAAATCTCGCCTTGTACTTCTCCACACTCCCGTCAGCCGCCTGCTTCACCTTGTAGATCCATCGCGAACCTACAACTGATTTCCCAACCGGTCTTGGGACAATCTCCCATGCCCTGTTCCTGATGATCGAATCATATTCTTCGATCATGGCATCAACCCATGCGGGTTCCTCCACAGCTTCCTCAAAAGAGGATGGCTCTGTCACAACACATTGACTCACAAGAGCCATGTATCCAATGTACCGATCCGGTGACTGTCTCTGTCTGCGCTGTGCTGTAGGTGGTCCTACAACCTTCTCTGCATCCCGAGCCAGTCGCTCAGCTTCTGTAGTGCGCATGCGCCCTCTGATGGTTGGCGCTGCCTAGGTGGTTTCTTCCACCTCCTGAACCTCCTCTTGTGGCTGATCCACATCCGGAAGCTCCTCCTTAGGAACTAACAGCTTCTCATCTGCATGCAAGTGTAGCTCCCTCTCAAGCGAACACTGCATGGCTTTCTCCTCCTGAAATTTTATATCCCGTCGCACAACAGTCTTGCGACTGTCTGACAAATATAACCGGTAGTTGTGAGGTGTATCAGTGTACCCCACAAATATTCCAACCTCAGCAGTTGGATCCAGCTTCCTTCTCGCATCCTTCGTCACATGCATGTAGACGGGAGAACCAAAAATCCGCAAATGGGAAATATCAGGCCTCTTGCCAGAATAAGCCTCCTCCGGTGTACTCATGCCAAGAACCTTGTGAGGACAACGGTTCTGCACATACACTGTTGTATTGCATGCCTCGGCCCACAAGTGAAGGGGTAGGCCCTGATCATGCAACATCGCCCGTGCAGCACCCACGATCGTTCTGTTCTTCAGCTCAGCCACCCCGTTCTGCTGCGGGTTATGGGGTGCGATGAGCTCTCTCCGAATCCCTTCTGCGCTGCAGAACTCCTTGAATTCAGCCGAGATGAATTCACCACCATTATCACTCCTTAGAGCAATCACCTTCTTCCCCGACTCCTTCGCGACCAGTGCTTTAAACTCACAGAACTTCACGAATGTATCGCTCTTCTTCTGCATGAAGAAGATCCAGCACTTTCGAGAGAAATCATCAACAAAGATCACATAATACTTGTGCTTTGCTATCGAAGCAACTGAGAAAGGACCACACACGTCTGTGTGAACTCTCTCAAGGATCGTCGTGGCACGACTATCCTTCTCGTGAAAGGTGGCTTTCACATACTTCCCAAGGTACACCCCTTGCACTGATCTGACTGCGCAAGAGTGCCCTTAGGAAGCCCAGTAGAAATCTGCTGCAGGATCTTCAAAGCTCCATGGTGAAGGTGGCCCAATCTCCTGTGCCACAGTTCGCCCTCATCATCCCGGCTCACCACTTCTCCCACTTTGCATGCCATAGCTGCGCAGCCATCTACCTGCAACTGATAAAGGTTCTTGGTTCGAACCCCTATCTTCCGGGTCTCTCCAGTAGTCTTACTGCGCAGGAAGGCTTTTCCTTCGCTAAAGACCACATCATACCCCTTATCCTCCAACATCGCTACTGAAATCAGGTTCTTCTTCAATCCGGGTACATGCATGACATCCTTTAATACAAAGGGTCTACCAGACTCCCTCTGAAAGGATACGGTACCGATACCAGTCGCACTGTATCTACCATCATCGCCCATCTCGATGTGCACACCCAAATCTTTGTCCTCCAGATCTGAGAACAACTCCCAATCTCCCATCATATGAAATGACGCACCGCTGTCCAAGAACCATACCGATCCCAGCACACTTGAAACCAAGCATGCGATCAGTGAGCTTTTGGCGATACTGAGGTATTTGGCAATACTGTCGCCCTTCTCCATCTTGATGTTCCTGAGCTTATCTTTGAGCGCCGGCTTCCTTTGGTCGCTCTTACTCTGGAATAGATCCGTCAAAGCTTTCCACATTAAATATGGAGTAGCCTTTCCATGCAGGCTGGATACAATATGATCCTTGACGCCCTCCAACAGGATCCTTCGACACTTCGCCATCTTCTTTTGCCATGCATCGACTTCAGCAGGATCAATGGGCTTTTGGACATCCGTATCTACGAACTCCTTGAGACCATTATCTTCTAATACTGCTTCCATGCGATCCTTCCATGCAACATAATTTGAACTGCCTTCAAGAGCATATTCGAGTCACAAACCGTTGAAAGACATTTTCAACACTGGCACCAAGAAAACAAAACTGCTGCAAAATTTCGAATTCCACCTCAAAGCTCAACCGCTCTAGATCTGTGAGAAAAAAATATTTCTAGCACAGAGATTGACTGCAAGGGGCATTTACCAGACCTTTCACTTTTCGAAGAAAGATGAATCCAGAGGCTACCTGGCCCGCATGCAGACTCTGTCTACCGAAATAAGTTTGTAATCACTGTGATGATCAATCTCTGCTTCAATAGCTCCGATACCATATAGAAATTTACTGAATAATGATTAATTATCCACCGAGATTATCCTGATCACATATCAATTCGAATTCATATGCAACACATAATCTCTTCCACTCAGATCATCACACATGCGGAAATAAAACAAGCGATAGCACATCAAATCATCATACACATTAACACGGTATGTATGGGGAAAGCTTATAGCTGAAAACCCCGCAGCTATTGTGTATATTATAATGGAGAAATCATGTAACAAACTCAGTACAATACTCCTCACAAGTACTCAGTACTTTCTCATGAAGTTACACACAATCTAGCTCAGTTTTGAACAGGTTACTAGTTCAAAACTCACCGCCAATTGCCTTGCCTCTATTGCGCAATCATGGCCTGTCTATATAGAGATCCAAGGTTTGAATCTCCTTGGCTTGACTGTGCAATTGTCATGGACAAATCCTCCAAGTGTGGTGCAAATCTCATGCACAACTGATGTCGCCTTTGATAGCTAACTCCACCCTTTCATCTACCTCTTTCACTGGTCTCCACTGAACTGATCATGCACTGTAGTGAACTGATGTGTTCTTGAGTTGAATAATGAGTTACTAATTAATGAATTAAATAATATTTAATTCACTCCACTCATAACCAATTGATTAGCTAGTTAAACTAATCTCAACTAGTTCAACTAAAATAAACAGAACACAACTCCACTATCTGTCTCATTAACTCCACCAAACTTCTGCCACTGAAGTCCTAACTGAAGTCAACCATGCATGATGCCATCAAACCCTTGGGAATAGCATAATTCCTCTGTCAGATGCATGAGCCACTTCTGTAGCTCGAACTGAAGTGCTCCAAGAGAGTAAACTGAAGTTTATAGTCTAAATATTATTAAGGGTAAATAATATTTGACTTCCCTATTTTTAGGAGAAGCAGTCTAAAAATAGCCTTCGACCTCTTCGACCTAAAAAATAGAGTCTCATCTATTTTTACCAACATGACCAATGCTCCAAGAATCTCAAACTGGAATCCCCGAACCATGCTCCATATGTCTAAAAATAGACATAGTCTAAAAATAGATTTTGCGCCAGAATTTGCTTGCGGGCCCACTTAGTGAAGGCGACTTCATTTCACTAAGCTCCATCATCTTGCTGCATTTTCAACACTTATTTCATATATATATATATAATATGGTAAAAGTTATATATAATTTTTAAAATAAATTATATAAATATATTGTATTGAGAGTTTGATATTAAGTAAAATTATGTGTTTACATGAAGTGATTATATTGAAATTTTATTTGAGGTCATAATAATTATAATCTCATTAAGACTATCATTTATCATATATATTTGACTGTTAACTTGCCTAGTAAATGTTGGGTCTTTGGAGGTATACACTTTCCAAAAGACCAGCAAGATCATTACAAAACTAACAATACATAGTAAAATTGATGCAAGTTCCACTAACTAAGTTCCAAAGTTATCCTCTTCTACAATAGGCACATTCAAATCTAATTTTATTACTTTTCCTGCACTTTCCTCATCTAGATTAGAGGAGATATGAAGAGACAAGGATTTAATAATTGTCTACAGATCCTCTAGTTGCTAGTGAAGACCATCTGCTTCATCCTCTAATCACCTTTATTGAGTTATGTCTTCCATTGGTAATTCCATTATTGTCATAACATCAACAAATACCTGGTTCAATTTGGTTGATTAGGAGCTCAAGTTCGAGCTAAGGAAAAAGCTCAAAATTGAAAGTATTCAAAATCACTTGGAAGCTGAACGTCCGGATAAGCCTCATCGATACGATCCTGGCGCCGTGAACGACACTCAAATCTGACATCGTATGTGAAAGTTATGCAAGTTTGAAGTTTACAGTAACCTTCAAAAAAATCAGTTTGACCAGATTTGAATTTGACTTTTAAAATATTAAAAAAAGAATATTCCAAGGAATATTCCTCAAAATATTCCCTGGAATATTCCACAGTGGCGAATCAGTGGTCGACAAATGTCAGTTTACTGTTGATTTGAAGATTGACTTGGGACTTTACGGGCCAATCATGGGCTACCACGTGGCCCCCAGGTCGTGGAAAGAGTTGGTATGGTTTATATATCAAAATTTTTGCAAGTCCGTGGGTTTGAACCCCAGACCTCCTGCCAACCAACAAGCACTCCAACCAACTCATCTACGAGTTATGTCTTAACATGTTATGCATCAAAGTTCTATTTAACGTTTGAAAAAGATGTGGGTGGCGGAAAAAGGGGGCCAACCCCCTACATACCACATACTCCATACGACCCAGAGCCGAAGACCGGGAGCTAACCATGGGCGTATTTTTTTAATTGTGGTTTAATTAACCAATAAAACATGGCTTAGCCACTAATCTGTTGTTTAGCGCACAAAACGCGCTTATTTTTAAAACATATTTATTCACTAATCAAAACACAATTAAGTTAAGTTAATCCAGGATTAGGATTTGGCGGAATTTATGGCGGGCGTGCCATTTTTGGCGGGACTGGCCAGAATGGTCGGCTTAGGCAAGATTGGGAAAATACTGTTTTGGTTATAACTTCTTCATTACTGAACCTTTTTGAACAATTTTTTTTTTTTTTTAATTTTGGGTATTCATAGGATTATGGATCCATTGGAATAGGTTGCATAGCCATTAGAGTTGATCTTCAGCCCCTTTTTCTTCAGGGAAGCAATGAGAGCTATCAAGGCCAAGAGGGAGTTGGAGTTGTTTTGGGCTATGCTTAACCATTTGAGGTGAACCAAAAGTCAATTTCGACTATTTTCAGCATTCCAGATCCATTGGGACAGATTACAAAGGCATTAGAGGTGTTATATAGCCATTTTAGCTTCAGGGAAGCTTGGAGAGCCATTAGGGCCATTGGGGAAATGGAGTTATCTGGAGTTGTACCTCACTGTTTGAGGTGATCCAAAAACCATTTTCAGCTAATTTCTACCTTTTGAACCTAATGGAAGAGGTTTTAGAACTATTTGAGGACTTATATAGCCCAAAAATCTTCAGAGGATTTCAAAGAGCCATCAGGGCCTTGTTGAAGAAGGCACTGTTTATGGTAATTCTTCACTGTTAGTGAATATGGAAAGGAATTTTTAGCATTCTAATGTCTTATGAATCTATATTTGCTTTCATATTTGCCTATTGAGGCACTTTTAGACTTTTATTATCATTTTGGAGCATTTTAATACAAGAGGACAAGCTCATTTTGGGAGGCTTGATCCAACAGACGTAGCCTAGGAGGGGTGAAATTCTCACCAAACATTTGTGTCATGTTATGCTGAAGTTATATTGTTGTATATTTCTGATTTAATATGTTAAACAAAAAACTTAAATTAACTTTCCCTCACACATAAACTCATAAACAGTTACCAAAAACACTTTTTTTAGTTAGCAAGACATGGAAAATTTTGCACACATTTAATTAAATGGAAATGGATACCTTGCACACATTTTCAAGTACTTCCATTTTCAGATCAGATGGTATCAGAGCTTAGGTTGAGCTTTTGTTTTTGTGAAAAAGGTGTTAAAACAATGTAAAAGATTGATTGTTTTATTGTTTGCAAAATGGTTGTTGTATGAGTTTGCTTGAGTTGAAAAGATAGTTGTTGATAGATGAGTATTGGAAAGGAAAAAAGGGTTGTAGGCTATTTCCTTACCCCAAAGTACCTCAAGATTATCTTTGGAAAACAAACCCACTTGATTAGTTTTTGCTACAAAAAACTATTGGAGTTTGTGTTTTATGGCTGCTTGAATAAGAGTATGGCTCTAAAGACATTTGATTAAAATCTTGTCATTTGTTTGAAGGCTTTGAGAAATTTTCTTTGGAAGTTCCTTTTGATAATTTGACCATTTACGTAATGAAAACTTCTTCTACAAGTGAATTTTCCTCCTTCACGAGATTCTTCAATGATGACATGAAGAATGAGTTCATCAAGGTGAAGGACATGGTGCAGATTCTAATTGAGGATCAAAGAGAAAGTTTTAAGCTCCATGCACAATTGCTAGCCATGAAGGAAGAGAAGGAAACAATTCTCCAAAGACTGCATGACATGGAGAAACAACTCCTTCAAGCTCAAGAATATTTTTCCAAGAACAAGCCTAAGGAAGAGACAAACCATTCCAACTTGTCTTCAATTTACTCAATTAAAAAGTGTGTTGGTTCTTTTGAAAAACATATAAGGGGTATAGGGTCCAAATTAATGTTTAAGATGGGCTATCATGAAGGCAAAGGTTTGGGCAAGCATGCACAAGGCATGGTTGACCCTATTTCAGTTGTGGAGTGACCCACGAATTTTGGTCTTGGTTATGTGCTGTTTAATGGTGAAGACTCCAAATCCTTGAATGCGTGTGATGCAAATTTAAAGAGAACCTTTATTCCAAGTTCTAAAATGCACATATGTCAAAATTGTTTTAAGGATGATTGCCATTGTTTTAAGCCATCATTGTAGCAAGTAGAGGGTAAACATGTCGCTTATGGCGAGCATGCAAATGTAAGTAGTTTTCAAGACAAGAACTGTGATGAAAGTTTGAAAAAGAAAGTTGTCTCCTCTACTAGTTCATCGTCTTTCGAAGACAAAAAGGATGGACATTCCATGCAGCAAAAGAGGTATAATTATTCACATGATCAATTTGATTATGTTTCAGAAAAGAATGATAATTTTTCTTGTTCAAATGAAAGAAAGTTTTATTGCACATTTTGTGGTGGATTTAACCATGTTGCTTCAAGATGCTGGTTGAAAAAGAAAGCACACAGGAAGCAGAAGAGGCAAAGAAAACTTTCTCAGAAAGTGCTTAAGAGTTGCACATTTTGTCAAAAGAAGGGACATGATGTCTCTCATTGTTGGACTTTGCATCCAACAAGTCATCCAAAGCGCATGCAGCTAGATGACAAAAAGATTGCTGCAAGTGGATCTATGGATTCCATTATCGATATGGAAATGGAAGATTCACATGTAGAAATGTTGCAGTAGGAAAAGACGCCATGCAGTTGGCTTGGTAGGAAGTGGATTAAATTCTTAATGTAGTAATTCATACTCATTTTGTACATGCAAATTTCAGATTTGTATGCATGTATTTCAGTTGAAAAGTTTGATGCAAGATTGCATGTAAAAGCAGTTTCAGTTGAAGGAATTTATTTGTTGTTGCAAAATTTCGCCATGGAGGTGTAAAAGATGATTATGATACTCACTTTTATTGCAACAATGTCTTTTAGTTCAGCTCTTAGTCACCCACATGTTTTTGGGATGAAGTACTTGTTGGTATTTGAAAAGAAGAGTTGAAGTTGCACATGTACATAGAAGTTGTATGTGTAATTAGCGAACTGTATATAGGTTCATTGTACATGATACATACACACATGTTTGTCAAGATGTATCTTGTTGTTTATCGACTTGTGTTGATTGTGTCACACATGTTTGTCAACTTGTGTCGATTGTGGGCACACTTTTTACATTGATGGTTGTGTCAATTATATAGCACATTTCATTGTCAACTTGTTGTTGATGTCGTATGTTACACAAGGTGCTTTTGGTGTTGATTGGTGCAGAGAATGAAGTGTCGGTGCAAATCAGTGCAAGATTCCATGAGATGGAAAGGCATGCAAGCAAAGAGGGCACAAATTTCAGCAAGGGTCATTGCTGATTTCAGAATGGCATATTGGTATGGCGAGAAAAAATGGTCGGGATTCAGCACAAGTACATGGCTCATTCAGAAAAATTTGCCATGAGGACAGTTGGAAAGTCAAGAAAGTTTTTGGAGGCTGAAGAGAAGAGGATGTTTTTATTCTCTCATTTATTGTACAGTTCAGTTTCAGAATTTCAGTGAACTTTTGGGGTCCAAAAGCTTCTCATTTGGGAGGTGTGATCAGGAGCTCAAGTCTGAGCTAAGGAAAAAGCTCAAAATTGAAAGTATTCAAAATCACTTGCAACCTAAACGATCGGATATGCCTCATCGATACGATATTGGCGCCGTGAATGACACTCAAATTCGACATCGTATGTGAAAGTTATGCAAGTTTGAAGTTTACAGTAACCTTCAAAAAAATTAGTTTGACCATATTTGACTTTGACTTTGAAAACATTAAAAAAATATATTCCAAGGAATATTCTAGAAATAATCCTCAAAATATTCCCTGGAATATTCCACAGTGGCGAATCAGTGGTCGACAAGTGTCAGTTTACTGTTGGTTAGAAGATTGACTTGGGATTCTACAGGCCAATCATGGGCTGCCACGTGGCAGGCCCGGAGGCCGCCATGTGGACCCTAGGCCGTGGAAAGAGTTGGTATGGTTTATATATCAAAATTTTTGTAAGTCTGTGGGTTTGAACCCCAGACCTCTCGCCAACCAACAAGCGCTCCAACCAACTCATCTATGGGTTACGTCTTAACATGTTATGCATCAGAGTTCTATTTAACGTTTGAAAAAGATGTGGGTGGTGGAAAAAGGGGCCAGCCCCCTACATACCACATACTCCATACGACCTAGAGCCAAATACTGGGAGCTAACCATGGGAATTTTTTTTTTAATTGTGGTTTAATTAACCACTAAAATGTGGCTTAACCACTAATCTGTTGTTTAACGCACAAAACACGCTTATTTTTAAAACATACTTATCCGCTAATCAAAACACAATTAATTTAAGTTAATCTGGGACTAGGATTTGGTGGAATTTATGGCGGGCACACCATTTTTGGCAGGAATGGCCAGAATGGTCAGGCTAACTGGAGTTAGCCCAAATTTGGTGGAGTTTTTTTAGGCAAGATTGGGCAAATACTGTTTTGGTCATAAATTCTTCATTACTGAACCTTTTTGGACGAATTTTTATTTTTATTTTTGGTATTCAGAGGATCATGGATCCATTTAAATAGGTTTCATAGCCATTAGAGTTGATATTCAGCCCCTTTTTCTTCAGGGAAGCAATGAGAGTCATCAGGGCCAAGAGGGAGTTGGAGTTGTTTTAGGCTATGCTTAACCATTTGAGGTGAACCAAAAGTCAATTTCGACTATTTTCAGCATTAAAGAGCCATTGGCATAGGTTCCAGAGGTATTAGAGGTGTTATACAACCATTTTAGCTTCAGGGAAGCTTGGAGAGCCACTAGGGCCATTGGGGAAATGGAGTTATCTGGAGTTGTGCCTCACTGTTTGAGGTGATCCAAAAATCATTTTCAGCTAATTTCTACCTTTTGAACCTAATGGAAGAGGTTTCAGAACTGTTTGAGGACTTCTACAGCCTGGAAAGCTTCAGAGGAGTTCAAAGATCCATCAGGGCCTTGTTGAAGAAGGCATTGTTTATGGTAATTCTTCACTGTTAGTGAATATGGAAAGGAATTTTTAGCATTTTCATGTCTTATGAATCTATATTTGCATTCATATTTTCCTATTGAGACACTTTTAAACATGTATTAGCATTTTGGATCATTTTAATACAAGAGGACAAGCTCATTTTGGGAGGCTTGATCCAGCAGACGTAGCCCAAGAGGGGTGAACTGCTCACCAAACATTTGTATCATGTTATGTTGAAGTTATCTTGTTGTATATTTATGATTTAATATGTTAAAAAACAAACTTAAATTAACTTTCCCTCACACATAAACTCATAAAAAGTTACCAAAAACACTTTGTTTAGTCAGCAAGACATGGAGATTTTTTCACACATTTAATTAAATGGAAATGGATACCTTGCACATATTTTCAAGTACTTCCATTTTCAGATCATTGGTACACAATTTTTTTTGGTTTTCCACAAGCCTATCCATTTGTTTCTCCAATAATTCCATTATAGTACCTTCAAATTAAATTCTTATATCCCAAGTTCCCCCCACTATAAATTCATGACTGAGCTCCTAATTGTTAGGGGCCCATGAAACAGTAAGGTTTGGTAAGCCCCTACAACCCCCAAAAAAATAACTCAGATAATTGAGGCAAGAGCATAGCCACAATGCCAAGGGTGCCTTAAAGGGTTGACAGTGAGGAGTAATTGTCCCCATAATTTTCCATATCACCACTTCCCAAATTAAAACTTCACACCAGCTCGATGCCAACAATACATGCCTAATAAGTCTCACCTCTGCTACTTGAACAATCAAGAAATCTTGATTGACTTATAGATTTTTCGAATTACCATCCTAACATATGTGAGAGCCAATGCATAGTTGATGCCAAAATCTCTCCATTGGCTTTCAGACTGCTACTAAAAGATACCATCGATTATAGAAAAGTCGAATTATGGACCTCCTGAATATGCCAATGGTCCATAATTTGATATTAGTTGTGATCTACGAAACTCTAGATCAAAAATTGTAGTGTTGAACATCCTTAAGCTGGACATTGTATTATTGGTTATTATTAGCCAAGCACTTCTTCCTCTTTCACAGTGTATCTCCTCTTAATACTTGGGTTCCTTCGATCAATCATTGTGTTCTTTTATTTTGATAATTAATAACAGTAAGATAGACCATGATGAAAACATAAATTTAGTAGTTGCAGTGTTGGTTTTGAGTTTGATTTAGTTAAATAACAATAACAGCTTGTGAAACTATCTAATGACCACAATTTTTTGGGTTAAAAGGCCCTATTCCATTGGGATAGCTCACAATAATCAAGAGATGCCAAGTGTCCCATCGATATCACTGCCAAAGATGATAACACCCAATCTCTGTTATAGAAGGGAAAACCCCAGACATTGATAAAAAACTTATCAAATTATTAAGAGCCCAGTGGGGTCGCAATATCTACATTGTCTTGGAGCACAACTTATAAACTCACACCAAGAAGGGCATGCCATATGTCCCTTATTTAGTGCATTAAAGTAACCTTTATGTCATGAAGACATATTCAATGTAGATATGCTCCTATCATTTTTTCACTTTAACCTTGAGCCTCACAAACCCCTTTGCTAAGTCCCACACATCTATCATGAAGAACCTTCCTCATTCTCGATCTAAAATATAATTGGAAAATCACATTATTGGGAAGGGCTTATGTGTCTCCCTTCCACATCACTATAAAGGCTAAGTTGTCAGATCATGGGCTCTATTCTCCAGCATAAGTCTTACCTTATCAATGACCCATATTTGCATTCAACCAAATTTTTATACCATCAAGACTTACCTGTCATAAATCACATGGATAATTTTCCATCCAATTGATTTGCAGTTATGGTGAACACCAATTATGGCTTGCTAGTTATTTCTATGTCATGTATCTAATACAAATTGGCCAACTAATACAAATTGAGTTAAAAATGTTTGCCATTCTAGGATTTGGTCAATAACACTGAGCCTTACAAATTGAAAAGCCCTCCCTTGGAGGGTATATCTTTATGAGAAACACTTATAGGGCATTTCCACTTCTCTCGAGGTTAGAGAGTTAATATTATTTAAAACATAATAATTTGGTCATGGTCAATTTTATGGATCTGAAAGTCAGTTGATTTAATATTTTTAATACTTTTTTGTTGCTTATGGATATGAAAGTCAATTGATTTAATGTTTTTAATATTTTTTTCTTGCTTATGGATCTGAAAGTCATTTGATTTAATGTTTTTAATATTGTTTTCTTGCTCATGGATCAGAAAGTCATTTTTAGGCCCCATCACTAATTTAAACTTTAAATCAAGACTTAATTTCCTCAATGCATTAGAAAATTCAAGTCACTAACATGGTAATAAAACACAAAAGAAAATATACTTAACCTCAACAACAGTCAATTATTTAGTCACAAACCATGTAAATGTAACATTTCTCCATATACATGGAATATATCACATTTTTCCATATACTTGTCACCCATACAAGATAACCCAATCTTTGCAGGTTAGGGGGGAAAGGTACATTAATGGGTTCGTCTTTAATGAAAGAACCATGCCATTAACGCCCCCACAAAAATGAAAAAACATGCATTCCCATAACGACGACCTATCTTGCTATTGCTCAATGAATTATGGTGTAATAAAAGACGATCCTATGTCATCATTCACAATTCCACACAATAGATGAGTGGACATTATTTGTATATCAACATGGTAATTTATGTTAAAAGATTGAAACTCATAACTCCTAACCTTGGCTTCCTTGTAAAGGGGTTTGAGATTGTCCTTTAAAACTTGCTATGTGCCTTTCATCCGGGGCAAATTAATTCTGAATTTGTGAATATGGTGATATCATTGACACCAATATTTTTTGCCTCTTTCATCCCTTTGACAAGGGAAATGTAACATGCCTTGTTATTTGTGGTCCTTCCCTGCACTTCTTTCTTTCTATGCAACACATGTTTTGTTGCACTATTTCAAAGCACAAATTTAACAATAGCTCGTCCCAGATTAGGAAAACATGAGACCTCAACGCACATGAGCGAATTTTGCACCATTTTTATGTTACATTAGCTGGAAAAACAAAAAAGAACATGATATTAGAATTAGGCATTTAAATTTTAACATTAAACAACCTGTAGTGCCAATAATAAATAAGGGTACAAAAGAGAAAAACATACACTAAAATTATTAGTCATTCAGAAGTGGCACTAATGCTAGGGTAATAACATAATAAAAGCACTCAGGAAAACATATAAAACTATAGAAAACTACCATTAAGATGGTTTTGATTGTATGTATGTTCTCAACTACCCACTTACCAACTCTGTTATTTCTTGATATTTAATTTCCCTAAATGTTCAACGCCCCTCAAAACAATACTTGGGGAAACTACTTCTATATTTCTTAATGATTGATGTGGTAATGGTGAATTCATCACTAGTTGACATACTTCTTATGGAAGTAAGCTGCCTATGAAGGACTTTAACATTTGAAAAATTGTCAAAGAATGGTTAGTGTTGATATAATGAAAAATTGTTTAAACCATCTAGATATTATCGTATTGGTTTTTGATCCATGTCTGTGAACAATGGTCTTCATATGTACAACTTGTGTGAATATACCCTATCTTCCCAAACATTAATTTACATAATTAGGTACATGAAACTTATATATCTACTTCCTTTTTCTCAAAATAATAAATGTACATGCCACTTAGGAACATGTACATGCCACTTATATATCTACTTCCTTCTTTACAACTGTGATTTGACTGCTAATAGATCTGTTGATTATGCTTCAACCAAGGCATCCAACAACTCTGGAAACTGATTTCTGTAGGGACTGGAAAATGATTTTCCAGGGCTCCTGTAGGCGTTGGGAAATCAGCCTCCAACACCTACATCATTGCAGTCAAATGATGTATAGTTCAAATGTGTGTGTATAATTCTTTGTTTCATTGTAATATTACTAAATTAGCTAATTGGAATATTAATTTTTTATTTTTCTTCCTAGTTAGAAGAATAAGAGGGTATGGAGAGCCATAAATCTCCTTAGTAGGAATAAAATCACTGCTAATGTGAATGGATATCACTTTAGTGGCTTGATAAAGCACCCTTATGTGTGAAAAGGGACTGGAGCATGAAGACTAGGTCAACTTTGACCAAATCAACAACACTGTTATGGAGGAGTGGAATTCATTGAGGGACAACGAAGTTTTGGTTGGAGACTCTTTGCATGGAAGTAGTAACTTAAATGAGTGGGGCCAAGGGTGAGGAAGCTCATCACTTATATAAGGAAGAGGATGGCAACCATGGAGGATATGTTTTTTGGATTATTATTTTGTATATGGTCTGTTTATACTTGTAACTTTCTTTAGCTGTTTAACTAATTTTGCAGTGCTGTTTAGCACATCGTGTTCTCAAGTGGGAATCCCACCTTCATCCTCAGGGGACTTCGAGTGCCTACTCAAGAGAAGTATTTGCACTACATTTCCACATTCCGGCATAAGGCCAAGCTACAGTGTTCTTCAACAGCGCAGTGTCTGCTTAGAGTTGCGCTGTGTTGCAGGGTGCAGCAATGGAGGATTATATTGGGTGTTTTTTGAGCTAGTTTTCATTGGAGGAAGGTTTCCTTCCATTGGGAGGCCAGTAAAGAAGCCCCTTGAGATTAATTGATATGTTTTGCATTAGGCCAAGGTTTTTATATCCCCTATAGCATAGTTTCAGTTTGGATCTGCGTTATTCCAAGGAGGAGTTGCAGGGGTGGTTGTAGTGTTCGATTTGGGAGGTGATTTCTTCATGGAAGGGGACATCCTTTCATCCGGGGGATATATTGGAGAAGGGATACATATTTATACATCAGCGACAACCATATCTTCCATTTATATTTTTTGTATAAAACCTTCATCCCTAGGGCTACAACTTACATTTGTATTTTGGGTGTATTTTCTGAAAACCCTCTTGGGTTGTCTTGGAAAGGTGATATAGTGCCTAGATATTTATGTATAATATATTTTGAGGCATATATCAATATTTTTACATCATTGTATGATCTCTAGTTTCAGTTATTCCCAGTATGACTGCGGTGTAGTAGCTCTCTGACATTTTTCTTAGTAACAACAACTCACTTTTTAGAGTGATTATTCATGGGAGGCTTGTTTGCTCCTATTGCATGATTTGTGCTTCAATGTATTATGTGTATTTGTTGCTGATTTTTTGAATAAAGTGGATCCATATTGATCTCCAATGTTTATGCATTGATTTACACTGCTATTTCAAGTATTTTGTTCAATATTGCTGCTTTTCCTGTTTAGGAATATTACAGTGGTATCAAAGCATAATCTTGGCTCAGCCTGTGGACCTCAACCATTATGCTATCAGGAGAGTAAGAAGAAGGAGAAAGAGATCATAATGATGGAAGGAATGAGTTTTATCTCATCTTTTTTCAGATCTACGAGGGACCTCACCAAGGAGGTCAAGCAAAGAAGAATGGAGAAAAGCAATGAAACCACAATAGGATTTCAAGATAAGGAAGGTCCATGCACTTCCTATTAGCAACAGAAGAAACCGGTATTTCATAGAGCTCCAAAAAGATCTACTATGTCTACTTTCTTTGAAGAGGAAGGTGAAAGACATGGAGATGGAGGAAACTTAGATCATGAGATTCTAAGTGAGTATCTTGCATAATACAAATCTCAATCAAGAGCTTTCAAGGAGAATCTAACTCTCCCCTAGTTTTTTCATATTAAAGAAGAAAGGAGACCTTGCAGCCAAAGGAGAATAAAGCACAATAGATTCCTATTGTGTAATTTTTATGGATCATCTACATGCACAAAAATGGCTTGGAGAAGAAAGCTAGATGCATTCTTTCTGCTACATCCAGTAGTAGAAAGAGAAGTTGTTGAGATTGCAGCGTTGCACCTTGAGGGTGAAGCAAACAATTGGTGGTTCAACCATTTGAGTCATGCTAGATTGATCATTTATGCAGATTTTACTCAAAGGATGATCAAGAAGTTTGACAAGAAGAAACCAAAAGAAAAGAAGCTTCCACCACCACTTGTTGCAGAGATACTTGCATCAGGAGAAGGAATACTTGCATCATTGCAAAGTGATCTCGATATCTTGAAATTTAAAGTCCCATGCATTATTCAGGAGATGCATGAGGAGGAGGAGACTTATACCAGCGCTAGTGCAGCAGTAGAGGAGTAGCCATCATCATCACCAGTAGTTGGGGAAGTCATCACACCAGTGGGAGGAACCCTTGTATTAGTACAAGATGTTCCCAAACAAAACCAAGGTATGAAAATGTTTCCACTTTCTATTATTTCAACACATCATATGGAAGGTTGTGCGGACATACCATTGCATGACTTGGGGTCAAGACACACTGTTGATTTGGAGCAACAGACTATCAATGCGCAGAGGACCCTTGATAGGATCAAGGAGGAGATATGCATTCATCCTAGTATGTCATTGTTGAGCTTCACACAACTCTTGGGGTTGGAGTGTATATTTTTGGAGGATATGATGAGAATTATCCTAGTCAATCGAATGCAGAACTGTATGTTCAACATTTTGCATGATCTTGAGACAGCAGATGCACCATCATGGAGATCAGTAACACTGTCATTGAGCAGCAGTGATGAGTTGGAGGCCCAACTAATATTGGGACATTGTTGGTGATGTAAATCCTCTCTACGGACAGAGGCGATCGCACTAGCCCTAGAGTGGGTCTAGCCACAAACAAGACACACTATGACATCAATTCCTAGTTAAGAATGGACAAAGCCTTGGTAGATAACTTATCGTAGGTCCTGCGCTGTTGTGTCGTCTGGAGGAATGGCTGCCTCTCGCTCCTGATTCGACAGATCACGATCCGCTCGTTTTCACGCTCGGATGCCTGCACATACACAAGAAACGAAGACGATACACAACACACTATTTCGCATTCCTAACTATCAGTCAGTCGAAGAAGACTAAATCAAATGTGTCAAATAAACATAACATAGAGATGGAATCAATACCATAATCGAGTATATTAATTTAAATAAGGAAGAGTACAACCAGGCTTCGACGTTATGATCTCCTCCAACAGGGTTCTAGTGGAGCACGTCTGACAAAGCTCGTCAGGAATTCAGACGGGGGCTCTCTCTATGGGATCCTCCTTGGTTCAACCTTCTCTATAGCGATTACTCAACTATAATATCTCTTCTCCAAGTTCAACTTCTTGGCTATATGTTCAGATAGCTTTTGTAAAGGGAGAATGCTTGTTTATATAAAGGGAGAAGGAGAGGTTAGGATTCCTATAATCATGGGGGGATTCCTATCCTCCAAGAATGTTTCATCAACCATTTCCTAAAGGAAGAGATCCGTGGCTTATCGAGTTTAACCACTTGCAATGAGTCATTCCTGAGGTGGTTAAAGGAAACTTCCGCCTCCAATTTATTAAAAAACATTCCAAAAAAGGTTGTCGCGGGCATCAAAAAGAGACAGAGCACCAGTTGGCGTGGGCTCTAATGAAAATCTTCCCCATTGGCACGAGTGGTGAACTGGCTTCCCGCGCCAATGCCAAAACATAGGTTTTTTAGTGCTTTCTGAGGAAATGTTCAAGAGGAGAAATCATGTCCTTATGCAGAAGGATGCAAAGAAGGTATTTGCAGAGTTTGACACTGATCATAGGTCACGGGAAAGACCCTCCAATATGCGGGGCGAGGGATTGCAGGGACGGTGACAAAATGCTGTGTAACAGATGCCCCCTAAAGCATGAGGTCCGAGAGAGAGGGAGGGGTTAGATGCTTTATGAGAACACGTTCGACCAAAACACTATTGTTGGAAAACCTACAAGTATGAATACAACTGATACATCTGATACATGACATGTGGCATGGGTGCAACCATCCATAAGAGAGTATATAAATAATGAGATCCGAGGTATGGACACAACCATCCAGCAGTAGGGATCAATAAATAGACTCAGGTATGGTGGTAGCCATCGAATCAAAAGAGTCATACAATAAGTCATAATAATCCATAAAGAACCCGCAGCCTGGATTTCCTCAGACAAAACCCAGGGTCTTGTGCTCCATCTCGACCCGAACATAGTACAAATTCGAGCATGTGAATATGTGAGCTGAAGTCGAACATGCAAGAAAATCGTATGATTACCAGCCAATGATGAAAGCTATTAATAGACACGAGAGGAACCACCAATAATGACAATGGCTATCAAGGTACTGTTGTAGCCGCTACAACACCACCCAAAATTTTGGATATATTTAAAATTTGGGGTCCCCCTATGCTCGCTTAGTCGTCAAGGTCTTTCACCGACCCCACGAATCGACTCCATCTTAGCGACCTATCCCCAACCCCTCATGAGTTGTCTCGTCACCATGAATTGATGTTGTCGCTGCAATCATGTGTGGGAGGGATCATCCGACATGCGACCGAACACTCGTATCACAGTCGCGTCATGTGTAATGGGCTTGCCATACATACTTTTAAATGGGAAAACTTTTGTTTGTTAACGATTAAAGGCCCTATCGCTGTAGGTCATTAAGCATGTGGTTTGAATACCTCTGTTACATTTGCTAGTCTCATATGTTTTATCTGTGGGCACCATTATCAAAGAATAATTATGATTGTCGTAATGTTCTACACAGGTCGACCCCACGGGTAACAGACTCCTCAGTCGTGTCGCGACATCGAGGGAAATGAAATTAAGCTCAACGACGAGGCCAAAGCTGCGGAACAGGGGAGGAGGAGGAGCAAGTGACCACTACTGTTAAAAAGAGAATAATGTGATATGTGTCGATCAGAGAAAGAATATTTTGTGTCACCAACGCAGAAGGTGTTCCTCGTTAGTGCACACCAGAATTATGGAGATCCCGCACAATGCCAGCTCCGTGTCGATGTCTATATACAAAGGAACATTTGTCGCCATTTCGACAAGTCTAGCATTAATTATGGCTCGGTGAACAAAGCAAACTCAGGAGATCTCCCTGAGGAGTGACATTCTCATTCAAGGTGTTCTCGTGCCAAGTGGCAGTGCGAAAGCATAAGTGTTGGTGTGGCAAGCCAACGACAGAGTTTTCAAACATGTGAGCGCACCCTTTGGAAGAAACATTTATGATCTTAAGCTGCATAGTGTGGAATTAATTACGCTGCAAGGGGTACAACGTGGAGCAATAAAATGGCCTTACAGTCCTAGTCGCCTTTACGCTTCCATATCCATAGAGTTTGTGTATGTGGTACCATATGAGATGGACAATGTTAGATTGGACCTAAAGGGGTCATGTTGAAATGCATGTGCCAGTGGTAACCGGGTAGAAAAGGCAAATGTGAAAAGGGCTATCAATGTGGTCTGATAAGTATATTTTGACATTCGATCTTTCAAAACGAGAAGCTTTCGAATTATAAGGGAAATTAAATGATCATATTAAGCGCAAGACCATGCAATATATTATTACAAAGCGCAAGGTGATGTTATATGTTTTAACTAAAAGGCGAAAGGTGACGGTGCATGTATTAACACAAGGCGCTAGACCATGCACTATTAATACAAGACCATGTGTATATTAATACGAGGTGTAAGACCACGTTGCGTGGGCGCTAAGTCGATGGTCAAAGCAAATACAATTGATGATACAAAGTCTTGGTGCAATTGCAGTATCCTCCAAACCATATAAGGTTACAAAACGGGTGCCGAGCATACATGTATGATGATCGTATTATATAGTAAGACGTTTGGGGCAAATGTTCGATAGTTACGTGCATTGAGCCAAAAGTAAATTCTTTATATGGGGCGGTTAAAGTTTCAAACGTAAACCTTTCAACGTTTATACATACCCGTCAACGAAACTACGCGGCCATGCATGAATTCCAACGTCGTTTCATGGAGTCAATGTGTAATATCTACGTTGCATGGAACGGGCGCAAGGTTCAATAGTGAATGGGAGACAATAGCTGCGTAGACAGCAAACAAAGGTTAAGAATCTTCGGAAAAGAAAGGATAGTTGGTCCCTGGAAAACGTGGAAAGGTGTTCTCCCGGTTATTCACAGTTACGGAGGAGAACTCAGGTCATAGGAACATGGGATAAACACGACTATGGAATGAATAATGCCGGAAAAGAGTACCGAGGGAAAATGTAAGCCAGACACTTATGCCAGATTTCAGGTAGTCCAAGGTGTAAACAAGCTGGTGTGTACGCTTCGTATGTATTCCGACCAATTGGAAAACAAATGAAGGTTATGTCAAAATTTTCTGCTATAGTTCAACCTTGTTTTACGTAGAATCTTGGGCACACTGTCCAAAGAAACGAGATCGCCTTTTCAAACTTATTATTGATAGCAACCGAAGTGGAGTTATTTTATAAGTGGAGATGTACATTATGGTGAAATTACAAGATATTATTATGGTGTCAGTCGTCCACTCCATGATATAACTTCGAGCGGGCTTGCTCAGCCAGTAGAATACACAGTGCCATCTTCCGTTTCTTTCAGTTTTGGTAAGACTTGTAGCAAGGTTGACTCCGAGTACTATGAGAGTGTTCGGGAAACATTGTCGATTTAAACCATGCGTATACGGAAAGCCAAACTTTGTAGCCATTGAAATCGACTGAGATGGAAATCCAGTAGCTATCAAAATGGAAGTAAGGGATGTACACGGAGAACTTGTAGCGGATAAACACATTTTACTTTCAGAATTACAAACTGGTTTGATAAGGCAAGACAAATCTGACAGTTGGAGAAACTAGGCAATTGTGCTCTCTCGAATGGATCTACCACGGCTTATAAGGCACCAGTTGGCTCTTGGTTTCTATTCCGAGTGCATTTAAAACACGAAGTCAGATCTTGTAGCAGATCTACGATGGCCTGTTGGAATAACTATCGCATGAAAGGCGGAAGTGTTGCGTTTTCAGAAAATGCCATAATCAATGCCACAGCGGTCTTCCACGCATCCACGGTGAGCTGGACAGAATGAATGTCTGCTCTTCATGCCGCGTTACATGGACGCAGGTTTCCCATGAGCGCTGCTATGCATGAACGTAAATCATGCCGTTACACTCAAACGGATGTTTCTGATCGAGAAGGGCACTGATACACGGCTTTTTAGGAATCGTTCGCTCTGCATGAGAAATAAAGCCCGTCATGCAAGGATCTGACACCTTTCTGACCCACTCCAGTCTGGTCTGCCATAGTAACGTTCGGCATGGTCGATTTCCAGTGTAGGAAAGAGATCGAATCCTTTCGATGCTGGTTGTGTTAGCACAGCAAACGAAACATCTGAGTTATTTTTCGCCCTCTGCAATACGTTGTGCTGATTTCTGTCTACAGGCCTCCTAAATTCAAAGTATCCGACTAATAATTCCGCTGCCTCGATGAAGACAGTCACTTGCTGAAGGCCAGAGTTATTTGCATTGGAATATAATGAACAGTCTGGCAGTCGATCATCCTAGGAGGTGAAAGAAGGCTCAGTACAATGCATTGGCACAATGCCCTCTCCAACAGATCGCGCTCCTTACTGGCCACGAAGGATTGCATAACGTGAAGCATGGGAGCACAGCGCATGGCAGAAATGTCTACACATAAAAGGTTATAATGCTTTGTTTCAGCGCCTTCGTATGATTCAAGGTTGGGCGAAATAACTACATCACAGGGTGTTTGGCAGCAAACCTAGCATCTCTACATATGAAGAACAATGCATTCCTCACACCTCATTGTGAAAGAAATCAGTTAAAACCTGTGAATTGATGCCCATCTGATTAAGGCAAAGGACGATGGTGATTAGCTATGGCGAGGCCTGTCACAGCCTCGAAACACTTTGAGGGGGGTCGTACATCATAGCCTGTCTCAGTACATAACAGTGCATAAGAGCTCCCTGGGTTTTGGTACTCTACGTTGAAAAATAAGACTAGCTATGCGTGCTTTCAAGCGTTCTTTTGCGACTGTGGAAGAATACATAGTAGATATGCACAACCAGTCATATATTACCTGCAGAACAGGACCACACAAGGGTCTAAAATTCATTGTTTTCTCTTTTGCAAGTTAATTAAAATGCCGTTAGCACTAGTATTATTATTATTCAATCTGTGACCGATGTGATTTTTCTCTGCAGGAAGAACCTTTGAGTTTGCACAAAGAGCAAAGGGCTTTCCCCAGCAAACACTGGGACCTTTTCAAAACAAGTACATCCTCATGAATCTCCGAAGAAAGCACTTCAAGTTCGAGAGCACCTGCCCACGTCCACCGAAAGAAGGCTACAAGTCGCACATCTGAAGGTCGCATATCTTGGGTTCTTCCACCTTCTGCGACCTTGTGACCCAGCGACCTAGTCGCAAGGTCGCATGCCTTTGGTTTTTACACTTTTTGTGACCCTGCGACCCAGCGACCTAGTCGCAAGGTCGCAAGGTCGCAGATGTATCATTATTGGTTTCTTTTGAGCCACTGCGACCCGGCAGCCTAGTGGCTGGGGTGTGCGTCACCCTGGTTGGATTTCACTTTTGCGACCACTGCAACCAGGCCGGCTGATCGCAAGAATCGTATAAAGTGCATACCTTTGATTTTTTGCCACCTTTGCGACCTAGCGACCTAGTCGCAAGGTCGCAAGGTCGCACGTCTATGTTTTTTCCACCTTTTGCGACCCAGCGACCCAGCGACCTAGTCGCAAGGTCGCAAGGTCGCATCTTGGCAATTCTCTTACGACATGTGACCCCGCGACCCAGTCAAGTCGCAGATCGCAACAACAGCAGCCAGGTCGCAGGTCGCAACAGCGGCTCAGGTCGCAGGTCGCAAAAGGAATGGGTCGCAAGGCAACCCAACGATCAAGAAGCTGAAAGGTCAAGGAAGCCCAACGGGCAGTTTTGACATTATAAATACTCCTACGGGAGCTTGTAAAAAGGGGGCTTTTCTTTTTTGGAAACTTAGGAGCTATAGGCATTATATTGAAGGATCTGACACTTGAGCATATGAATATAGAATCTTGTTAAAACACCCTATGGTTATGATGTGTTTTACTGTGTAAACACTTTGTGTATTTCTTTATACAGTTTCAGAATATCCTGTGATTAATGAAGCTGCACCATTTATGTCATCGTTTATGCGTCATGGCTATCCGTGTTGTATCAATGATGTTCATTTTATCATCTGTTCTATTAATGAATGTTAATAAACTACTTTGTTAGCATTTCGTTTTATCTTTCAGGAAGTTAAGAGGTATCTTATCATAAAGAACTATTTCTTTTGTGATCAGACTACTTTACAAGCATTACCCCACAAAAGATGTGTTGCTAATGACATCTCTTGAGGTGTACGTGCTTTATCTATAATCTTGCTATGCATAGTGTTGATCCGTGTTTAACATATCAATCTTGTATTCTGTATTACGTGAATAAGTGTATGTCCGTAGGTTCAAACTGGTTCTTTTGAGACCAAGAGGAAGTCATCTTAAGTGGTAGCTGGACCCACACCCCGGACGGGATCCCTACTCCAAACGGTTTAAGGTCTAATTGGGACTTTTTACCGGGGAGATCCCCTACTGTTGGCCGGACAAATTTTCCCGTCAACAGAATTGGCGCTAGAAGGAGGGCCTGAACCTCCGACCAGATGTTTAACGAAAAGGGGAGGGCCAGATGACAAGCTGAGCCCTTAGAGCCTGCAGTTAATCTCATATATGTAATGGCTCATTCCCAAATCATTCTCTTGAGATGTTTGTCGGAGTTTTATAAGCCTAGATACTACATCTCCGATGAATTTATTTATCACTTGTCCCAGTTAAAATTTGATGGTGAAAATGGGGTGTCCATAACCCAACACTGTTCAGATTTTTGTGACTTTGGTGAGTACTATGAAATTGACGATGAGGGTTTGTTTTGTTTGCTTTTCTTCCTCACCCTCGGAGGGCGCGCTAAACAATGGTGCCGCACATTGCCGAAAGCTTCCATCCGTTCATTTGAACAACTCGCCCACAAATTACAACAAGCTTTTCACAGGTATAATCTTCATGACATTGTAATAAAGTTACATCTCATCAGAATGGAACCTCAGGAATCTTTAGGTGAGTTCTTTATCAGATTCATTCATTATTGTTTTGAGTTCCCTGAGAGGGATGTTGATTGGAAATATTTAGGTGAGCAGTTCAAGTATGTTATTTCCCTTGAGCAATTTCAGTTAGATCCTAGTGTTCCCTATGATGACCTATAAGTTACCGGCTGTTTGGATTTTTTCACTAAGGCTTCCTTGTCCATCTCCCCGAGTCCAGGCCACATTCAGGCCTCCAAGGAGAGTGTTGCTGATATTCTCGCCCCTCTTCTTGAGTTGTATGGGAGTGGGGTTGTGACCTTGGAAGTCCTGAGTAAGGATAGAGACTGGCAGGAGGATAAAGCTGATTACACCACCTTTGAGCCTTTAACGTACCATGTCGAATCTAAACACCCCAGTGGATCATTATCTCTTTTGACGCATGAAACCTACCCGGAGCCCACTCGATGTCTCCCTGGACTTAGTCATGAATCTGGTTCACATTCAGATTATGAATCTGGTTCACATTCAGATTATGAATCTGGTTCACATTCGGATGATGAATCTTGTTCAGATTCGGGTGACGAATATGTTTCACATTCGGATTACGAATCCGGTTCAGATTCGGATAATGAATCAAGTTCACATTCAGACTATGAATCTGGTTTACATACGTATTATGAATCGACTCTTACCCCGCATAAAGTTTATTCCCTTACAAGGCCTGTCAAATCATTGTGTCCTCTGAACGACACTAATGTGCGTGTTGAAAAACCTCGTGTGGTTAACGCCCCTGCGATTCAATCTTTTCGTTCATTATTTCCTAGTTTGTTTCTCGATCCCGCCACACCAGTAATTTCTTCGAGACATTCAAAATTTCCTTATACTGGTATTGGCAAAAATCATAAGCACGCAGATGGTGTTTCGCAATCACAGTCCAAAATCGATGAATCTGTTACATCTGACTTTTCTCACTTGGGATCCTTTGACAGCCATAGGAGCGATTCCCCGTCTGAACAACTTCAAGATGTCCCCGTTATCGATCCATCCCATTTGGTAAACCCCAGGGAACCCAACTTGCTAGGTACCGAATTCGATCAAACCAATGATTACAGTGATCCTTGCTTATCTGAAAACATGTTCAATCGTACCACAGAGGACTATCACTCGGATCTCTTGGCCGACCCTATGAAGACACCTGAATTCGATGATTCTCTTTCGGAAGATTCAAGTACCCACCAGAAAATCGAAACGCATCAGCTTCCGCCAAACGTTTCTGAAATGACAATTCCCCAGGAGCATGCTCCTTCCAGCATAAACGCGTCGAATTCACCCCATCCTGGAAAATCTGGAGAATCTGACATTCTTGATTATCAATCTGTCAGTGTGCAAACATTTGACCAAATTAATACAAAGCTCACTGACATCTTTCAAATCATTGCAATTGACAATCATACCCATTCACCTGTTGATCTTGCCAAGCAGTCAAAGTTGAAAAAACCCTTGCCTGAAGATCTAGAGTTTGTGCAAAGCAGTGAGGAATTTCAGGCTTCTTCAAACGTGGATTCAGATCCCCATACCCTTAACCAAACCCAGGAGCAACCCCGGACTAGGGTTTCCGAAATTAGAATTTCTACGTTTGGATGTGCATGCATCTATAATTCGCCTGGCACTTGCGTATCGTTTCCATTCCACAAAACCGATGATCCCCAACACCATGATGAAATTGTCGATCAAGTCGATCACCCCCTTTCGGTGAATGTGCTTGCAAATAGGAATTGGCTTACCCATCACCTCTCAAATTCAGGATCATGCATGAATGATTTTATGTCATTTATCAATAATGTTGAGTTTCAAGAACAGATTGAGGTATATCAAGAAGAGAGCGGGAATCACCCTGCACAATCTGTTCTGGCATGTTCTTTGGTAGGTATCTATGATCGTCACGCCGTTGCACCTGCTCCTCAGGTAAGTTTTGTTGCTACTGCACTTTTTTGGATATTAGCTCTGATCCTGACCATTGTTGTTCTTGCAGGTCAGGAATTAATGCGGTGGCTGCACTGGAAAACTGATTTTACCTAACCCGATCGCATCATTGGTTAAATAGGGTTTAGGTGTAGGCTAGCTAGGACCTGCAATAAAATTTTTAGTTCAAAGTTAATTAGGTTTACCTGCAAAGTTTTTTTTTACTCCATAGTTTAAAAGTGTGTTTGTCGTTTTTTTTTTTTTTTCCCACGATTAATATCTTAGGCAATATCATGTTACAAGTATTTTCTTTCATTTCCTTTTCAGTTGCTTGTTGTTGCATAAATAATCACTGCTTGTAGTTGCACTTACAACTGGTTGATCGTTCTCGCACATGGCGTTGCATTACACCTTGAGTCTCGCTTATTACATTGCGTCGTACTCTCTCTCCCTCACATCATTTTTTGTCATATCGCCTGTCACCCCATGAGCCCTCATTGCAACCCTATCACCTTGCAGTCTTGTTCTGCCCCGCTTGCTGAAACAGTAACCCCATTGTTTTGTGTGAGGTTGCGGTGGCTATCTCAAGAGGCAGCTTTCTCTTAGGACCAGTCATCAAAGTCGCATTATTAACAAGATGCCTATGAGTCTAAACCTATTATCTGGGGAGATACGAGCCGGTTGTCTGTGGGAGACTTGATGAGTTGAAATGGCCCATACCCGTAAGCCTAAGCCTTGTGCCCAGCATAGTCTTGGACGTTTTAATGTGCTGTTCTGCGCGCTGCGCCTATTGTGGTGAATGGGATGTGAAGGTTTGGCATGAGGGCAAACCCAAATCAGGATATCTTTCAGTTTCTGTAACACAAGAAACAACCTCTCTTGCTCGTAAAATAAGTCGGGATCCCTCATTCGCCCATGAAAAATAAGTGCCACGAGCACATGAAAATAAGTGCTGTAAGCACATGAAACAAATAAGGGCAAGCGATCGAGAAAGGCTTCCTGCACAGAGAGGTAATGCGACGACTCCGCCGGGGTACTGACCAGGCTCGCTGGCAGCGGAGCAACGTCTGTGATTTCTTGAAGTGACTCCGCCGGGGTACTGTCCAGGCCTGCTGGCAGCGGAGCAACACCAGAAACTTACTTTAAAAATCCTGAAAATAATAAGCCCACTGCCTTGCTCATCACATCATCAACAAGCTACATGCGTCTGTGAGCTTTCTCTTTGATGTTTTTCTGATTAGCGGGACTTAGTGAGGAACAAGGATTAGACATACTCGTAAAGGGCCAAAGTAATACAAAGGGTACCCACGGAGCTGGTTCAATATTCCCTTGCATCATTATCCGGACTCAGACTATTGTGGTGATGTTGACAGAGATGCTGGATTCTACCAGTGGTTCGCCATTTGTTGTAGCCGCTACAACACCACCCAAAATTTTGGATATATTTAAAATTTGGGGTCCCCCTATGCTCGCTTAGTCGTCAAGGTCTTTCACCGACCCCACGAATCGACTCCATCTTAGCGACCTATCCCCAACCCCTCATGAGTTGTCTCGTCACCATGACTTGATGTTGTCGCTGCAATCATGTGTGGGAGGGATCATCCGACATGCGACCGAACACTTGTATCACAGTCGCGTCATGTGTAATGGGCTTGCCATACATACTTTTAAATGGGAAAACTTTTGTTTGTTAACGATTAAAGGCCCTGTCGCTGTAGGTCATTAAGCATGTGGTTTGAATACCTCTGTTACATTTGCTAGTCTCATATGTTTTATCTGTGGGCACCATTATCAAAGAATAATTATGATTGTCGTAATGTTCTACACAGGTCGACCCCACGGGTAACAGACTCCTCAGTCGTGTCGCGACATCGAGGGAAATGAAATTAAGCTCAACGACGAGGCCAAAGCTGCGGAATAGGGGAGGAGGAGGAGCAAGTGACCACTACTGTTAAAAAGAGAATAATGTGATATGTGTCGATCAGAGAAAGAATCTTTTGTGTCACCAACGCAGAAGGTGTTCCTCGTTAGTGCACACCAGAATTATGGAGATCCCGCACAATGCCAGCTCCGTGTCGATGTCTATATACAAAGGAACATTTGTCGCCATTTCGACAAGTCTAGCATTAATTATGGCTCGGTGAACAAAGCAAACTCGGGAGATCTCCCTGAGGAGTGACATTCTCATTCAAGGTGTTCTCGTGCCAAGTGGCAGTGCGAAAGCATAAGTGTTGGTGTGGCAAGCCAACGACAGAGTTTTCAAACATGTGAGCGCACCCTTTGGAAGCAACATTTATGACCTTAAGCTGCATAGTGTGGAATTAATTACGCTGCAAGGGGTACAACGTGGAGCAATAAAATGGCCTTACAGTCCTAGTCGCCTTTACGCTTCCATATCCATAGAGTTTGTGTATGTGGTACCATATGAGATGGACAATGTTAGATTGGACCTAAAGGGGTCATGTTGAAATGCATGTGCCAGTGGTAACCGGGTAGAAAAGGCAAATGTGAAAAGGGCTATCAATGTGGTCTGATAAGTATATTTTGACATTCGATCTTTCAAAACGAGAAGCTTTCGAATTATAAGGGAAATTAAATGATCATATTAAGCGCAAGACCATGCAATATATTATTACAAAGCGCAAGGTGATGTTATATGTTTTAACTAAAAGGCGAAAGGTGACGGTGCATGTATTAACACAAGGCGCTAGACCATGCACTATTAATACAAGACCATGTGTATATTAATACGAGGTGTAAGACCACGTTGCGTGGGCGCTAAGTCGATGGTCAAAGCAAATACAATTGATGATACAAAGTCTTGGTGCAATTGCAGTATCCTCCAAACCATATAAGGTTACAAAACGGGTGCCGAGCATACATGTATGATGATCGTATTATATAGTAAGACGTTTGGGGCAAATGTTCGATAGTTACGTGCATTGAGCCAAAAGTAAATTCTTTATATGGGGCGGTTAAAGTTTCAAACGTAAACCTTTCAACGTTTATACATACCCGTCAACGAAACTACGCGGCCATGCATGAATTCCAACGTCGTTTCATGGAGTCAATGTGTAATATCTACGTTGCATGGAACGGGCGCAAGGTTCAATAGTGAATGGGAGACAATAGCTGCGCAGACAGCAAACAAAGGTTAAGAATCTTCGGAAAAGAAAGGATAGTTGGTCCCTGGAAAACGTGGAAAGGTGTTCTCCCGGTTATTCACAGTTACGGAGGAGAACTCAGGTCATAGGAACATGGGATAAACACGACTATGGAATGAATAATGCCGGAAAAGAGTACCGAGGGAAAATGTAAGCCAGACACTTATGCCAGATTTCAGGTAGTCCAAGGTGTAAACAAGCTGGTGTGTACGCTTCGTATGTATTCCGACCAATTGGAAAACAAATGAAGGTTATGTCAAAATTTTCTGCTATAGTTCAACCTTGTTTTACGTAGAATCTTGGGCACACTGTCCAAAGAAACGAGATCGCCTTTTCAAACTTATTATTGATAGCAACCGAAGTGGAGTTATTTTATAAGTGGAGATGTACATTATGGTGAAATTACAAGATATTATTATGGTGTCAGTCGTCCACTCCATGATATAACTTCGAGCGGGCTTGCTCAGCCAGTAGAATACACAGTGCCATCTTCCGTTTCTTTCAGTTTTGGTAAGACTTGTAGCAAGGTTGACTCCGAGTACTATGAGAGTGTTCGGGAAACATTGTCGATTTAAACCATGCGTATACGGAAAGCCAAACTTTGTAGCCATTGAAATCGACTGAGATGGAAATCCAGTAGGTATCAAAATGGAAGTAAGGGATGTACACGGAGAACTTGTAGCGGATAAACACATTTTACTTTCAGAATTACAAACTGGTTTGATAAGGCAAGACAAATCTGACAGTTGGAGAAACTAGGCAATTGTGCTCTCTCGAATGGATCTACCACGGCTTATAAGGCACCAGTTGGCTCTTGGTTTCTATTCCGAGTGCATTTAAAACACGAAGTCAGATCTTGTAGCAGATCTACGACGGCCTGTTGGAATAACTATCGCGTGAAAGGCGGAAGTGTTGCGTTTTCAGAAAATGCCATAATCAATGCCACAGTGGTCTTCCACGCATCCACGGTGAGCTGGACAGAATGAATGTCTGCTCTTCATGCCGCGTTACATGGACGCATGTTTCCCATGAGTGCTGCTATGCATGAACGTAAATCATGCCGTTACACTCAAACGGATGTTTCTGATCGAGAAGGGCGCTGATACACGGCTTTTTAGGAATCGTTCGCTCTGCATGAGAAATAAAGCCCGTCATGCAAGGATCTGACACCTTTCTGACCCACTCCAGTCTGGTCTGCCATAGTAACGTTCGGCATGGTCGATTTCCAGTGTAGGAAAGAGATCGAATCCTTTCGATGCTGGTTGTGTTAGCACAGCAAACGAAACATCTGAGTTATTTTTCGCCCTCTGCAATACGTTGTGCTGATTTCTGTCTACAGGCCTCCTAAATTCAAAGTATCCGACTAATAATTCCGCTGCCTCGATGAAGACAGTCACTTGCTGAAGGCCAGAGTTATTTGCATTGGAATATAATGAACAGTCTGGCAGTCGATCATCCTAGGAGGTGAAAGAAGGCTCAGTACAATGCATTGGCACAATGCCCTCTCCAACAGATCGCGCTCCTTACTGGCCACGAAGGATTGCATAACGTGAAGCATGGGAGCACAGCGCATGGCAGAAATGTCTACACATAAAAGGTTATAATGCTTTGTTTCAACGCCTTCGTATGATTCAAGGTTGGGCGAAATAACTACATCACAGGGTGTTTGGCAACAAACCTAGCATCTCTACATATGAAGAACAATGCATTCCTCACACCTCATTGTGAAAGAAATCAGTTAAAACCTGTGAATTGATGCCCATCTGATTAAGGCAAAGGACGATGGTGATTAGCTATGGCGAGGCCTGTCACAGCCTCGAAACACTTTGAGGGGGGTCGTACATCATAGCCTGTCTCAGTACATAACAGTGCATAAGAGCTCCCTGGGTTTTGGTACTCTACATTGAAAAATAAGACTAGCTATGCGTGCTTTCAAGCGTTCTTTTGCGACTGTGGAAGAATAAATAGTAGATATGCACAACCAGTCATATATTACCTGCAGAACAGGACCACACAGGGGTCTAAAATTCATTGTTTTCTCTTTTGCAAGTTAATTAAAATGCCGTTAGCACTAGTATTATTATTATTCAATCTGTGACCGATGTGATTTTTCTCTGCAGGAAGAACCTTTGAGTTTGCACAAAGAGCAAAGGGTTTTCCCCAGCAAACACCGGGACCTTTTCAAAACAAGTACATCCTCATGAATCTCCGAAGAAAGCACTTCAAGTTCGAGAGCACCTGCCCACGTCCACCGAAAGAAGGCTACAAGTCGCACATCTGAAGGTCGCATATCTTGAGTTCTTCCACCTTCTGCGACCTTGTGACCCAGCGACCTAGTCGCAAGGTCGCATGCCTTTGGTTTTTCCACTTTTTGCGACCCTGCGACCCAGCGACCTAGTCGCAAGGTCGCAAGGTCGCATGCCTTTGGTTTTTCCACTTTTGCGACCCTGCGACCCAGCGACCTAGTCGCAAGGTCGCATGCCTTTGGTTTTTCCACTTTTGCGACCCTGCAACCCAGCGACCTAGTCGCAAGGTCGCAAGGTCGCATACCTTTGATTTTTTGCCACCTTTGCGACCTAGCGACCTAGTCGCAAGGTCGCAAGGTCGCACGTCTATGTTTTTTCCACCTTTTGCGACGCAGCGACCCAGCGACCTAGTCGCAAGGTCGCAAGGTCGCATCTTGGCAATTCTCTTACGACATGTGACCCCGCGACCCAGTCAAGTCGCAGATCGCAACAACAACAGCCAGGTCGCAGGTCGCAACAGCGGCTCAGGTCGCAGGTCGCAAAAGGAATGGGTCGCAAGGCAACCCAACGATCAAGAAGCTGAAAGGTCAAGGAAGCCCAACGGGCAGTTTTGACATTATAAATACTCCTACGGGAGCTTGTAAAAAGGGGGCTTTTCTTTTTTGGAAACTCAGGAGCTATAGGCATTGTATTGAAGGATCTGACACTTGAGCATATGAATATAGAATCTTGTTAAAACACCCTATGGTTATGATGTGTTTTACTGTGTAAACACTTTGTGTATTTCTTTATACAGTTTCAGAATATCCTGTGATTAATGAAGCTGCACCATTTATGTCATCGTTTATGCGTCATGGCTATCCGTGTTGTATCAATGATGTTCATTTTATCATCTGTTCTATTAATGAATGTTAATAAACTACTTTGTTAGCATTTCATTTTATCTTTCAGGAAGTTAAGAGGTATCTTATCATAAAGAACTATTTCTTTTGTGATCAGACTACTTTACAAGCATTACCCCACAAAATATGTGTTGCTAATGACATCTCTTGAGGTGTACGTGTTTTATCTATAATCTTGCTACGCATAGTGTTGATCCGTGTTTAACATATCAATCTTGTATTCTGTATTACGTGAATAAGTGTATGTCCGTAGGTTCAAACTGGTTCTTTTGAGACCAAGAGGAAGTCATCTTAAGTGGTAGCCGGACCCACACCCCGGACGGGATCCCTACTCCAAACGGTTTAAGGTCTAATTGGGACTTTTTACCGGGGAGATCCCCTACTGTTGGCCGGACAAATTTTCCCGTCAACAGGTACGAAAGGTACAATCCACGAAATGTGAACAGTGATCTAACATCGAACACCCGCAGAGTCATTCTATCGAAGGCCAATGATGTGGACTTTGCGTCGAGTGCGAAGAACCTGCCATTGATGCATGCAGGCTTTAAGGTACCTGAAGGGAGTCTCTAGACCAACTTCCTGGATAATGAGTTGGATTCGACAGGTAGGGAGCTTAATCAAAGGTGGGCCATAATGTTTCCCACATCATCGACACGAGACAGAGGAATATGATTTTTGTGAATCAAGACCAACAGAGAGTCAAAGGGAGGTTGAAAACTGTAGAGGCAAACTTCTCTTGAACATATTGGAGGCACGACACTGGATTTGGTAGTATTTGACATCAAGGCATCTGAGGTCAAAGAGCAGATGAGCGGTCAAAAGAGATTACCCAAACCCATGGAGGCAAAAAAATAACGAGATGAGATGTCCCCAACCTAATAAAAATGTAGACAAGTGCCATGTTCAAGAGCGACATACTGCCAACATGACTACAATCTTGGTTCCATTTTCCCCCACCATTTCTGGCAAGTACCCCAATTATTTTTGAAAACAAGCTTGAAGGGGATAGCATGTGAGTGCGATGTAAGTTTTTCCTTCGAACAAATCCAACCTAGTACATTTTATGAGCCCTAGGAAGGAGGAACTCGAGTAACGTCATGACGACGGAGTCTGATGTCATCAGGTTTTAACGAGTCTGACAAAGGAAGAAATTGACATCTTTTCATATTTAGAGAGTCTGAAAAGAAGGCGGAAAAGAAAACTCCAGCAGTCCGTTTTCATAAATAGTCTCTCGGATCCGAAAAGGTAGAAAAATGTGTCTGAGAGAACCTCTTAGTTGCGATCAGCTAAGGTATTCCTTTTCGTAAATAATCTATCCCAACCCGAAAAACGGGTAAACGTATACTGGGTAGATATTGTTTCGCAGCCAAATTAACAAGTTCAAAACGACAAGCAACTCAACAATCTTTTCAGTTTTAGAGAGTCAAAAAAGAGCTGAAAGATGACTCCTCCTGGAGGAGCGAGTGGTATTAAGGGTAGCTACTGGTTTCGGTAATGGTGGAACTGCTCAGAATATGATAAAAGTCAAGAGGCTGGCTAACAAGACCACTCATTGCAGCGGTTCCTCAGGAATGGGTAAAACAACCAAGAAGGCATATGATCGGCCAAGCAGATAGTGACGATGGAGTAAGAAAACCAAGGCTCGTCTGGCAAAAATAGGCTGATAAAATGGAAATCACAAGAGGTAAAATGGGAATGGTTTCATTTTTACACAAGATTGAAATCAAGAAACTCTGCTTGAAGTTTGTTTCATTTTTACACAAGCTTGAAACAAAGATAAACTATGCTTTAAACCGGTTTCATTTTTACACAAGCTTGAAACGGAAACAAACTATGCTTGAAAAATTAAGCATGCCCCCAGCATGGTGACTCAATTCGAGGTACATTCCCCCCAAGATTTAGTCCATATGAAAGGGAGATGGATTGAAGGTTCAAATTACGAGATCAAGAGAAAGACTCGACTGGGATTTTACGAGATCTGAGCAAAGACTCAAATTGAACGAGAACGTGTTTCATTGTTTAACGAGGTTGACACATTAAAAGAACCATCCTCATGACACCTTGTTTCATTTTTTAAGGAGCTTGACAAAAGAAAACAAACTGTGCTATGACGACCTTGTTTCATTTTTTAAGGAGCTTGAAAAAAGAAAACAAACTGTGCTCTGACGACCTTGTTTCATTTTTTAAGGAGCTTGACACAAGAAAACAAACTCTGCTTCGAAGACCTTTTACCATGATGAATAAGAGGTCAAGGATTCCAAGAGGTTCGCATCTGACGGGAGAACAACATCTTGAAAATTAGGACCCAATGCTCCCAGCACATGATGCACAATGACACTATCACTGAATGTGGGCATGGGACAGGTAGCCAAATAATTAACCTACGGAGAGGAAGATACAACCGATGGATAAAAACCCGGAAGGGATGATGGTGGACCAGATGTCATGTTAGGACCAAAGAATGAAAGCTGATCAATGGTCACGATCCGACCTTTGTGTGGAAAATAAATCACACGAAATATGGAAGAGACAACTTCCCCCATGACATAAGTATAGTTGCGCCCTAAGGGTAAATTTAAATCTAAGGGTCTTGGAACAACCATCACGTCTATATGGACGGTTTTCCTTCCCTAAGTAACAGACAACTTCAGAATGATCCCTAACGGTTAACTGGTTCCTCTGTTAAAAGGCAACATATTATGGGTAATAGGCATAAGCGGTGGAGATCCAAAATCTTGCCAAGTAGTAGAAGACATAATACTAATAGACATGCCTTCATCTATAATGGTGCTGGGTACGACCAGATCAAAGGTCTGTACCATTATCTCAAAAGGCACATAAGACGGAAGGCGGTATCCGGAAAATCGACTCCAATCAAAGGAAGAAACCAAGCTACTTGGAGGGGATACCATTGAACTGAGATGGTTTTCCCCTGGTGTTACCGGAGAAAGAGGAGCACTCTCTGGGACTTCCATCATGGGAGTAGGAGTAGTAGCTTCTTGAACTACAGGGACGGACAAATCTTTCTCCAAATCCGAAGAATCTGATGAAACAAGAAGAATGTGGGGGGGATGAGATCCACTCTCAACAGAAAAGACCTGATGAACCACAGATGGGGTCAGATCGATCAATTCCATGACCAATGGTTGGTTGGGAATGGATTCCTGAATCTGAATTTCCGGGGGAGTGGGATTGAGCAAGGATGACGCTTGACCGATCATGGAATCAACTAGCAGAGAACTCGAAGAAAGCATCTGATAATCAGCGAGAAGGCAGGGTGCAAAAACAATGGAGTTGTCCAACACTCTCTTGGCTTCATCCATGTATGGACAAAGGTGAATGGGATGATGCCCTTCACAGAACTTACAGGGATTGGTAATCTTGCCCTGTTTTTTATGAGTCTTACCAGAGCTAGTCGAAGATGTGTTACCAATATGACTTCCAGAAGCCAAAAGCAACAACGGACGGTCGTCAAACCATGCATCAAGTACCTTGGGAATGCCAGGGCAGTCTTGAAGCAGATGGTTACCTTTGCAGAGCATGCAAGGGAATTTGACTTTTCATGGAAGTTCGGATGGTTTCGTAAGGGAAGGTTTCTTAAGCGCAATAGCTGCATTATTAGCCTCTCGCTTACTTGACTTATTCTTCTTTATATTCTTCTTCTTCTTCTTAGCCACCTCGTTACTGGAATCCAGACTCTCACCAGGCGAAGTAGAAGAGGAGGATGAAGGAATAGGCAAAGAAGGGGAGAGGTCCACCTTAGAAGCAACATGATGCTGTTCTGGTGGAGGAGATGGCTGTACGGTGGACATAACACTCGGGACCACCGAGGTTGAAAATAACCATACAGGCAACCCAACAGTTAACCCAGGCAGGGACAGTGTTGCCATATAAGGAGCACCAACATTCCCAAAAGCAGGAAAAGGACCAGGATTCCCTTCGGAAGGGATTCCTGGGTTAATGAACTCCGAAAACGTTGCCATCAGAAATAAATTTAAAACAACACCTTAAGGAAACTAAATTTAACCAGGAATATTTCGTGGATAGTTAATTTTTAGGACATTGAAACTAAACTCTATCATTTCATATTTTAAGAGTCGAGAAATAGGCAAAAGGTGACTCTATCACTTTCAGGTTGAAACGAGCATGAAAGGACAAGTGCTCGATGATCTTTTCAAGTTTATGGAGTCAATAAAGATCGAAAATGACTACTCAGGTAGTCTAGGTAAAAGGGTGTACTAGGTTCCTGTGAACTGCCATATACACCTTGGTTATAAAATGAAAGAAGAATCAACCAAGGACTTGACGTACGTGCAGGTAGTCTCCCCGAATGCTATGTTTGGTGTATCACAGTTACAAGGCGGCAGACTCGGCTTCCTACGGATAAAAGGATTGCAACCTAGAGGGGTCTCCCTTTATATACTCGACGGTATGGGAAGCACAACTCCGTACTAGCGCTGTCTGAAGCCAAAAGGCGAACGACAGCTGCTAGGTTTTAAGACGCCGAAACATGTCTCTAACTTAGACCACTAAATGTTTCGTTAAGTTTCAATGTTGCCTTAGGTTAATTGATCAAATTTTAAGTTGATCTTGTATTTATGTTTCAATTCCGAGGTCCTACCGAATGTTGGATCTCACAAATTCCTGAATGCAAGCTACATGCCATAAAATACCATTCCGTTCAATGAAGAGCTATCTACGAGAAGGTTAGGAGTTTTCAAGCGATAGCAAATAATGAGAACACACAGAAGCATTCACCACAGAACCTGATGCAAACTAATGAGAACAAGAAATATTTCCTAGAACGCCCAATGCTAGTTATGCGAAAGATTTTTCCATTCCACAATGCAAACAAAGATGCAACACAAAATGTATTTTGATTTTTTCAATGTAATAGAGCAAACAATGCACTAAATAACATGAAAAACGAATCTTCACACTAGTTCGAGAATGCTAATGCAAGAGTCGAAGTGAAACAATTCAATCAACTCACAAGCAAACAAAACAAAAACTCAAACCAATGTCACAATCTCTCAAATCGAAGAAAGATGTTAAAATGAATCCATACAAGCAATGTGAGCTATGCTGGAGTGATAGGAAGAAAAACTAAATGAAAGAGACAAGACTCACTCAAGACTCATTTCACCGAAAGCAACCACTCAAAATGGATCCATGGAGCTGAATTCAATCAAGCAAATAATGAAGGTGACCGCGAAACAAGAGATCCAAAATCCTGCAGGAGGCTTAGCATGTCAAAGCACTAGAAATCCCTAAAGCTATGATGCTGAAAGAAATGGACAAAATAACCGAAGGAAGAAGGCTGATCATAGTCACAAACAAACCCAAAGAATTCAAATCAAGCCAAGAAAACACCCAAAGACACCAGGATGGACCAAAAACTCCAAAACAAGGGAAACCCTAGCACCTACAGGAATTGGCGTCATTGTCTGGCTGTAATCCACGCCAGATAGGGGATGGCATGGGTGATAAACTAGCAACACGCACCAGTGGGCGCTACTGTCAGGCTGGAAACCGTGCCAATCAAGCCAACCTTGGAAAGATGAAAATTTATAAAAACAGAGATCAGATCTGATCCTCTAGGGCTGAACAGGGGCCTAAGACTCAACAAAATAGTCCATATAAGGCAAGCTAAGCAAGCAAAGACCAAGAAGAATATCTAATAGACAAAAGAAAAACTCGCACTGATCCCCAATAGATTCGCCAATTTATTGGTGAGGTAAATCCCCTCTGCGGACAACGGCGACCCCACTAGCCCTAGAGTGGGTCTAGCCACAAACAAGACACGCTATGACATCAATTCCTAGCTAAGAATGGACAAATACTTGGTATATCACTTACAGTAGGTCCTGTGCTGTTGTGTCGTCCAGAGGGATGGCTGTGTCTCGCTCCTGATTCGACAGATCACGATCCGCTCATTGTCACGCCCGGATACCTGCACATACACAAGAAACAAAGATGACACACAACACACTATTTCGCATTCCTAACTATTAGTCAGTCGAAGAAGACTAAATCGAATGCGTCAAATAAACATAACACAGAGATGGAATCAATACCATAGTCGAGTATATTAATTTAAAGAAGGAAGAGTACAACCAGGCTTCGACTTTATGATCTCCTCCAGTAGGGTTCCAGCAGAGAACGTCTAACAAATCTCGTCGGGAATTCAGACGGGGGCTCTCTCTACGGGATCCTCCTTGGTTCGACCTTCTCTATAGCGATTACTCAACTATAATATCTCTTCTCCAAGTTCAGCTTCTTGGCTATATGTTGAACTAGCTTTTGTAAAGGGAGAAGGCTTGTTTATATAGAGGGAGAAGGAGAGGTTAGGATTCCTATAATCATGGGGGGAGTCCTATCCTCCAAGAATGTTCCATCAACCATTTCCTAAAGGAAGAGATCCGTGGCTTATCGAGTTTAACCACTTGCAATGAGTCATTCCTGAGGTGGTTAAAGGAAGATTCTGCCTCCATTTTTTTTAAAAACATTCCAAAAAAGGCTGGCGCGGGCATAACAAAGAGACAGAGCGCTAGCTGGCATGGGATCTAATGCAAATCTTCCCCATTGGAATGTGTGGTGAACTGGCTACCCGCGCCAATGACAAAACATAGGTTTTTGAGTGCTTTCTGAGGAAATGTTCAATAGGAGAAATCATGTCCTTATGAAGAAGGATGAAAACAAGGCATTTGCAGAGTTTGACACTGCTCACAGGTCACGGGAAAGACCCTACAATATGCGGGGCGAGGGATTGCAGGGACGGTGACAAAATGTTGTGTAACAGACATTCTGATGATCAATGCACTTGTGTAGCATTGGATATGCAGATGGTTGATGGAGGACATCTTATGATGGATGACATCTCCCATTATTTTTATGGATCCTTCTTGATGAGTAGTTCACAGCTCAAGGAGAAGTTTTTTCCCACAACATATTTGGATCCTTATGGGTTCAACTTGGTCATTGATGAGTGGTCTTGATTTGGAGACCTCCAAGAGCTTGTACTTCATCATACCATGAAGTAAAAATATAGAAATATGATTTGGGAGAATGGTATTCTCCATCAGAGGAATACCAATTTTGGGCATGGTAGGAGACACCCACATTTGGATGAATGGGTGGGGATGGTGAGCAAGAGGTTGGTCAGCCACTTAAAAATCTATGACATAGGGCAGCATGAGGCATGGCTGCGTTGGCTACTCTTGAAAGATTTTGGCCATCATGTGACATATACTTTGTTAAAAGGTGTGTTATGGTTTGGGACATTACATGGCACCCATATGTTATGGCAGCAGAAGATTTGGTTGTATGAGGCATTCTACAAGTCAACTATTATGATGTTACTCCATGACTTTTATGATGATGCGATGAGGGAGCAGCAAGGGATGTTGTTACTTTGGTTACTCTTGAGAGAGTAAGGGTTGATTTTCTCCCATAATTTGCATGATGTTGCAGGAGTAGATGGTGGTTGATCAGGAGATCATGTCCATTGTTAAAAAATACTCAAAAATGAAAGTGCTCAAAAGTGTTTGCAACCTGAGTGACTAGAAAGGTCTCGTCGCTGCGATTCTGGCGCCGTGAACGGTTCACAAAATAGAGGTCGTATGCAAAAGTTATTAAGGTTTGAAGGGCCCAGTAAACTCTAAAAAAAATGACATTTTGACCCATTTTGACTTTATATAAAAAAAAATTCAAAAAAATATATTATTGAAAATATTAATAAATATTATGGCCAATCACCGGGCGCCACGTGGCCAGCCTGGAGGCTGCCACGTGGCCCCAAGCCGGAGGTCAAGTGATAGTGAATTTTTTTTTTGGAGACTCAGGGATTTGAACGCAGGACCTCCCGCCTGACCGCTCGGGCTACAAGGTGGTTCTTAAACCTATAGCAGCAACATATAAATTTAACGTTTCATAAGTTTCCGCTGGCAGAAAAAAGGGGGCCAGCCCCCACTCCATGTGACCCCAGGCTCGGAACCATGGGCCTTCACAACTGGCAGTTATTCCAATCTGTAAACCTCAACAGTAAGCACAGTCACATGGAAGGTCTCAAGGTTTTAAATGCAACCATTAAGGGTTGCGGAACATTGCAACGACTCCAGGTTCCATCCGATTACGCAGAGTTCAAACAGTTATCAACAGAGATTCCGGTCACATGCCCACCTCCCCACAATAGATGTTATTTTTAACTATCTTCCAATTCTAGAGCACGCCCACCAAAACTGGTGGAAACCACTAAATCTAACTTAAGTTAACTCAATTCCTCCACAATTAGTGGAGTTTTTTAAAGGACATTGGGCAATTTCTTGTTTTGGCCATAACTCCTTGGATATTCGACCAATTTTGATGAATGAATAGTAAATTTTCGGTATTCTCAACATTCTGAACACATTGGCAGAGGTTTTAGAGTCATCAGAGGTCATATTTTACAAGTTTATCTTCAGGAGAGGTCAAGGAGCCACTAGGGCCACTAGGGTGTTTTCAGTGTATTGAGCATCCATTCTCTGTTTTCTGCATATGAATAGTCATTCTTGACTGATTCAAGCATTCTGAAACTATTTTTACATAGAGAACAACAATTTGAGGCTTTTTATCACATGTACTTACCATTTTTGAGCAATAAGATATGAGGGACATGCCATTCGGAGCTGGACCAACAGATGTAGCCTAGGAGAGGTGAACTGCTTCATCAAATTTGCTGAGTATTGTTACATGTGACGTTTATTTCTCTTTTATTTACTACTATACAATGTTATACAAGCAATTTACATGCTTTAACCTCACAAAGAAATCTATTTAACTAAGTTAAAACCATTTGTTTCACCTGCAAACTTCAGAGAACCTTATGCACACAATTTAATTATTGTTTGGATACTTAGCACATCAAAACTAATACATTCCATTCAGATCAGTGGCACAATCATGGTGTAAAGGGGATACTCCTTAGCTTTGGAGGATCAGGAGGTACTTCCACTTTGGAAGAAATCTCCCATATATATCAGCCTTATGGTAGATGAATTTGGCATTTGGCATGTCAAAGAATGGAGCTATGAGGTGACGGAGCCTTATTACAAAGGCCAACAACGCTGTCACTTGGGAGCTTGGGTTTATTGATGGAGTGTACCCAGGATCACTTCATATATGATGCACTTGATGGAAAAGTAAGAGTTGAGAGTGATGGAGTGGTGGATGGAGACATCTATTACTATGATATGATCTTCTTGACTTGGATCTCCAAGCATAGGAAGAAGGCTTTGCATGCAGCACATGGTTCATTCCTTTCCATTCACCAAGGTCTCATGGAGACATATCAGACCACTATGGAGAGAGCATCAATGGATCTCATTATCAGCCTACTCTCAGTACATGGTAAGAGTTGTTTTTTTGCACTTATTGATCATCTAACACAGTATTTACATTCTCTTGCCATTTATATACAGTGCATTGCTCCACAAGAGAGTAAGCCTCTATTTTGGCTCCATGGTCATTTTGGGACCAACATTAGTGATGGGGATAGCCATCCCTTGTATGGCTTTGGGCAAGTGTTTTGCTATCCTTTGTATGCTTAGTTGATACACAGTGCCATTTACTATTTTTTAGTAGATGAGATAACATGCACAACTAGCAAATTGTTGGGAGACAACTTGCCATATTATGTTTTGAAATAATAGTTAGAAAAATTGTGTTGTAACCAGTTGGGAGACTTTTGGTACCATTCAATTCTATCCTTGCAGTTTCTTGAGGACAAGCAACATTTGGGAGGGGAGGATTGTAATATTCCTAAATTAGCTAATTGGAATATTAATTTTTTATTTTGCTTCCTAGTTAGAAGAATAAGAGGGTATGGAGACTCATAAATCTCCTTAGTAGGAATAAAATGACTGCTAATGTGAATGGAGATCACTTTAGTGGCTTGATAAAGCACCCTTATGTGTGAAACGGGGTTGGAGCATGAAGACTACGTCAACTTTGACCAAATCAACAACGTTGTTATGGAGGAGTGGAATTCATTGAGGTGCAACACAGTTTTGGTTGGAAACTCTTTGCATGGAAGTAGTGACTTTAATGAGTGGGGCCAAGGGTGAGGAAGCTCATCACCTATATAAGGAAGAGGATGGTAACCATGGAGGATATGTTTTTTGGATTATTATTTCGTATATGGTCTATTTAGACTTGTAGCTTTCTTCAGCTGTTTAGCTAAGATTGCAGTGCTATTTAGCATAGGGTGTTCCCGAGCGGGAATCCCTCCTTCATCCTCGGGGGACATAGAGTGCCTACTCAGGAGAAGTATTTGCACTACATTTCCACATTCCGGCATAAGGCATAGCTACAACTTTCTTCAACAACGCAGTGTCTGCTTAGAGTTGTGTTGTGTTGCAGGGTGCAACAGTGGAGGATTATAGTGGGTGTTTTCTGAGCTAGTTTTCATTAGAGGAAGGTTTCCTTCCATTGGGAGCCCAGTAAAGAAGCCCTTTGAGCTTCATTGATATATTTGTCATCATGCCAAGGTTTTTATATCCCCTACAACGCATTTTCAGTCTGGATCTGCGTAATTCTAGGGAGAAGTTGCAGGGGTGGTTGCAATGTCTGATTTGGGAGGTGATTTCTTTGGGGAAAGGGACATCATTTCATCCCGGGGATCTATTGGAGAAGGGCTACATATTTATACATCAGCTACAACCATATCTTCCATTTATATTTGCTGCAGCAAACCTTCAGCCTAGGGCTGCAACTTACATTTGTATTTTGGGTGTATTTTCTGGAAACCCTCTTGGGTTGTCTTGGAAAGGTGATATAGTGCCTATATATTTATGTATAGTATCTTGTGAGGCATATATCAATATTTTTACATCATTGTATGATCTCCAACTGTATTTATGCCCATTATGGCTGCACTTTAGAAGTTCTCTGGCATTTTGTTTAGTAGCAACAACTCACTTTTTAGAGTGATTATTCATGGGAGGCTTGTTTGCTCCTATTGTATGATCTGTGCCTCAATGTATTATGTGTATTTGCTGCTAATTTGCTGAATAAAGTGGATCCATATCATCTCCTATGTTTATCCATTGATTTACACTGCTATTTCAAGTATTTTGTTCAGTATTGTTTCTTTTCCTATTTAGGAATATTGCATTCATTTACTCAACCCCTCATGCCCAATTATAGGGCTATATGAACATTATGGCTAATTTGAAAGTACCTTGCAGAAGAAGACTATAATATTGAGATTTTACGCTTTCTACACTCTGTCAGGACTAAAGCGTTTCAAATAAAAAAAGTCAGCCATGTGTAGGATTCTTTGTTTCAATTTCTCTTCACCTTAGAAGAAGCCAATTTATTTTGAACTTATTATGCTAACTCTACTAGTTTTTTTATTGGAGTGGCTCTAATCAGTCGGAAGGAACATACAAAAATATTTTATCAGGTGCCTAGTTTGAACTAATTTGTAGATAAAAATGTTGGATTTGGTTTGTTGGTAAAGAAAAAACAAAATACAAATCTGAATGAGACAATTTTCCCTAATAATACTCCTGCTAGGGTAAACTATGGATTGTTTTTTGCTCCACAAACCAAAAAGGATCTATAAAATGCATTATTGTTTATTTTCCTTCTGCAATGTTAATGATCTATCGTATGTAGACTTACTTTATATCCTCGTTGAATTATTTCGGCTTCATATGTAAAATTCAACTCTCCTCGTCTTCCCCTGAATAAATTTGTGGCCTCGTCGTAACCTCTGGCGGCGTCCTCGGCTGTATCGAAAGTCCCTAACCAAACGAAAACAACAATAACAAGAAATGGCTAACAAAATTGAAATTCAGGCAACAGTCCAACAAAAATTGCTCCTTCCCTCCGCTCGCCGGTTTAGGTATACAAATTTCAATTTGGGCACGTGACAAGGATTCAATTCGAAATTTGAAAAATATGAGTTAATGCAATGGAGCTCTGGTGATGGGACGAGGTTTCGGAGGCAGGTGAGAGTGGCGGAGGGTGGGAGGGAAGGGGATAGTGGTGGAGGGTAGCGAAGGGTGGGAGGGTAGGGGAAGAGGGTGGTGAAGGAGGAGGGTGGCGGATGTTAGTGGGGCCATAAAAAACAGGCATCGCAAAAAATGAAGGGGGATATCAAGCATTTCGAAAAACAAAAGAGGTTGAGCCAGAAGGTGTCTGCGCCAAAGAGGGAGTTGCCGAAGGTGTCAAATCACTTCCTGTTTGTCTCGGGATTAGCTTCTTCCATAAATAACAAAAAGCATAATCCAATGCTATGAATTTCTATATGCAATACAAATCTCAATAACCAACACTATCTCACATTAAATTTAATACAAATCTCAATAACCAACACTATCTTATATTAAATTTATATTAAATTTATTTCATATTTTTTGAACGAACTCTTTATATACTTTTAATGCTATTAACAAACATAAATGCAATAAAATCAATGATTCTACTTATGCATCTCCTATTTGTTTATTCAATCCTTACTTTGATGCACGTATACCTTATGCTCCAACCAAAATATACATAAACCTACACTTTGCGAAAAATTAGTTACATGAAAATTCTTTTCAATACCATATATTTATTTTTCATTACTTTTCAATATGACACACCATATAGTATCACACAATGCACATACTTAATGAGTAATCTACTATACCACGAAGTTGACTATTAAGTGGAAACTATAACGTTTCAACTAGCTTGCTCAACATTCATTATACTACAAGATGATATTCATGTCCATGAGAAAGATGGAGGTACGCATGGCCAATTACTAACTTGTAATGTCGTGGTTAAAATCTTTAATAATGTCGTGGTTAAAATCTTACATGTGTGTTGGACAAATGTTTAGAAAGAAGAGATTGTAAACATTTATCAAATATCAGAAGAACTTATTAATATTTTATAAATATATTTTAGATAAAATAGATCGAGTTTAGGATTTGTCTTTAGGTTTATATGATATTTATAATAGAGTCGTTTAATATTTTATCATCAATAGTTTATACTATTATACTTGGTTATTTTTCTATATATAGTTGCAAGGTACCATATTAGCATGTTGTTTATTAAAAAAAATGCATAACCATCGAAAATGATGCACCAAAATGTGAATTTATTAAGGAATGAATTGATGCTATGAAAAGTTCTTCCAAGTAAAATGTAGATATTGAAATTGAAGACATGAGAATTTAGTGCAACACATCTAGTAACTAGCAATTGCATTGGGGGTGCAAGGGAATGTCGAAAGGAGGAGCTCTGAATTATGTTGTACTACATGTAAGGGTACATAATTAATGTGAACTTATGGGGTGCAAAATCTCACATTGAAGAGGAGAACGTATGAAATGGACATGTTATTGATTACATGGATTGTTGGCTTTTAAAATATGAAACATAATTATTTGCGCTATCCCCACTTAGGCAATATGAAGTTGTTATGCCATGAAGAGGAGTCTTAGTTCATATTAACATGTTTTGGATCGAAGCACTCCCATTTGGGAAACTTTTAGGTCCCACAATAAGTTCTTATGCCATGATGATGAGTCTTAGTTCATATTAACTTGATTTGGATTGAAGCACTCCCATTTGGGAAACTTTTAGGTCCCACAATAAGTTCTTATGCCATGAAGATGAGTCTTAGTTCATATTAACTTGTTTTGGATCGAATGAAAGGTACACCGAAAAAATAGAAAAAGAAAAAGATGTAGAAAGAGATCATATTGAAAAATTAAATCACTAAATTTGAAAAATCTTATATAAATATCTATATGGATCTCCATCTAGTTTTTTAAAAAAATGTTGAAGGCATTTTAGTGCATTTAAAAGTAAGGTAACATGATCGTTATCACTAATTTGCCCCTTTCTTTAGTTTTATTTTCACAGCTGGAAAACATGTTAGTTTGATTGGAAAAATGATTTTCAAGCATATATATTGAGTTTGGAGCCATTCATTCTAAGGTTTATTATTATTATTATTATTATGTTTGATGTTGTTTCGTCAACTTCAATCAACTTAGGTAATTTCATCTCCATGACTTTCATTTTATAAAAGGTTATGCTTATTATTTTGAATATGTTTTTAGATTGGTTGTTGTTGATTCATTAAATACATTTACTTTGTGGTTGTTCTCTTAAATGATTATGTCTTAATAAAAATTTCAAGTTTCCATAGCAAAAATACTTTATATAATTAAATTTCAACTTTTCAAACCAAGAAATTTAATAATCATTTTCGTTAAGTTAAAATTCAATATCATTTAATTTACTGAAATAACATATAAAAATACTGTAATGATTAAAAGTAAAAATAAAAATAAAATTAAAACTTTATACTTTATTACCATCAATCTAATTCAAATTACAATCAATCTAATTAAAATTAAACAATAACTTAGCTTGTGAATCCATTTATAATCCAATCAAATGCAAACTTAAAACGCGAATTATCATCTGAATCTTCATAGACCAGTGACACATTGGCAGCCTCACGTAGACTTGTCTATGGCCTCTTTAATGCATGTTAGCGGTTGGTGTATTTGAAATTTTTGGGAAGGATCTAGAGGAAACACCCTACAACTTGGATCATTGTTGCTAATAGTATGGTGCGTGTTTGTCCAAGTTCTTGTTTTACAAAGTCTTGAGACTAAATCTAAGGTGGGTGTTAAAATCATGGTGAAGACATGAATGCAATAAGATAAAATGTTAGTGAAATGTACAGTGGCATTTGCTTTGAAGAAAGGGTTTATTGATAAACGTGTGATTATCGTCTCACAACAGTGAACAAATTACATATCAGAAGTACAATGACACATTACTCTGCAACAATGAAAGCATTAGTGATGATTCGTGAAGCAGTAAGGACTAAAGGGCGGTTCAAGGGGAAATGCGTGGTTCCACACTTAGGCATATTAGTGACTCTAAGACTGATATATGTAGAGACCTAGTCTTGGATGATTGTATTATGGTTGGATCTGATTGTTGGATGATAATAGTTGTTGAGTAAGATGTGGTCAATGTTTGAATGTTTGGTTCCATTAGGAATTATTCCAGAATTGTCATAGAATTAGAGATTTTATTTGCTGCAATAGGCCTTAGAGTTATTGAGAAGGTATAAATATAGAACATTGGGCAAAGTATGATGGAGTTATATGGAAGTGAGAATTTTTCTTGATAAAGATACTTGGTTGACACATGATGATACATTTCAAGATTGATGCTGTTATGTGAGAACACCTTAAGATTGTCAGTATTATAAGTAATGAAGGAAGGATCATCAACAATCTTTAAGATTTGGTTACATCAACATACCTGAGGAATTATAAATATTCTTATCATAGTTCATATACATTACCATTTACAACAGTTAAAGAAGTTTGATTTGCATTGTACATCTGATGTATACCCACAGTAGTAGCATCATCTCTCTACACCTGAAGCATATTTTAATGTATGCAAAAAGAAAAGGTCTATTCTTGTAGGAAGTGGCTATTACATCATTCTACAATAATTAAGAGTAAGAGAGATATTGTTCAATATAGCAGAAAAACCATTTGGAAAAATGAGAAGGAACAAGTGACAACATAGTAGCCTGATTGTGCATGCAAGGATGGCAATTTTTTCTATATACATTAATTTATGACAAGTAAGAGTTGACAAAATAATATGTATTGTTTTCTTTCGAAGAAGAAGATGTGTTGTATTGCCCAAAAATAAAAGCTTGCATTCTATCTAGCAGAGTGCATGTCGATGGTTTCCTAGTAGGGGGAATTCCTAGTCGTAAACACAAGGTGTTTCCTGACAACGACAATACAAATTGACGTCTAGAGTTGGGACGTGGTCAAGATAGTATGCTCGGAGTTGTCTGTGTGCATCCCTTTCATGTACATGGATGAGGATATGCATAAAACTTTTAATCCTTTGAAGTAATTGTATTGTCGGGCGCAATCGGTACAGAGGCAGAGTAGGCGGACATAAGAACTGCTCTTGTATATTGAGAAGGAAAGCCTCTTATTCATTGATTTCTTGGCAAATTTTTTGGAGTTGTGAAATATATTTACGATCCATATTTTTCTGCAAGGAAAGGAAAAGCATGTAAGTGAACATGTAAAAAATAAACACTCATAAGAGAAAGCACAACAACGAAGAAATAGTAGCAACCATTTTGAAGTGAAATTATATTGGAAATTGAAAACGTAATTTAAGCAGGAAAATTGCAAGGTGTTAAGATGAGAGAGAAGATGGAAGATGTAAAAGCGGAATGTAAGCGAAGGGAAGGTACCAATAGTAGAAGGTCTTCAAGGAGTTTGAGTAATAGATTTGGAGGTAAGGTACACCTCTTCTTTTTTTCCGCGTATGACGAAAGGGTTCTCCTGCATCTGCGAATAGCGTGTGAAGGAGAAAGCAGGGGAGATGCAAAGATCATTCAACGATTAAACTCTTGATACGGTTGTGAAAGTTAGGCCTTGTCGATCAATGTTGCTGATGTCGATTGTTGCCTTATCTAGTGTCATGCCTTGTGATTTATGGATTGTTAAGTCGCATACCTTGGGGAGCGGCACTTGTGTTCGCGAACCCCTTGTTATGGGGGGGATTGGTACAAAATTTGCATTTGAAGGATCCCATGGTGGACCCTTATAGTGAAGAAATTCAACTACAACAAATGATGGTAGTTAGGGGGGTTTAGAGTTTGGTGCATACAAGTGCGCGAAAGGTGCCGAGCGAACCATTAACAAGGCCGGTCTCAACCCACAAATTGCTGGTGAGAATAACACGTTGTCTGACGCAAAGGAGTATTTTCGTAGCTAGTTGATCATCTTCCAGTTTCTTGGATGGGAGTTGCCTCCTTTGGGAAGCATAACAATGCACAACTGGTTGGTTTAGTGTTTTTGACATGGACTTATTGTGCAGGGCAACAACCTCATTTGTTGCATAGAGATGCATTGAATTGGAGAATGACCGGACTTCGGCTTCAAGAAGGTTTGTTTTTGAACACGTCATAAGAAGCTTCCAATCATCAATAGTGGGTGTTACATTGCGAAGGTTGGAGAGGAGTTCACGAAAGGAAACCTGAGCAGGGATTGTTCCTTGTTGTCGAAACACTGTTGAAAGCGTAACCACGGTATCGAAGCTTTACCATAGTGCAGTGCCACGAGAAGTGCCTACATACATTGGTGTGTCTTTGACAAGTGGCAGTTGGCCAAGGTCCCCCACAAGGATTATAGAATGTCCACCAAATGGGATGTTTCTATTTGATGGGAATGCCTCGCGTAAGCAATCATCAATTTGAGAAATCAATTTAGGACCAATGAAGCTCATTTCGTCAATTAAAATGTTTTTCACATGCTGAAGTTGTTCTTGAAGGTTTAGGAGGGATTGACCCTCAAAAGGTTCCATAGAGGATACAGGGATGCGAAGAGCAGAGTGCATCGTCAGGGCATTAATGTGTAATGCTGCAACAGCAGTTGGAGCAAGCAAGAGGAGGGGGTTTTATCCACCAGTGGAGTTGTCAAGGAAGACATTTTTTAGGAACTCAATTAGGAATGACTTGCTGGTACCAGTAGTGCCTTGGATTATCATTCTTAAAATTGTCATGACAGTGTTGTTGCAGAAGTGGGAGAAAATGATATTGAATGCAATGGTTTGGCCTGGGGACAAGGAGCAAAGGGAATGTGAGCATGGAGTTGGGAGTTGGTGGATTCTTGTGGAGGAGCAGTTGAAGTCAAGAAGTGGATGGTTGTTTCTTGCAAGTGTGAAGGGGTTATAGAGTGGTCCCAATTATGGTTTGCATCAAAGTCACAATGGCCAAGCATTTCAATCTCATTGAGGAGGATGTTGCTACTTGGGTGGAGTTGCAAGAGAAATTTTCATTCATCCATGTTAATCGTGGGGCATGGGGAGGGTCATTAGGTGATGAATAGTAAGAGTCGGAAAGGTCAGGGGCAGACGGGGCGCGGTGAACATGCCAAGCCTGATACGTGTGTCTAGTTTGTTCCCAGTGTGCAACAATGGCCGCATCGGATTTGCCAATGTCATTAGGGAGGCTACATAAAGGGCAGTACAAAAGGAGTTCGCTCCAGCATAATTCTACATAGGATGTCGATTCTTTCGATGGAATGGAGGTGTAACGAGGAAGGACGCACACAACCATGGGAGGGAAGATGTGTCTCCAAAACGATGTTTTCCGACGGGAGGAGAAGGACCAGGAGCGTGCAACTTCAATAAGAGGAAATCCCGCAAGTGCAGGTGGTCTTTGGATGTAGGAGGCGATGAAAGGTGTTGATGGAAGATGCCCATCCAGTTCTTGTGAAACACATATGAATACTTGTTTTTTTTTACATTTAGGGAGACAAAAGAATGATTTCACTTTGTTAGTGGGAGTTTTTTGTAGCATGTGGCATGTTTCTTGTGCACCATTGTCTCGATTAGCGACCATTTCGGTTAGAAATTTGTGGACGAAAGTTACAGTAGGAGCATCTGAGGGGGGGGACATTGTGAGAGACGGGAGAGCATTTGGTAGTAGCTTTCAGACTTTGCCTTTGTTTTTGCTACATACTTTGAAATGTAGTTCAACACAACATGGTGTAGAAATTTGAATAACTGTTAAATTATTCACCAAGATTATCCTGATCACACACTATTTGAGCTTCATGCATAATACATAACCTCTTCTACTATTGATCATTAATTGCGGAAATATAACAATCGCATGCGCACATTAAAACCATAAACAATCACACATATAAACACAGTATTTATGGGAAAGCTTAAAGCTGAAAACCCCCAACTATCTGTATATTATAATGATAGAGATCATGTAAAAATCATTGTACAAACTCCTCACAAGCTCTCAATACAATCTCCAATTGTTACACACTACACAAGCTCAGATCTAACAAAACACATGCTCCAATCTGCTCCACCTGTTAGCCTGCCTCTACTACGCAATCCAAGATGAATAATGGCCCAATCTGAGTTCGAATCCATCTGGTATGCACTGCGCAATCCTCATTGGCATCTCCATCAATGTGTGGTGCAAACTCATGCACCAGTATGGTGACAACTGATAGTCACACTGCTCTTTCACCTACCTCTTCACTGGTCTCCACTGAAACTGTCCATGCACTGAAGTTAACTGATGTATTCTTTAGTTGATTTATAAGTTTATAATTAGTGAATTAATTAATAATTAATTCACACCACTCTCACTAGTGTATCAATCAGTTAGACTAGATACAACTAGCTCAACTATGTTTAACTCAGTTAAACTGAATACAACTCCACTAACTTCCTCAATCAACTCCACCAAACTCTGTCACACGAGTTCTAACTGAAGTCAACATGCAATAGCTCCACTTAACCCCTAGGAATAGCGTAATTCCTTCTGTCAGCTCCTGTGCCACATCTGTGCACTTAACTGAAGTGCTCCAAGAGAATAAGATAATGTTTATAGTTCAAATATTATTAAGAGCTAATAATATTCGACATATCTATTTTTAGACTAGCAATCTAAAAATAGATTCCGCCCAATATGTCTAAAAATAGAAGTCCATCTATTTTTTTTGACTTGACCAACCATCCACAAATAGCATCCTGCAACTCATAGAACATGATCCATATGTCTAAAAATAGACATAGTCTAAAAATAGACTTTGCGCCAAAAATAGCCTGCGGGCCCACTTAGTGAAGGCGACTTCTTTCCACTAAGCTCATCATCTTGTTGCAATCTCAGCACTCCCTCTCAACAAGATAAGGATTATCTGCCACCCCTATCCTGCCTCTGTGGTATTCGAATTTGCTCTTGGTGAGCACCTTCGTCAAGATATCAGCATCCTGATCCTCCGTGGGAATGTATGAAAGTAACATGATCTTCCGCTGCACACAATCTCTGATATGATGATATTGGATGTCAATGTGTTTAGATATATCATGAAATCTTGGATTAAGAGAGCTTGATGCAACTCGATTATCACATAGAATCACGGTATTAGGATCAAATTGTGAACCGAAACGACCCGACCCGGGATCTTCCTCATCCATATAGCCCCACCATGCAGCCAAACTTGCGCCATATACTCGGCCTCTATTTGAGCCAGGTTCCACGGATTTCTGCTTCATGGCATGCCAAAAGCTGGTTAATCAACCCGATGCGAAGGGCGGTCACATGCAACTCTTTTATCAGATTTAGACTCCACCTTGTCTTGCATCTATGAAGCCACATAACCACCTCACCCAGAAGTATGCAGCCACCACAATCCATATCCCGATGTGCCTCGATGTCAATACATGCTTCCCCGAGCGTGTATCGAGCTTGGTAAGAGCAACATATGGCACCAGAAGGCTGGTTAATTGCATAGCATATATCGAGTCATGTATTGACCGGATACATAAACGACCCCACGTAGATGCGCGAACATCCACTACCTCCGCCGAAGTAGCATCCTCCTTCCTCCAACCACCAGGAAGAGGAGTATCAATAGGCTTGTAGCCATGCATGTTGAACTTCTCCAGTATCTCCCGGGCATACTTACCCCGAGAAACAAACAGTCCACCACTGCATTTCCAAATTTCCAATCCCAAGAAATAATGAAGGAGGCCCAAGTCCTTCATCTCAAATTCCTTTGCAAGATCAACCTTGCATGAGTGTATCAACAGTTCATCACCTGTCAAAATCAAATCATCTACATAAAGTACATTGATCAGAAACTTACCCTCCACCACAATATGGTATAGGTTAGGATCCGCCTCACTCTTGGAGAATCCAAGTCCGGTGAAATAACTGTCTATCCGTGTGTACCAAGCACGAGGTGATTGTTTCAACCCATACAACGCTCTCTTGAGCCTGCACACATGCGACTCGCTACTGAAGATCTCGAAAGCTTCGAGATGCTCTATGTACACCTCCTCATCAATGACTCCATTGAGGAACACAGTCTTCACATCCATCTGATGAATGTGCCACCCCATCTGCGCTGAGAGAGCTAAGATCGTCCGTATGGAAGAATACCTTGTGACAGGTGCAAAGGTCTCCTCATAATCGATCCCCTCTATCTGTGAAAAGCCTCGGGAAAAAAATATTACCTTGTACTTCTCCACACTCCCATCAGCTGCCTGCTTCACTTTGTAGATCCATCTCGAACCCACAACTAATTTCTCCTCCGGCCTTGGAACAATCTCCCATGCACTGTTTCTGACAATCGAATCATACTCTTCCACCATGGCATCTACCCATGTGGGGTCCTCCACAGCTTCCTCGAAAGAGGATGGCTTTGTCACAATACACTTGCTCACAAGAGCCATGTATCCAGTATACCGGTCAGGTGACTGTCTCTATCTGCACTGTGATGTAGGTGCTCCTACAACCTTCTCTGCATCTTGAGCCAGTTGCTTAGCTTCTGTAGTGCGCTTTCGCCCTGCGATGATTAGTCTTGCATGAGTGGTCTCTCCTCCCATGAACCTCATCTGCTTCATGTCCACATCACAGACTCATGCCAAGATCCAATAGCTCCTCATGCATGCAAGTGTGGCTCCCTCTCAAGCGAGCCTTGTGGCTTTCTCCTCACGAAATTTGATATCCCGTGCTAACGATCTTGCCGGCCCAAATACTGGAAAAATACACACGATAGTTATGGGGCTTATTAGTGTACCCCACCAAATATCCCAACCTCTGCGGTCGGCTCCGGCTTCTTCTGGCATCCTTGCATTCTCACGCAAGATATTAAGCAGGTGGGCAAAAAAAATCCTCAAATGGGAAATATCAGGCTTCTTACCAGAAAATGCCTCCTCAGGTGTACTCATGCCAAGTATCTTGTGAGGACAACGGTTCTGCACATATACTGCAGTATTGCATGCCTCCGCCCACAAGTGAATAGGTAGGCCCTGATCATGCAACATCGCCCGTGCAGCACCCACGATCGTTCTGTTCTTCCGCTCAGCAACCCCATTCTGCTGTGGGTTATGAGGTGCTATGAGCTCTCTTCGAATTCCTTCTGCGCTGCAAAAGTCCTTGAATTTTCCAGAGATGAATTCACCACCATTGTCGCTCCTAAGAGCCTTCACCTGCTTCCCCAATTCTTTCTCAACCAGTGCCTTGAACTCACAGAACTTTGAGTATGTCTCGCTCTTCTTCTGCATGAAGAATATCCAACACTTACGAGAAAAAATCATCAACAAATATCACATAATACCTGTGCTTTGCTGTTGAAGCTGCTGAGAAAGGTCCACACACGTCTGTGTGAATTCTCTCAAGGATCGTCGTGGCGTGACTATCCTTCTCGTGAAAGGTGGCTTTCAAAAATTTTCCCAGTACACCCCTTGCCTCGCCAGTATGGCTTGTCTGGGGAATTGCTATTAGGAAGCCCGATGAAATCTCTTGCGGTATATTCAAATCTCATGGTGAAGGTGGCCCAATCTCAGGTGCCACAACTCGCCATCATCCCGGCTCACCACTCCTTCTTCTTTCTGCCATTCTTTGCCACGACCATCTATACACGCAATTGATAAAGGTTCTTAACTCAAACCCCTATCCTCCGTGTTCTCATCATTACCTTACCGTACCTTTACAGAGCCTTTCCCTCGCTAAATACAACATCATATCCCTTGTCTTCTAACATCGCCACAGAGATAAGATTCTTCTTCAATCCTGGAACATGCATCACTTCCTTCAATACGAAGGGCTTACCAGAATCCCTCTCAAAGTAAATGGTACCAATACCGGTCGCACTGTATCTACCATCATCGCCCATCTCGATGTGCACTCCAAGATCTTTTTCATCCAGATCAGTAAACAAATCTCTATCTCCCGTCATGTGAAAAGACGCACCATTGTCAAGAAACCACACTGAACCCATCACACTTGAGACCAAGCATGCAATCAGTGAAAAATCCAGCTCAAACTGCGAGGCTAAGGCCTCTCCAGCTGCAGATCCAGCAGCCTGCTTATTTTTCTTCTTCTATGGACAATTTGTGGCATAATGTCCGTGTTGGTGACAGTGAAAGCACTTCACCTTGGACATGTCCTGCTTCTTGCCTTTCACACCAGAATGAGAAGCTTTCTTGCTCTTCCCCTTCTTTGCTTTGGCAACCAAAGTGAAATTCTCTTCATCAGAGTTATTTGATGAAGATCCGTCCCTGGTAATCCACCTTATCTCCTCTTGCACAAGATCTGACCAAAGTCGCTCCCATCCTGGCAATTTCTCCCGACCATTGACAGAGTCCTGATAGGAATGCAAACTCTTCAGAAGCCCAAGGAGAGCCAAGCTCACCAAGTCCTTATCATCAACAGTCACCCCCACACTTCCTAGCTCATCCCTACATTGGATGAACTTTGTGAGGTACTTGGGCATACTGTCGCCTTTCTCCATCTTTATGTTTCTGAGTTTATCCTTGAGCGCCAACTTCCTCTGGTCGCTCTTGTTTTGGAATAAATATGTTAAGGCTTTCCACATCAAGAATGGAGAAGCCTTACCATGAAGGCTGGGTACTATGTGATCCTTCACGCCCTCCAATAGAATCCTTTGACACTTTGCTATCTTCTTTTGCCATGCCTCAAGTACGACAACATCACTAGAAGTAGGCTTTGGAATTTCTGCATCTATGAACTCCTTCAACCCATTGTAATCCAGCACCGCCTCCATCCTGTCCTTCCATGCAATATAATTCGAGTTGCCCTCAAGGGCATACTCCAATCACAATCCGTTGAAAGACATCTCAACTTCGACACCAAGAAAACATTGCTGCAAATTCAAATTCCACCAGCACAAAACTCAATTGCTTCAATGTTTTGCAATTGCTCCAATGATCAATATCGCTCTGATACCATGTATAAATTTGAATAACTATTAAATTATTCACCAAGATTATCCTGATCACACACTATTTGAGCTTCATGCATAATACATAACCTCTTCTACTATTGATCATTAATTGCAGAAATATAACAATCGCATGCGCACATTAAAACCATAAACAATCACACATATAAACACAATATTTATGGGAAAGCTTAAAGCTGAAAACCCCCAACTATCTGTATATTATAATGATAGAGATCATGTAACAATCATTGTACAAAATCCTCACAAGCTCTCAGTACAATCTCCAATTGTTACACACTACAGAAGCTCAGATCTAACAAAACACATGCTCCAATCTGCTCCACCTGTTAGCCTGCCTCTACTACGCAATCCAAGATGAATAATGGCCCAATCTGAGTTCGAATCCCTCTGGTATGCACTGCGAAATCCTCATTGGCATATCCATCAATGTGTGGTGCAAACTCATGCACCAGTATGGTCACAACTGATAGTCACACTGCTCTTTCACCTACCTCTTCACTGGTCTCCACTGAAACTGTCCATGCACTGAAGTTAACTGATGTATTATTTAGTTGATTAATAAGTTTATAATTAGTGAATTAATTAATAATTAATTCACACCACTCTCACTAGTGTATCAATCAGTTAGACTAGATACAACTAGCTCAACTATGTTTAACTCAGTTAAACTGAACACAACTCCATCAACTACCTCAATAACTCCACCAAACTCCGTCACATGAGTTCTAACTGAAGTATCCATGCAATAGCTCCACTTAACCCTCAGGAATAGCGTAATTCCTTCTGTCAGCTCCTGTGCCACATCTATGCACTTAACTGAAGTGCTCCAAGAGAATAAGATAATGTTTAGAGTCCAAATATTATTAAGAGCTAATAATATTCGACATATCTATTTTTAGACTTGCAATCTAAAAATAGATTCCGCCCAGTATGTCTAAAAATAGAAGTCCATCTATTTTTTCCGACTTGACCAACCATCCACAAATAGCATCCTGCAACTCATAGAACATGATCCATATGTCTAAAAATAGACATAGTCTAAAAATAGACTTTGCGCCAAAAATAGCCTGCGGGCCCACTTAGTGAAGGCGACTTCTTTTCAGTAAGCTCATCATCTTGTTGCAATCTCAACACATGGCATGAGAGAACTGGTTGAAAGTCAATGTTGGCCCTCCATATTGCAATAAGATGAGCATTTTGCACATTTAGTTTGTCATCACTTCTAGCAGGGGAGTACAATTTTCGGCCAGTAGCATCAATGTGATGAGATGATGTGTCGCGAACCTCCCATGGGGCTCCATAGCAGCAAGCTGTAGCATTATTTATTTTGCGCAAACATGTAGTGGAGTGGCAAGTTGTGTGTCTTTGAACAAAATTCAGAAGTTGTTGATAGTCTTGCAACTGATTGGCCATAAAAATTTCATGTGTCGTAAGGAGGCATGGGTCTCGTAGAGATGAATGATTTATCCCAGGAGCCCAGTTTTGAAGGGGGCAAGGGTTCCAAGTAGTGATGTATGTATCGAAAAATTACTTAGCTACATGGACATCTATAGTGTTGGTCTATTCTAGAGTGTCCATAACATGTGCATTCGGAAGCCACACGAAACCATGGATATGTGCGGAGCTGCGATGTTGCCATTCATACCTTAGCAAGAAAGGGGAAAAAAATTAAGATGGATGTGTGGAAGTGAAAGTAACAAAAGAAAAGACAGGGAAGGAATAGTATGCATACCTGCACTAGTAATCCTTTACAAGGAGTCGTTTAAGTAGGACCTCTTCCAGGAATATTGTGAATCTACAATGGATGTATCGAGATGCACGGTGAGGGTTTCCAACAAAATTTTGGATTCTCCATCGAGTTTGATCATGTGAATTGGATGAAGGGTTGGAAGGCATGTAATTATGCAAGTTAGGCCATTTGGTATCAGCTGCACTTAGTGGGAAGAATATGGTAGGGGTACCTTGTTGAATAATCATGTCGGTGAGCTCCCCTGTAGCCCTGGTCCAGAATGAACGGCTGCCACGCAAGGATGAGCCGAAACACATAATATGGTCTGGAATGGTGGAAGGTGGAATTTGTTGAAGGTGGTGGTAAAGGTCAGCGATTGTTACCAGAAGGGTATTTGAAAGGTCCCTTTTAATGAAGACAGAGGCAGTTGCTTGGCTGCGATGGTGCATGATAAGGTTGTACAAGTAATAGCGAAAGTGAGGATGTTGCGCAAAATGGTTGCCATGGTAGTGCATTAGATGCAACACATATTCCTGCATATCCACTTTTGAAATTCTTGGCTGGTTAATAATCGCAGATCCGGTGGGGAAGAGGGTGGGGAAGGCCATGGAGAAGAGGTCCTCTATGTTGTATTCATTGACTGGGGAGAGGCCATTGATGGGCCATTGAAGTGAATGGGTGGGTGTGGAATTGGAGGATTATATGTAGGCAAGTATTTCATTTATTTCTGAATGAGAGTTTGGTAGAGTTGAAACAAAGGAGGATGGGTGGAGGTTAGACGGGCATGGGTGGGGAAGTTCACAATTAGGATCTTCTGGAATGGCTTCCTAGAGTGGGATGGAAGTTGTGTTGATATGGCGTAGCATGTTGGAAAATTTGGTAGGTGCAACAGGCAGAGAAGAGAGGGAAAGTTGGTTAATATGGACATCTATGTAATATGGGTCGTTTTGTAGTTTGAATTTAAAAGCTGCATGAACACGTGATCTACTAACAAATTCATAGGATGTTTCGTCATAACTAGTTTTTTTTACAAGAAGGATGTCTAGTTCTGACAGGATGCGAGGAAGAGAGGTGACAATATTAGTGATATCTTGAGGAAAGCTAATAGTATGGCCGGAATATTTTAGTTGGCCACCACGTGCATGGGTGACTTGAAGAATGGGGTTGACATGAGCAATGAGCATCTCTTCAACTTGAGTCAGGTAGGAGAGGACATGCGGTTGGATAACTGGGTCCATGTTGTTTGCGGAGGAGAAACGGTGGGTTGTTCATTTGCCAACACAACAGGTATAAGGAATGATTCCATTATTTGTTTTTTTTTTCATGCATGGGTAAGCTTCATGAAAATTTGAGCAAACTTGGATGGGACAAAGTGCATCGATCCTTGCACGAAAGTGACGATGTGCATGTTGGAGATGGATGGGGAGAAATTGTTGGGGAGGTGGAAATGGAGGAACATGGGGTGGCACATGTACAGGGTAGGCAAGAGGCGAAGGAATTGGAGGGTTTGGAAAGTGTTGGTCAACGAGTGGAGATGGAAGGAGAACTGGGAAAGTTTGGGTTGGATGTAGGGGAAGGAGGATACTTTGTGAAGGAATGGGAGTTTGGTTTGCGTTGGATTGAGAGTGAAGGTTGGCTTGACAATTGGCAAAGAGGAGGTGTCAACATGCATTAATTATTTCTTTGTTAAGCGCGTAGTGCCATCATCATTGTTCCCTTTGCACACTGTTCTCTGGTGTGGTTGGCATAGCTATTTCAAATGAGGAAAGGTATGTCAAATGTATGAAGTATAATGAAAGAAGAGGGAAGCATGAAGATGAAGCATTTTATTTCATATTTTGTTTAGTTATTTTTATTTTTTTGTTGAGATTTTTTTTGTGTTATGTCTTTGATCATAAACAATAGTAGTATAGAAATGGTGCGAGTGATTTTTAAAGTGGAAATGTATTGAATATGGGTTGTGTAGAAATGAGTGTTGGATATTTGAAAATTAAAAATATTTATTTTGAAAGCAACAACATGTTGCATGTATCGGCTAGAGTAAAGCGAAGCCATATTTTGTATTTTACAAAAAAAGAAGAAGAAATTTATGTATTATTTTCCATACTAATCATAGCATATTGATATGTGCATTTAGAAAATGTGTGTGTTTCAAAGAAGATGAAACAATGAAGAAGGAAAGGGAAAACGACGTGAGTAAATGTTCATATACCCATTACAACATAGTGAAATGACATATATAAAAAATGTAATGAAGAAACGAGTGGGTGCCCATACGTCTAGGAGAACTACTAGAAAGTCTAAGGGGCTACAAAGATATAGTAACGATTACAAAATATGTCTGCAAAATCAACGATGAATGCCAAACGAGGTTCAAAAATACTGAAAGGAGAACGATGGGAAGTAATGGAGAATGTGTGGGGGAGGGTGGCCATTTAAGCAGAAAGGTGTTAGTGGGAAATGATGTATAGAATGAGGGGAGGGGGGAAAACGGGCGAGAGGCGGAAATGCATGGCTAAAGCCGGAGTCAGAATGTGTCGGGGGGGGGGGAGGAGCTAGTTGCAGGACTTTTAGGAGGAGAGTCGATGCATCGACATAAGGGAGTTATTTTGCGTGCATAATGTTTGGGCGTAGTCATTCAACACCGTTGAAGGTGTCCCTCTTTAAAGATAGTGTGAAGAGGAATTGTCATCATTTGATTTTTCTATATATGTCCAGGACAACTCTAGGATCAGTTGAGAGGAGGAAAAGGTCCTTTGCAGAGATTCCCAGAAGGGAATTTGCAGCTTCGTCGAAAGCGACCACGTTTTCGAGGTGGCCAGTGTGGTCATGCAACTGGAGTTGGAGGATGTAGCAGTAGTCGCACTCGATGAAGGAGCCTTCACATTTCGAATAGCACCAGGTGTTGTCATATTTTCGTAAAGCCTTTCTCATGCATTGCATTCGATCAATGCTAAGGGGGCATGCAAGGAAGTAGAAATCATCCATGTAAATTGAGGTAGCAGTAGCACAGAATGAAATCCATGGGACTTTTTTGTCAGGCGGCATTGAGAAGATGTTGGCAATTGTTTTTGTATTCAATGACCTCTTGTTTGTGCCGGTGTATTTTGGGCTGAGCGAGGGCAAGGAAGATTTAATGCCTTCTTTGTCAAACCATTGCTTCAGTTGTCATGTTTCAATGATATCTAGATTTATAAGTAGGGAAGTGGTAGGGATTGTTCCGATAGTTTGGCCATTGAACTCGACGATCCTTCCCCCCCTGATTGCAAGTACGAAAATTGCACGAGAAATGCAAAGTTCGGAGAGCGTGCGACCTTCAACATGGTAGAGTTCGCCCCACAACGTGACATCGATGCTGCTCCTGGACATTTCGCGAAGAGATATAGTTTTTTTTAAAGTATTAGAGCGGCAGGAGAAAGGGAGGCGACAATACCTATGACATCAACGATTGAGTTAGGAGGTGAAAGTTTCTAATTAAAATATGAAACTCCTTTACCAAAAGTTCTCCAGCTAAAGGAAAATTACATTAAAATTAAAAAAATGCACAAGAAAAGTGATATCAATTTTTTTTATGAATTATGGAAACTCTCATGAATATTTTCCAGTGAGAAAAAGTCACTCTATTTCTCCTTGACAATGACTAGTTTATCAGCTTTCCCTCTGTAGCAAATATCCTGGAGAACTGAGGATAATTCAACATTTGAATGAACATACTCTTCTAGGAAATATTGAAATCTGAAAGCACCAAGAATGACATACAACTCTGCACATGCATATAAGCTCTGGAAAACATAGAATAGCAATTTGCAATCTTGTTAGCCTTCAATTTGTTTTCAATGTTTTCACATTTGGAAAAATAAAACCAAAATAAGAAAAAAGGCTAAAAAATATGTGAATTTCAATTGGTAAGAAAACATGAACAACATGTCAAATCCTCTCTGCCATGGGCATCATCTTTGAATATTTATAAAGAAATTTGTGTAACTTAATCTGTTAAGTCAAGGTTTATGTAAAAAAAGGAATTTTGTTAAGGTTCATAAATGACCAAATTAGATCAAAGGGATTCAAAAGTAAAGCAAGCTACAATAATAATGGGAGTGTGACTAAGGCATCTCTAATTTATATTAGTTGAAGGAAACAAAATACAATACAAAGAGGAAAACCCAAATAGATAAACTTTATGTTCATTTATATCTGAACCTTAATAGTGCAAAAACATACTAGCTACAAAACCAACTTCCGAATTCCTGGATATTTCTCCCCTTCTCAAATGAAAGATATTCATAGAGGCCTAAACATTATAACTTGTGAACAAGAAATGAACTATGTATTATGCTCATATAGAATATGTTTGTACATACCAAAACAAAAGATGCAAGGACAAAAACCTAGTTGTACGCATATTTAAGAAACATAAGAATCGTTCATATCCCTACCTTTCTTGCAGCAAGTTTTGATTGTTGTTCACTTTTTGCACCTGTGAAAACCTACACAATGAGAAAAAAGCCAAACGTTGACTACATGGTTTACACCAAAAATAAAGATTACAATACTTGTTACCTATTTACTAGTTTACTTTATAAAAAACATATGGATACCCAAATAAATTACACAATAGGTAAGTTATTGGTTTTTCTAAGAAAGTATCACCTTCGGTGTAACAAGTCCTCTATTTTCTAAGTTACTTCAAAATTCCAAATGAATAAACACCAATGTCTTGCATAGAATTTGGTTCTCAGAAAGTATAATATGCTCAGAAATTTGGTTTTCAAATTAGGTAAAATTTATCAGTCAGTAGGCTCAAATTTCAAAATGTCTACAAACTCTGCTTACTCATGATTTGGGAGGAGGACAATGCATCAAAGATGTACGTTGACTACATGGTTTACACCAAAAATAAAGATTACAGTACTTGTTACCTATTTACTAGTTTACTTTAAAAAAAACATATGGATACCCAAATAAATAACGCAATAGGTAAGTTATTGGTTTTTCTAAGAAAGTATCACCATCAGTGTAACAAGTCCTCTATTTTCCTAGTTACTTCAAAATTCCAACTGAATAAACAACAATTTCTTGCATAGAATTTGGTTCTCAGAAAATATAATATGCTCAGAAATTTGGTTTTCAAATTAGGTAAAAGCTACCAGTTAGCAGCCTCAAATTTCAAAATGTCTACAAACTTTGCTTAATCATGATTTGGGAGGAGAACACTACATCAAAGATGTACGTTGGCTACATGGTTTACACAAAAATAAATATTACAGTACTTGTTACCTATTTACTAGTTTAATTTAAAAAAAACATATGGATACCCAAATAAATAACGCAATAGGTAAGTTATTGGTTTTTCTAAAAAAGTATCACCTTCAGTGTAACAAGTCCTCTATTTTCCCAGTTACTTCAAAATTCCAACTGAATAAACAACAATGTCTTGCATAGAATTTGGTTCTTAGAAAGTATAATATGCTCAGAAATTTGGTTCTCAAATTAGGTAAAAGCTATCAGTCAGCAGCCTCAAATTTCAAAATGTCTACAAACTCTGCTTAATCATGATTTGGGAGGAGGACACTACATCAAAGATGTACGTTGACTACATGGTTTACACAAAAAATAAAGATTACAGTACTTGTTACCTATTTACTATTTTACTTTTAAAAAAACATATGGATACCCAAATAAATAACTCAATAGGTAAGTTATTGGTTTTTCTAAGAAAGTATCACCTTTAGTGTAACAAGTCCTCTATTTTCCCAGTTCAAAATTCCAACTGAATAAAAAACAGTGTCTTGCATAGAATTTGGTTCTCAGAAAGTATAATATTGTTACACAACAATTTGTCACTGTCCCTGCCATTCCCCATCTCGCACATTGGAGGGCTCATTCCGTGACCTGTGAGCAGAGACAAGACTTGAAAACACTTTCATGACATCCCTCTAAACATGAGCTTTCATTGCCCTGAAGACATCTCTTTGCAAAAAACCCTAAAAACACATATTTTTGCATTGGCGCGGGTAGCCAGTTCAGTACCCGTGCCAGTGGGGGAAATCCTTCAAAGAGGGCGCGCCAATTGGCGCTCTGTCCCAGAGTCGCACTCATGCCAGCCATTTTAAGGAGTGTTTTTTAAAAATAAATGGCGGAAGTTTCGTCCTAACAAATTCCTGGACTGCTATGTATCTTGAGTTGGGAGGTTTGGCAGTGGTTTGCCACCTCTCATGGAAGCTTCCTTGATGATAGGGCCAATCCTATAATTATAGGGATCCCAACTCCCCTTCCTCCATCTATAAAAGCTTGCTCATCTCCTTTGCAAGCTAGTCTCCAAGTTCCCAAGAGCCTTATGCTGTAAGAGCCTTGATTCATTCCCTTGAGGCCAAATCCAAGCAAGGAGATCATTGTCAAGTATCCGAAGAGAGAGGCTTGTCCCATCCCTGACAGGCTTTATCGAGACACGTTCTGCTGACGACCCGCCGAAGGAGAATTCAACGTCGGAACTATGGTTGTATTCTTCTTTGATTGATTAATGATAAGCGACTATTGGTTATGGTTCCACTCTTGTTGTTAATTATGATGATGAGTTATGTCTTTTCCGACTGACATATAGTTGTATATACTGGATTTTATGCTTGCGTTTGTTTTGTTTCTTGCGTGTGCAGGTATCCGATCACGGAGATCGTGAGGATTGTGATCTGCCGGAGCAAAGAAACGGGAGCACCACCTCTTCTACAAATGACAGCATTGGATTCCAAGTAAGCCTTCATCGCAAGTCGGTTTATTTGAAATTAGGAACCCGCACTGTAGCGTGTTCGATTTTTGCTAGACCCGATCTGGGCTAGTAGGGATCGCCTCTGTCCGCAGAGGGGATTAACCTCTTCAACAATTTGGCGACTCCACTGGGGAGTAAGATTGTTGTTTTCTTTGTAAACTATAGACGGAGCCTGAAGTACAGCCAGAGAGCCTTCGAAATGCTTTTGCTCTGCATTAGCAAAGTAGATCAACGCTGCTTCAGTCAATCTCCGGTTTGGTTTATGAACTGAACAACTTGGAGCGTTGTCTTGACTTTTCGGTCAATTATTGGCCTTGCTTGCTTGGTCAGCTCTTTGGGCTGGTTTTTCCTATTTGTTTGGCTTTTGTTTAGCCTTCTCATCACTGGTCTGTGTCTGGGTTTTTCCTTTTTTATTTTTGCATAGTTAAGTTGGCTGGCGCGCTTTTTAGCTCGACAGTCGCGCCCATTGGCGCAGGTTGCTTATGTATCACCCGTGCCAATCCCATTTTGGCACTAGTTTCAGCCTCACAGTTGCGCCAATCCTGTGAGGTATTAGGGTTTTATGTGTTTTGAGCCTTCTTTGACTGATCTGTGATTTTGATTTTGTTTTCTCAACTGTTTGCGTACATTGGAGCCTCGTTTGACTAACTGAAGCCTCCATCCTTTGGTTGTTTGCCCATTTCCATCGATTTTACATTCTAGCCCTAGGGCATCTAGGTGCTTTGGTGTGTCGAGCCTCCCTTGGGAGTTTTTGGTTTTTGTCGATTCAGTCAACTTCGTGATTGCTTCCCTGCATTCGTTTGACAGTTGTTTATCGTTTTATTGCGCTATTTGAGTGATTGACTCCTCCTTCATTCGAATTCCGCTTTCTCTCGTTTTGGGCCTAGATTACACGGCTCATTTGTGTCTTTGGGATTTTCTTGGTTTTGAGGGACTTTTGGTCGGTTTGAGGTCTGATTGTGCTTGCTATTGAGTGAAACTTGCTTGTTTTTGCTCTCTTATCATCATTTCTCAAATTTCTCTTTCCATTAGTTTTCATTTTGTTTAGTGCATTTTTCTCATAAACATTGAAAATACAAAAAGAAATCTCTTTTTCTTTCAATTAGTTAATGTGAATTAGATCTTTTCGGTGTTATTAGTGATTAGTGACTTTGAACGAAAAGCTTTTAGTTTCCATTAGCTGCATTAGAGATATCATTGGTTGTTTTCTGATCATTTTATTATTGTGTGAAAAGCTCTTAACTCTCTTGTAATTAGCTTTCATCAAATAAAATGATGTACTGTGGCATGTAGTTTTGCATTTAGGAGATTTTGAGACATTACATTCGCTAGGGCCTGAAAACTGAAATGTAATTGAAGATAAACTTTAAAATTTACTCAATTTACACTAAGGCAGCAATGAAATCTAACGAAACACATTTAGAGGTCTAGGCTAGAGACGTGTTCCAGCGTCTTAAAACCTAGTAGCCGTCGTTTGCCTCTTGGCTTTAGAAAACACTAGTACGGACTTGTGCTCCCCGTACTGTCGAGTATATAAAGGGAGACCCCACTAGGTTTCTATCCTTTATCCATAGGAAGCCGAGTCTGCCACCCTATACCCGTGATACACCGGACACATCATTCGGGGAGATTTCCTGCACATACGGAAAGTCCTTGGTTGATTTCTCTCTCATTTTGAAACCAAGGTGTATATTGCAGTTCACGATTATTTGGTACACCCTTTGCCTAGTATTCCTGAGTAGTCATTTGATCTTTTCTAACTCTTTAAATTTGAAAGGATCACCAAGCGCTCGTCCTTTCACGCTTGCTTCAAAACTGAAAGAGATAGAGTCACCTTTTATCCGTTTCTCGACTCTTAAAACATGAAACGGTGAAGTTTCCTATTTTTCAATGTGGTAAAAAATTAATCACCTGCGATCACACCCCCTATTAGATTTTGCTTGTTGGCCGTTTGATTGTGTGCCTTGACTCTTTTTCAGCCTGTGTGTTGTGTTTGATCTTTTTCTCTTGTCGTTACTACCACAGTGGCGGAACCTTCGGTTTCGTCTACTGGTAGTCCATATACGAACGATTCATCAGAGGCTTCCCAACCCTTTGTTGAACCTCAGCAGCCCATTGTTTCCGAGTTTCCTGACGGGGTACCGGTTCTTGCTAAGCAACCCTTTGGGGTACTAGTTGAGTTCAATTGGCCCTTTTCCGACCCTTGGTCTGAATTAAGAGTAGGGGCAGATTTTCTTTCTCTTACATCGGGTTCACCTTTTATAGCTATCGTTTTTCCTCCTAGTCCTCGCCATCTATTACGAGATCTAGCGGCAGGCTCAAACATGAGTGAATCCAATGAGGAAATTCCTACGTCTGGTGAAGATTACCAGTTATTTCCTCGGAGATTATTTCCGGAAAACAACCTTGAAGCATCTGTTATGTCTTCGCTCATTCCCTCATTACCAGCCGGGTATAGATCTTTAGGTCAGATTATTGCCGCTGCTGCTTCTATGGGGGCATCAAATTCTTCTACAAGGCCTACTATTCCTTCATTGGGGATGTCTCCTCAGACTCCCGTCACTTCTGTACCCGTTAGGCCCACTGTCTGTGTGGCTACATCTGCACCTGCTGTAACCACTTAGTCCGTAAGGGCTACATCGCTTCCCGAAGACGTTTATGTAGCATCCGCTATACCGGAGAACATCTCTCTGGAGGAGTATCAGTTTTCCTTACAATAACCGAACCCCGAGGTTGGACAATCCTCTCAAGACCCCAACTGCTCGTACTTTTCGCATTATGCTCAGGATGGTACTCCCGTGTACGCTTTTCCCAATCAGTACGATGAGCACGGGGATATGTTGCGTTTACCCGCTCTAGAGGCTTACCTTCATCTTAAGGTTTACCATATAACCAGGATGGACATTCATATAACCCGCAAGGGCAACCTTTTCAAGGCCAACCTTCGGGCCAGCCTGGATATCCTTATGCCCCATAGGGACAACCCTTACTAGGTTACCCTGCGAGCCAGCAAGGGCCACCATACAGTCCGCAAGGATAGTATTACAACCCTTCCGGTCAACCTATACAACCTCCACCGGGGTACCAGCCGGGACCGGTCTATGGTCCTGGGGGGCAAGTCCAAACCTCCCAACCTATGCAACCGCAGTATCCTGTTGCTCCTCACGTTGCACATCAGCCAGGACCATCTTATGGTCCTGTTCTAGGTCAAACCGGTTACCAGCCACCACCTGGCTCCATTCCATCACCAGGCCAACCGGTTCATCTGGTACAACCTAGGGCTTCACCACAGCCAGGCCAACCTGTGCAACTGGCACAACCTGTTTATCCAGGTCAACCTGTTCAACCAGGCAGCTCGCTCAGCCAGGTCAGCCTATCCAACCAAGCCAGCCTTCCCATTCTATCAACCCTACCCAACAGCCGATTTATTCAATGCTGCAGCCAAATCAACCGCTGCGCCCTAATTATCAGGCTCTGTAGGGTTCCACCTATCAGCAACCCACTCAACCTCAGGGCGGTTACTATTCTCATGGCCAATACCGACCAAATTATAGCCAGCCCCAAGGTTCTAACTATTACTCTCAACAACCCGTCTAACCTATACTCAGCAGCCAAATCCAAATGCTGCTTACACAGGGCCGACATATAATCAGGGTCCATACTCTGGTTATCAAGCCCCACATGTTGGTTACCAGAAACTAAGTCAGACTGGTTATACAACCTATACCCCCTACAGTCAGAATCCTACAGGACAGAACCCCTGGGGGCAAGGATATTCCCAACCAGCGTGGAGTACAGGTACCGATCCTTATCCAGGACCGGGCATGCCGTCCAATCCGCCATTGCCGTTCCTGGCTACCTTGGAATTACCAGATGTTTCGAAATTAACCAATGATACGATTTTGCATAATCCTTATTGGCCTCCGGTTCCTACCAAGGTGCCCGGTGATTGCCCCAAGTTTGAGGGTAAAGCTGGGAAGGACCCCCAAGCTCATGTGATGACTTACCATCTTTGGTGTTCGTCCAACTCTTGGGTCGATGATTCCATTCGTCTGCGCCTCTTCCAGTGCACTTTGACTGGTGCTGCCGCTAAGTGGTATATTGAATTATCTCGTGGCATCTTTCAAGATTTCAATACGTTAGCCATGGATTTTCTGAATCATTTTCAGTTACCAGTTCGCTACGAAGCCGGGACGCACCTCCTGACTTATTTGAAGCAGGACAAAGCCACCCACATTTCTGATCACATTCATGAGTGGCGACGTCATCGTAGACTGATCAAGTTTCATATACCTAATCAGATACTAACTCATTGGTTCACCACCTCCTTCGTTAACAAAATCACCCAAGATATTTCTATGGGAGCGTGTGTGACTGAAGAACAAGCCATAGCGCGTGCTCAATATCTAGATATGGTATACTCACAGTCCGGCACGCTGTATGATATTTTTCCTGATGCTCCATGGTCTGGAACCTCTAAAGCTCCACCTACCCCAACGGTGGATGGTGTTATTGGTTCCGTGTCTCAGAATTCGAAGAAATCTTCGAATGGGAAGCAGAAGTCCCACTCATCCAATAATTCTGCTCCTCCCACCCCTCTTGATTCTGGAAAAACTGCGGAGGTTAACGCCGTTCAGGCTAATCCTACAGAAAAAGCCTCCAAAGGAAAGAAGAAGGGCAAAGGTAAATCCAAATCCGACGCCCCAAAACCATAATCTTCCAAACCTCGTACCGAGGACGGTTCCCAATGCAAACCAAAGTACCCCTGCCTCATTTGTGAAGTAGATCATTACACTAAAGATTGTCCACGACGATCTGAAGTTAGTCAACTTCTAAAAGGCTCCAAAGGGACTCCGACAATTCTTAAAGAACCGTTCCCGTCTCAACAGACCCAGATGGTTGAACAGCCTTCACCATCTGCACCATTTGGGTCCCAGGTATTTATGATGAATGGTGCTGCACCTATCTCTATTGCTACGCGTTTGAAGGATTACAATGAATCGCATCAGGCACCAGGGAAGGCAGTTGCGGATGGTCCACCTCCCCCACCTGTCTCCGGTTCGTTGGAAATTGAGAAGCCTACTGCTGAACCCGTTGCGAGGCCACCTTCTAAATGTGTTCTACGAAAGTTTTCCTACAATCCGAATGCTCGTGTCGCTCAACACTACAGTATTGTTGAGGATCTGGCACAGGCGCCTTCTGCCATGTCTGCATTGGAAGTTCTTCAAAGTTGTCCTTCGCAATGGAAAGCTTTATTATCTGCAATCGGTGGAATCGATCCCGCCAATTCTAGTCTTCTTACCTTTGACTTATAAAATTTCACCCCCCGACTTCCACATCAGATCGCTCTTGTTATTCAAGTCGGGATCAACGGTCTTAACATCCATAGGGCCATTGTGGATGAGGGTGCTTCTACCTGTGTCATGTCGTCCGCTTGCTGGAAGGCCATTGGCTCTTCGGCCCTTTCATCATCTCCCAATGCCCTGGAGGCATTCGATGGTCGGGAATCCAAACCCCTGGGTGTTCTCGAGAGTTTAGCGATTACCTTACAGGGGAAGACAGTTAATGTAGAAGTAGAACTAGTTGACGCCAAGCTTAAGTACAATATGCTTCTTAGATGCAGCTGGACTCATGCCATGCTATGCGTGCCATCCACCCTCTTTCGACTTCTTAAGTTCCCTCACGAGGGCAAAATCATTACGGTGGATCAGTTGTCTTTCTTCACCTCCACCTCCGAGAACAACGTTTTGTACGTGGATCAGATTCCAAATCCCCCTAACAGTGTGGGACCCGGTCTCTTCAAAGACCCCATCCTCATGGGTATTTTTCGCGCACTGCTACCGCACACCGCTCAAGTTAATATGATCTCTAGGTCTGACGACCCATGGCTCATCCCTACGCCTGAGCAGGTGATTGAGTTTGGAGAATCGATGCCCTTAAATCTAGTAGAGATTAGCTACTATGAAATTGTTGCCGCATCTGATCCTCCACTGCATCAGCATGCTCCTTCGAGCATGGCTTTAGACATCTATTCTCAGCCCCCCTGGCTTGGCGAGGCCGACTCACCGGATCCTCTTAAAGAGATTTTTCCTTTCGATGAAGCCATTATTGAAACAATGTCTCTTGAGGAGCTGCCTTGGAGCGATGGAAATCATCGTTCCTCTTTCATGCCTAGCTTGGGGGAAATGTCAGATTGTCTAGAGTGTTTTGCATCTCAGGTTCCCACTCCACCTCTCCAAACGCCCATATTGACACATTAGGTGTTTTCAGAGGGAAACCTGAGCAACATCACTCAAACCATTCCGATCGAAATCTCCGTTAAATTGGGGATAGTTGAGAACATACACGTGGGAGTGACTTGTTCTCCTGATGAGATACGAGTCTATACTGATCTTTTTCGAGAATTCAGAGACGTGTTCGCTTGGTCCTATGAGGAAATTCCCGGGATTGATCCCAGCATTGTAGTGCACGAGATTCCTACATATCCTGGTGTGAAACCCGTGCGCCAATGCCTACGCCCGGTGCATCCTCGCAAAGTCGCTGCCATTAAAGTAGAAGTTGAAAAACTTCTGAACGCGGGCTTTATTTACCCGATTCCCCTCACAGAATGGGTCTCCAACATTGTCCCTGTAGATAAGAAACAAGGTACTATCAAATTTTGTGTTGATTACCGAGATATTAATCGGGCCCGTCCTAAGGACAACTATCCTACTCCCTTCATAGATCAAATCATTGACGAATGTGCTGGGAGTGATATCTATTCCATGATGGACGGCTTTTCTGGGTACAATCAGATAAACATTCTACCTGCTGATCAACACAAGATTGCATTCATCTGTCCGTGGGGTAATTTTGCTTATAAAAAGCTCCCGTTCGGCTTGAAGAACGCTAGAGCTACTTTTCAGTGCGCTATGTCTTATGCGTTCCATGACATACGTCATATCGTTCAGCCTTATCTGGACGATTTTCCAGCTCACTCAGCTCGGCGAGAGGACCACCCATAACACCTCCGCTAGATTTTCCTTCGCTGTCGACGCTATAACATCCGGATCAATCCTCATAAATGTGTCTTTTGCGTGGATTCTGGCCATCTTTAGGGGTTCATAGTCTCCAAGGATGGAATTCGCCTCGATCCCTTAAAGTTCGAGGCCATTGTCAATCTCCCATCACCCTCTTCGTTATATCAACTGCAGAGTCTACAGGGAAAAGCTAATTTCCTACGACACTTTATACCGAACTATGCGGAAGTGGCCAAAGGATTCATGCGTCTTCTAAAGCAGAACATTCCCTTCCATTGGGACGACATTGCTCAAGAATCCTTTGAGAAGCTTAAAACATTACTTGTTAATGCTCCGTTGCTTCGGCCCCCCAACTATCACCGTGATTTCACTTTATACTTGGCTGTTGCATTTAGCACCATAGCTATGGTTCTGGTACAGGATGAAAACGATGGAAACAAACACGTTTTTTACTATCTATCACGAAATCTTCTCGACACAGAAATGCGTTACGCTCATGTCGAGAAGCTAGCTTTGGAAGATGTACAAGCTGTGCAACGTTTTCGCCACTACATCCTGCTGCATACTGTAACCGTGGTTTCGGATTGCAACCCCATGACATATATTCTCTCTCAAAAATTACTGGAGGGAAAATACTCCAAATGGATCGTTATCCTGTAGGAGTTCGACCTAGAGTTTACTACTGCTAAGTCGACCAAATCACTGGTTTTCGCGGATCTCATTTGCTCCCTCCCTACAGACTCCACTCCCTCTCATTTTGAAGAACATATTCCAGACGAATCCCTCTTCCTTATAAGCACCCGTGACCCGTGGTATGGCAATATTATTGTGTATCTTCAAACGTCAAATTTCCGGTCTGAGTTGAACAAGGATGCCTGACGTCGGATTAAGCATTAGTCCCAACCCTACCGCATTGTAGGGGATACACTATACCGATTTGGAGTAGATTCGGTGCTTCGTCGGTGTTTGACACTCGAAGAGGCTGGAAAAGTTTTGAATGACTGTCACAGTGGTGCCTGTGGTAGTCACATGTCTGGATATGCCACCGCCCAGAAGATTCTGTGTGCGGGTTACTTCTGGCCATTAATCTTCAAAGACTGTATTGTTGCAGTCCACAAATGTCACGCGTGCCAGGTTTTTCAGTGCAAGATGCGCGCGCCACCTCTCCCTATGCATCTTGTTATTACCGTCGGCCCTTTCGCAAAATGGGGCATAGATTTCATGACATGTAACCCTCATTCGGCCGGGGGGCATGCATATATAATCGTTTCCATAGATTACTTTACGAAGTGGGCCGAAGCAATGCCTACACTAGCTACCGACGGTAAGACAGCGGCTCAATTTATCTTCAACCACATTATTGCACGTTTCGGGGTCCCTCAAGTCATTGTAACAGATCATGGTACTCACTTTCAAGATTATATGATGGCTGAGCTGACATCAAGATTGGGCTTACGACACGATATCTCAATGCCATATTACCCCCAGGAAAATGGAGAGGTTGAGGCAGTGAAAAAGGTTTTAGTCACAATGCTTCAACGAACAGTTGGAATTCATAAGTCCAATTGGCACCTCCAATTGTTCTCAACTCTATGGGCCTACCGGACGTCAGCAAAGAGTGCAATCGGATTCACACCATTCCAACTGGTGTATGGTCTGGAAGCAACTCTTCCGGTTGAATGCGAAATTCCTTCATTGAAATTAGTTGTGGAACTTCTACCAGACACTTCTCCTGAAGAAGAGCGTCTCTTATACTTGGAACGGTTGGATGAAAACCGCCGCTTGGCTGCTTTAGTCATTGAGGCACAAAAGAGGCGGGTCAAAGCTCACTTTGATCAATCTGTATCTCCACGTTCCTTTGTTGAAGGAGACCTTGTCCTCCTATACGACCAAGTGCACGATAAAATTGGAGCAGGAAAGTTCCAACCCATGTGGCATGGGCCCTACATATTAAAACGAGCATTGAAAAATGGGGCTTATGAGCTCATTGATTATGAAGGAGTTCCGTTGGCGCAACCTAGAAATGGGCTGTACTTGAAAAAATACTACGCTTGAAGTTATTTTTGGTGTGGTGTGTGTACATAGGTGTGTTTTCATTTGTGTGCATGTTTGGTGTGGTGTGCATGTAAGCATCTTTCTGCTGATCGGGTCTTCCTGATTGTGCAGATGTCTATTACTCCATTTGTGGGTTTCGCGGATGGTGCCTCTCGCAGTACCACGAATCTATCTTCGGCAGCCTGGGTAATCTATGATCCTGCTAGTGAGTTGGTTAACCTGCAAGGTGTGTGTCTGGGTCCTGCTACAAATAATATCACAGAATATAGTGCTGTATTGGAATTATTAACCGAAGCTGTAGACCTTGGTATTCGTGAATTACTTGTGTATCTAGACTCACAACTTGTAGTTTTACAACTCAATGGTCACTGTTTAGTAAGAAATCCATCCATTTTATGTCTGTATCTGTGTATTCATTTACTGGAGAGAAATTTTGATTATATCACATATCAACATATGCCCAGGCATATGAATACATTAACAGATGTAGTATCTAATATGGTTTTAGATAGACATTTGCATAATTTATAAACAAAATATCATCACATGTGAAGAGATCCATCCGGAAATAGGTATGTATATATATATATATATATCGAAATGGTTACATAGTGTGCGTTACATAAATAAAAAAATATACATGTTAGTCTTAATACAGCCGGAGACGACATGTCTCTCAAAAAATATGCATGAGAAAAGCCCTAATTTCTAATCTACATGGTGCTCGTGATAATAAGTCACGGCACGCACTAAGCGTCTCAACAGTCGGTGGAGGCGACTGGGCACCCCTACTGTGTGTCGCTGGTATGCTAGCGGAACATCTGCTAGCCGTGCATAGTCCGGGATCCCCCGAGCAATGCCCTCCAAGTTCTAAATCAGTTCACCTCCCTCTCCACCCTCCGCCTGAGGGTCATGTTCGACATGGGTTCTCCGCGCGATGGGCGACATGCCCGCGGGCCTTTCTGGGCCGACATTTGCATATGCATAACAACTGTCATTGGAACGGACATGTATTACCAAAAAATTATAAATACAAAAAATCAAAAAGAGAGTATCATACCCAACTCCTCATCCCACTCATCTCCCTCTGGGAGTGGGAGATCGGGATCTCTGATGAAATCGGTCCCAGCATAGGGCCAATCCTCGACCATAATCAACTGCCGTCGCGACCACACAAAAAACTCGGGTCTCCAGGACATCTGTTGACCCCCTCCTGACTTGGGCATGAGTACTGCCCAGCGAGCCATCCTCGTCTCTCGTGGTATCAGCTCAACGACTATGGCCCCTTGGCCCTAGAAGATAGGTAGTCATTCCAAGATGAACGACACCAGAATGGAACTGTAGCCGAACTGTTTTAGTTTGGCTTGTTTGCATTTCGTCAGATGCCTCTTGATGTTGACTGTTACTGCAGTGGCCCAATCAAACAATGTGGGGCTTATACACTCAGAGGCTAGAAGGATTTGGGCTTTGGTGGCTTCATGTGGGGCCTGCGATCCTGCAGCCCGCGTAATGGTGTGTAGCACTACTCTGAGTGTTAGATCCTCGACAGTGTGAATGTCAACCTTTCCGCTTCCTGATCTAGTTCATGCCCTTGGGCACACCCTCGCCATTACCTGCTCCATCTTTTCACCAGATGGTCTGCTCCCTGTCAATATGGGCACTGGACCTCTGCGTGACAGTTCGGTTATGAAGTATACATCAGAAACCTCCAGTTCCAACACCTGGTCTCGAAGCTTGAATACTTCTTCATTTTTGTCCCAAATACTGACCAGGTACTGTAGAAGCTCGGGTTGAGCTCGTAAGCAAGGTGTCAGGAAGAATTTCTTAAGCCCACAATTCTTGAGGGCATTCATACAAGTTTCATTCTCCATGGCTAATTCATCCTCTTCCCCATGCTCCCTCTCTTTCCATTCGATCACCATTGTACTCGGTTGCCTGCATCAACATGGTAAAAAACCCTTGATTATATCTCTTTCATGCTTGAAAATCCATTTGAGTCACCCACAAATTGGAAATTTAAAGCGGAAAACTAAATTGCGCCATTGGCGCGGGCCCTTTGTATGAGAAAGGCCATTGGCGCGGGTCCGTGCCCGATACCCGCGCCAATGGGCGGAGCCCTAAAATTGCAAAAATATTCCACAGAAGTCTAATGTGCAATGGGAAACTTTAAAAAATGGTTTAAAATGGAGTACAGGGAAGCGCCTCTTACCTGGAACGAACAAGAATCTGAATAGTAGCCTGGATCATTCGCAGTCGCCGTCAAAATTTTGCACACAAATGGACCACTGTTGCTTTCCAATGAGGTAAATAGTAAAAGTAATTTTGTTTTTACCATTTGAGACTTATTTATAACTTTTTAAAATCTATTTAGGTTTTAAAAGTAATTTTTTATTAATATTTTAATATATTTTTTCGAAAATGGATTTTACACTTGCCTTTCTGTGCAGCAGCAGGTTTTTTATGCGACTTAAACGGTGAAACGAGTTGTATTTTATACTTTTTCGGACTCGGTAAAAACACGAAAAAGTCATTTTGGAGTTATCTTTCAGCTCTTTTCTGACTCTCTAAACATGAAAATATTGCCGAGGCCCTTGTCGTTTCGATCTCTTTAAAGTGCCCACGAAACGACATCTTCCTAGTATATGTTTACCCCTTTTTCGGGCTGGGATGGATTATTTACGAAAAAGGAATACCCTAGTCTATCGCGACTAGGAGGTTTTCTCAGATATTGTTTTCCACCTCTTCGGATCTGAGAAACTATTTACGAAAAGGGACCGTTGGAGTTTTTTTTTTCTGTTGTCTTTTCAAACTCTCTAAATATGAAAAGACGTCGAGTTCTTCCTTTGTCAGACTCGTTAAACCCTGATGACATTGGATTCAGTCATAATGACGCTACTCGAGTCTCTCCTTCCTAGGGATCATTAGAGGTATTAGGATGGATCCGTCTGAAGGATGGACTTATATTACAAGCATATGATATCCCCTTCAAGCTTGTTATAAAAAATAATTGGGGTACTCGGCAGAAATGGTTGGGAAAAATGGAACCAGGATCATTGTCGTGTCAGCAGTATGTCGCTCTTGAACATGGCACTTCTCTGCATTCATGTCGGGTTGGGGACATCTCATCTCGTTTTTCACTTGCCTCCGTGGGTTTGGGTAATCCCTTTTGACCTCTCATCTGCTCTTTGCCTCGTCGCCATGACCTTTGAACTATTGATGTCAAATACAACCAAACTCACTGTCGTGCCGCCATATGTTCAAGAGAAGTTGACCTCTGCAAGTACCAACCTTCCTCTGATTCTCATCTGATCGTGATTCACAAAAAATTATATTCCTCTGTCTCGTGTCGATGATGTGGGAAACATTATGGCCCACCTTTGATCAAGGTCACTTCCTGTCGACTTCAGCTCATTATCCAGGAAGTTGATCTAGAGACTCCTTTCTGGTGCCTTGGAGCCTGCATTCCTCAATGGCAGGTTCTTCGCATTCGACGCGAGGTTTTCATCATAGGCCTCCGATCGAGTGATTCTACGGGTGTTCGATGCCAGCTCATTGATTCACATGCCGTAGATTGTACCTATAGTGCCTTGAGGGCCATTGTCATTATTGGTGGTACCTCTCGCGTTTGTTAACAACTTTCATCATTGGATGGTAATTAGACGATGTTCTTGCATGTTCGACTTCAGCTCACTTATTCGCATGCTTGAACTTGTACTTTGTTCGGGTCGAGATGGAGCGCAAGATCCTGGATTCCTGTCTGTTATAATCCAGGCTGCGATTTTGTGGATTCTTATGATTAGTTACATGACTCACTGATTGGATGGTTGCGACCATACCTGAGTCTATTTATCAATCCTTACTGGATGGCTGTGTCCATGCCTTGGATCTGGATTATTGTATACTCTGTTATGGATGGCTGCGCCCATACCACGTATATATCATGTATTGAGACATCAGTTGTACTTCTTCACGCAGGTTTTTCGACGGTGGAGTTTTTAGTCGGACACGTTCTCGTAAAGCATTTCACCTCTATCTCTCGTTCAGGCCTCATACTTTAGGGGGAATCTGTTACACAACAATTTGTCACTGTCCCTGCCATTTCCCATCCCGCACATTGGAGGGCTCATTCTGTGACCTGTGAGCAGAGACAAGACTTGAAAACACTTTCATGACATCCCTCTGAACATGAGCTTTCATTGCCCTTAAGACATCTCTTTGCAAAAAACCCTAAAAACACCTCTTTTTGCATTGGCGCGGGCATCCAGTTCAGTACCCGCGCCAGTGGGGGAAATCCTTCAAAGAGGGCACGCCAATTGGTGCTCTGTCCCAGAGTCGCACTCGCGCCAGCCATTTTAAGGTGTGTTTTTTAAAAATAAATGGCGGAAGTTTCGTCCTAACAAATTCCTGGACTGCTATCTATCTTGAGTTGGAAGGTTTGGCTACGGATTTCCATAGAGAGGAAGTGGTTTTCCACCTCTCATGGAAGCTTCCTTGATGATAGGGCCAATCCCATAATTATAGGGATCCCAACTCCCCTTCCTCCATCTATAAAAGCTTGCTCATCTCCTTTGCAAGCTAGTCTCCAAGTTCCCAAGAGCCTTATGCTGTAAGAGCCTTGATTCATTCCCTTGAGGCCAAATCCAAGCAAGGAGATCATTGTCAAGTATTCGAAGAGAGAGGCTTGTCCCATCCCTGATAGGCTTTATCGAGACACGTTTTGCTGACGACCCGCCAAAGGAGAATTCAGCGTCGGAACTATGGTTGTATTCTTCTTTGATTGATTAATGATAAGCGACTATTGGTTATGGTTCCACTCTGGTTGTTAATTATGATGATGAGTTATGTATTTTCCGACTGAAATATAGTTGTATATACTGGATTTTATGCTTGCGTTTGTTTTGTTTCTTGTGTGTGCAGGTATCCGATCACGGAGATCGTGAGGATTGTGATCTGCCGGAGCAAAGGAACGGGAGCACCACCTCTTCTACAAACGACAACGTTGGATTCCAGGTAAGACTTCATCGCAAGTCGGTTTATTTGCAATTAGGAACCTGCACTGTAGCATGTTCGATTGTTGCTAGACCTGATCTGGGCTAGTAGGGATCGCCTCTGTCCGCAGAGGGGATCAACCTCTTCAACAAATATGCTCAGAAATTTGGTTCTCAAATTAGGTAAAAGCTATCAGGTAGCAACCTCAAATTTCAAAATGTCTATAAACTCTACTTAATCATGATTTGGGAGGAGGACACTGCATCAAATATGTACATTGACTACATGGTTTACACCAAAAATAAAGATTACAGTACTTGTTACCTATTTACTAGTTTACTTTTAAAAAAACATATGGATACCCAAATAAATAATGCAATAAGTAGGTTATTGGTTTTTCTAAGAAAGTATCACCTACAATGTAACAAGTCCTCTATTTTCCCAGTTACTTCAAAATTCCAACTGAATAAAAAACAGTGTCTTGCATAGAATTTGGTTCTCAGAAAGTATAATATGCTTAGAAATTTGGTTCTCAAATTAGGTAAAAGCTATCACTTAGCAGCCTCAAATTTCAAAATGTCTACAAACTCTGCTTAATCATGATTTGGGAGGAGGACACTACATCAAAGATGTACATTGACTACATGGTTTACACCAAAAATAAAGATTACAGTACTTGTTACATATTTACTAGTTTAATTTAAAAAAAACATATGGATACCCAAATAAATAACGCAATAGGTAAGTTATTGGTTTTTCTAAGAAAGTATCACCTTCAGTGTAACAAGTCCTCTATTTTCTCGGTTACTTCAAAATTCCAAGTGAATAAACAACAATGTCTTGCATCGAATTTCGTTCTCAGAAAGTATAATATGCTCAAAAATTTGGTTCTCAAATTAGGTAAAAGGTATCAGTCAACAGCCTCAAATTTCAAAATGTCTACAAACTCTGCTTAATCATGATTTTGGAGTTGGACACTACATCAAAGATGTACATTGGCTACATGGTTTACAACAAAAATAAAGATTACAGTACTTGTTACCTATTTACTAGTTTACTTTTAAAAAAACATATGGATTCCCAAATAAATAACGCAATAGGTAAGTTATTGGTTTTTCTAAGAAAGTATCACCTTCAGTGTAACAAGTCCTCTATTTTCCCAGTAACTTCAAAATTCCAACTGAATAAACAACAATGTCTTGCATAGAATTTGGTTCTCAGAAAGTATAATATGCTCAGAAATTTGGTTCTCAAATTAGGTAAAAGCTATAAGTCAGCAGCCTCAAATTTCAAAATGTCTACAAACTCTGCTTAATCATGATTTGGGAGGAGGACACTACATCAAAGATGTATGTTGACTACATGGTTTACAAAAAAAATAAAGATTACAGTACTTGTTACCTATTTACTAGTTTACTTTTAAAAAAACATATGGATACCCAAATAAATAACGCAATAGGTAAGTTATTGGTTTTTCTAAGAAAGTATCACCTTTAGTGTAACAAGTCCTCTATTTTCCTAGTTGAAAATTCCAACTGAATAAACAACAATGTATTACATAGAATTTGGTTCTCAAATTAGGTAAAAGCTATCAGTCAGCACCCTCAAATTTCAAAATGTCTTCAAACTCTTCTTAATCATGATTTGGGAGGAGGACACTGCATCAAAGATGTGCATTGACTACATGGTTTACACCAAAAATAAAGATTACAGTACTTGTTACCTATTTACTAGTTTACTTTTAAAAAACATATGGATAATAACACAATAGATAGGTTATTTGTTTTTCTAAGAAAGTATCACCTACAGTGTAACAAGTCCTCCATTTTCCCAATTACTTCAACTGTCCATCTTCCAATACTGACCATATGAAATGGTACTTGAGATGTATGTGTTTAGTCCTAGAATGAAATGCTGAGTTCTTTGCAAGATGAATGGCACTTTGGCTATCACTGTATAAATTTCCCATATCATGTTTCTTACCCAATTCATCCATAAACCTTTGTAACCAAATCATTTCCTTACTAGCTTCTATAGCAGCAACATACTCTGCTTCTGTTGTTGAAAGTGAAACAACACTCTGGATTTTTGAAACCCAAATGACAGCTGTTCCACCTACAGTAAATACATATCCTATAGTTCTCCTCCTCTTATCTCTGTCACCTGCCATATCTGCATCAACATATCCTTTTAGAGCAATGTTTGAACCACCAAAGCATAATGCTTGATTTGTGGTACCTCTAAAATATCTGAGAATCCATTTTACTACCATCCAATGTTCTTTTCCTGGATTGTTCATGTACCTGCTTACAACTCCCACTGCATGTGCAATATCAGACCTTGTGCAGACCATTGCATACATTAAGCTTCCAACTGCTGATGTATATGGAACTTTAGACATATATTCCATTTCTTCGTGGGTCTTGGGGCACATATCCCTACTAAGTTTGAAATGGCTAGCAAAAGGTGTACTAACTGTTTTTTCATTCTGCATATTAAATATTTTCAACACCTTTTGTATGTACTCATTCTGAGACAGTGTTAATTTGCGATTTTTCCTGTTTCTAGTTATTCTCATACCAAGGATTTGTTTTGCAGCTCCCAAATCCTTCATTGCAAATGGATTTGCCAATTTTATTTTGAGCACATTTATTTCCTGCATGTTAGACCCTGCAACAAGCATGTCATCTCCATACATTTTTCCTTTTCATATAAACACAATGATCAGAGTGACATCTAGTATAACCTTGTTCAGACATAAACTTGTCAATTTGAGATACCACTGCCTTAGAGCCTGTTTTAATCCATACAAGCTCTTCTTTAACCTACACACTAATTTTTCTTTCCCTTTGACCTCATATCCTTCTGGTTGCTCCATATCGATCTCTTCCTCCAAATATCCATGGAGAAATGTTGTCTTTACATCTAACTGTTCAAGATGTAAATCTTTTGCTGCTACAAGACTTAAAATAGTTCTGATTGAAGTCATCTTAACAACAGGAGAAAATATTTCATCAAAATCAATACCTTTCTTCTCTGCAAACCCCTTCACCGCAATTCCAGCTTTTCACCTCTGTTTTCCTCCATCTTCTTCCTTCAGCCTGTAAACCCATTTATTATGCAATGTAGTTTTACCTACAGGCAACCTGACTAAGTCCCAAGTCTGGTTATGCATTAAGGAGTCCATCTCTTCTTCCATGGCTAGCTCCAACTTCCTACTGCTTTCAACCTGCATTTCTTCTTCATAACATTCAAGTTCACCAGAATCAGTCAACAATAAATAATATAATGAAGGAGAGTATCGTTCAGGCGGTCTACTTATCCTGGTAGATCTTCTAACACCACTTTCAGGTGTTTGAGGTGCCTGTTGCTGTTGTGGTGGTTGTTGTTGTTGTGGCTCTAGATTATTATTATTTCCAAGCACTTTTACCCTTTCTGTGATCTCATCAAGAACTGTGTATTCTTTGTTTTCTTTTTCCTGCAACTGATTCTTATACAATACCTTTTCATTGAATATTACATCTCTGCTCCTAATGATTTTGTGATTTTCATAATCATATAAGCGATAACCAAAATCATTAACACCATATCCAATAAAGGTACATTTCTTTGATTTTGCCTCAAGCTTGGTTCTATTTTCTTTATTAATATGGACAAAGGCCTCACAACCAAAAGGCTTTAAAAAATAGTAGTTTATCTTTTTACCTGTCCATGCTTCCTCTAGAATACTACCATCCAAGGAACTTGAAGGCCCTTTGTTTATTAGATAAACAACAGTATCTACAGCGTCTGCCCAAAATTGTAAAGGCAATCTTGCATGCAATCTCATGCAACTTGCACACTCCATGATTGTTCTGTTCATCCTTTCTGACACACCATTTTCTTGTGGTGTTCTTGGAACTATCTTCTCTCTGTGAATTCCATGCTTTGAAAAGTACCTATCAAATTCTTTTTTGCAATATTCACCTCCAATGTATGAACTGAGACACTTCAACTTCCTTCCTGTCTCAATCTCAACCAAAGCTTTCCATTTCTTGAAAGTATCAAATACATTAGATTTATTCTGAATACAATAAATCCAAGTTTTTCTAGTTGCATCATCAATAAAAGTAACGTAATACCGAGAGCCACCAAGAGATGATACCTGAGTAGATCCCCATACATCTGTATGCACAAGCTCTAATTTTTCGCTCTTCTTTTCTTTCCCAACTCTAAGAAATCTGACTCTCTTCTGTTTTCCATAAATGCAATTCGCACAGAAATCCAAATCAATATTCTTCAAACCTAGCAACAAATTTCTTGAATGAAGAATCTTCATCCCCTTCTCACTCATGTGTCCGAGCGTATGATGCCATAATGCTACATCTGCTCCTTTGGAATTTAAAGCATCAACAGAGTTAGAAATACCATTGCATAAATACAATGTACCAACCTTTTTGCCTTTTGCTATTACCAGGGCTCCTTTGGTGACCTTCCAAGTTTTATCCGTGAAAGTTGTCACACAACCTTCACTGCCTAACTGCCCTGTTGAAATCAGATTTTTCTTCAGATCTGGAACATGCCTTACCTCCTTTAGTAGCCATTGGTTTCCATTCTGTGTTTTACAAGAACTTTACCCATTCCAACAATTTTACAGGGTTTATCATCACCCAAACGAACTTTTCCAAAATCTCCTTGAACATAGTCATGAAAATATTTCTTATCAAGTGTGGCATGGAATGAAGCCCCTGAATCTACAACCCAAGAATCATTAAAATTTTCGAAAGAAAGAATGAAAGCATCTTGTAATACATCACCTATCACATTTTCTTCATGATTGTTTTCTTTCTGTGTGTCTCCTTCTTTTCCCTTCCGAGATCTACAGTGTTTCTTTAGGTGTCCTTTCTTTTTGTATTTCCAGCACACTATCCCTGATCTGGACTTGGATCTGTCTTTCCTTGATTTACTGCAATATCCTGAGCTCTTTCCTCTTTTCGTTCTTCTTCCCCTAGACTCTACACTCAAAGCATTACTCGATGTCTCACCGGAGCTTTTTCGTCGCATTTCCTCACTATGGATAGCATCGACAGCATCCTCAAACTTTAAAGTACTAGATCCAGAGACAGAGTTACTAATGGCCATAACTAAACCATTCCAGCTTTCTAGCAATGGGCACAGAAATAACAGAGCTCTAACTTCATCATCAAATTTTACCCGTATAGAACTTAGCTGACTGGTAACTGTATTAAAATCATTTAAATGGTCTGCAACAGATCCACCTTCCGACATCTTCATATTAAATAAACGTTTCATATTAAATACCTTGTTTAAGGCTGAGGGTTTTTCATATAGTTTCGCCAACGCCTTAATCAAATGCTCTGTTATTGTTTCCTTCGAAATATTGAAGGCTACCGACGCCACGAGGCACAACCGTACTGTTTCGAGTGCCTTTCTATCGAGAATCTCCCATTCTGCGTTTGTCATAGCTGTCGGCTTCTTTTTTTTTCCGCTCAATGGTAGGTATAGATCTTTTTGATACAGATAACCTTCCATCTGCATCTTCCACAACGAGAAGTTTTGGTCGTTAAATTTCTCGACCCTAAATTTACAATCTTCCGCCATTGCCCCCACTCGAACCAGGAAACCCTTATTTCCTGCGAGTTTATCAGCCAAATAGACCTTCAGCTCTGACACCAGTTGTTAGAAAATTAAATATTACAGAGCAATGAAACACATAAAATATGCGGAAAACACAAGCACACAAAACACATAAAACCAGAGAGACACAAATATATGTGGTTCACCCAGTTTGGGCTACGTCCACCTCGAACAACCAGTCCTTCCTTTCTATTATCCAGCAAAATGAAGAGACACAACCTACAACAGATCCGTTATAATATCCTCTGTTCTCTCTCACAGACTCCCTCTCTGTTTCTCACTTCAAGAATACACATACCATAAACAACCACAATACAATACCCTCATACAAGCGAGGGGGTGCCTTCTAGGGCAAAAAACCCTTAACTAAACATAACTTCTACTGTCATATCATTTTCCTAATGAATGGCCCAGATTGACTAGAAATTACTATAATTTTACAAGGCAATTTTACCTCTGTTTTTAGCTTCGAGGGCGTTGCTCCCAAAACGCCCCACCAGGGGGGGGCTCCATGAAGTCGCAGCCGCCCCCCCCGGACCTCCCAGGGAACGTTTAATTATGGGCGGCGTTGCTGCCCCCATTAAGGTACAGGGGTACAACGTTGTGATACAAAATAAACAAGATAATCAGGCTCCACACCAAACATATCTTGTACCCAATTAAGCCAGTCTCTGCCTCCTATTATTGCAGGTAACGAAAGATTACCGGTTATTTTGAAATTACAAGTCCTTAAAGCTTGAAGTTGGCAAGTCGGTGAGGCTGCAAGCTAGAAGTCGGCAAGTTGTTGAGGCTGTAAATTCGATTGGCAAGGGCTGAAACAAAAGGAAGGCAGGAGAGGGTGAATATATGAGCAGGAGAACAAAGGGACGAGGATGTAGAGAAGGTGAATGGAAATGAATGCGGAGTATGGGCGGTTAGATTGCCCAGGTAGAAGGAAAAGGGTACAGCAACAGGAAACGGGAGCCATGAAAAGGCATGGGCACAATACCATAATATATTTAATTCTCCCTCCTGAAACTCTGTTGAAGTCTTCCAGCAGTTATTAGCATGGCACTGTGTTGAAGTTTCCAAGTATGGAAAAATGAGTACTGTTAAGTGTGAAAAGGTTTGCAAAAATGTCACACGTCCCATCAGTAGCTGGTAATTGGAGCTGCATCTCCCAAATTCATAATCTCCCTAAGTTCCGGCAAAAATGGCGAGTTGCTATGCTAACTAGAGTTGCCTCCTCCTGAATTGAAAACTTTCACAAGGTCTGGTAAAAATGGTGACTTGGTCCTACTGAAGTGATAAATTTGATATACTTTATATAATCCCAGCCCTTGCTTTTAACTTTCACCATTAAGGAGGGAACAACATCGAGCTCCAACACAGTATAATGTATGTTAATAGACATTAATGTTACTGGTTAATGATATGTAACCGAGATAGCATTTTGATGTTAGGGAAAATGGTTGGGTGGTTAAAGTTGATAAACCATCATTGCCAACGTATGGTGATATATAACACTATAATGACTGATCAATAATGCTGTAATGAGTATAATGTAAATTTGGAACAGGAAAAGAAGCCATCAATGCCTTGCCTTGTAATAGTATTGGTGATATATAATGCTGTAATGACTGATCAGTAATGTTGTAATGAGTATAATGTAAATTCGAACAGGAAACACAACCATCAATGCCCTGCCCTGTAATAGTCTAAACAACATCCTTGGAATAGGAGAAATTAATTCACGAAACAAATAAATGATAGAAAGAAGATAGAGAAATGTGATACTGGATGCAGATTGCAGGCACAAGAGTCGAAGAATGTGAGAACATTGGTAAGCGGGCCACTTTTCAAACTATAAAAATTGAATTATATTCTTCCCTATAAACAGAGGGAGAGAACCACTAAAGAAATGAGAAGTGTTTATTTGCGTCCAGAACCCACCTGTGTAATCCACAATCCATCAAGAGCTCTTGGAAACCTCACCTATATAAAGAAACATTTATACAGAAATCATGGAGAAAATTGGAAAGCTCATTCTTACACTTTCTAGTATTAGAGAATATGGATGCGAGCGAGTTCCAGCTATGTTAGAGGGCTTCATTTGCAGCTGTCGATTATAATCGATAACTGTTGAGCCCTAAATATGTCCTTTCCTTTCACCAAATTTCACTTCATTCCATTTGTCCTTTATTAGATATAGGCTTAAAATATCAATAGGAATTATTAAAATCACTTTAAGAATGCATACAATGACTGAATTATTATACTTTTGTGGTTTTGTTGTCATAGTGATTTTTGAGCAGACTTAGCTACAGAATGCAGTCATTCTGTAGCTAGTCGCATATTCCGTAGCCATATTTATGTTTACACAGGTTACAGGTGTCATTTGAGGGAAAGACACATATGGTTAAATTCCAGAACTCTCCAACATAATTCCTTGTCCTCCACAAAGGCTGAGCAAAAATCTGAAAGTGGTTATGCACGTGGACAAAGCCAAAACCAAGAAGTAGACTTCTACAAGGATAAGGACTCTGTAGGTGTATTCAGCAAAATACGAGTCCTCAACAGGAGTTCTAGTTCGATTTTGATTATAAAAGACACCTATGCCTATTTCTACTCAATGACAGTTATGTATTTGCTTATAAAAATAACTCGGTGAACCGAGAAACAGTTAGTTGATGTTTTGTTGTTAGTTGTCAAAGACTGTGATACTCTGTTTCTGAGCATTTTTCCTTTAATGAAAGAAGTATAACTTTGATGCATGATCTGAAGCAACTTTAAGGAGTTAAGGATTCGTGTGCCAATCTGATGGTAGAGGGCCCCTACTGTCCAAAAGGCTTTGTGCATATTTTCTAGATAAGTGACCTTTAACTCTGTTTTTTTCTTAACTTAGGCAGTTTTCTGAGTTTATCCTCTTGCATCATGCTTATGTCATTTACTTACATCGAATATTATAGTCAATCTTGTTCTCATGAGCTGTTCCAATATATCACTAATGCGTGAATGATATATCGCTGTAGTACTCTTGAGTTAATTGCATTTTAGTTCAGTTATGTTCATTGCATTTCAATTCTATTAGTTTATTGCATTTTAGTCCTGTTAATTAGACTTAAAATACCCTCATTATTTTATAAGCTGCTCTTGTTCTTAAATTCTTCTAACACGTCATTATCATATGAACAAGAATTAGTTATATCATTTTTAGCTCTTGAATGTTTTGCAATTTCTCATAATTTTACAAATAGCCTTTTTCCCAAGTTGTTCCAAGAGATCTCTAGCCTTTGAACGAGGCTTAATACTAAAATTTTGAGTTGCAGAATGAGTTAATTCTAGTGTCATAAGTTATTTTAGCATAGGGTTCCTTACTATGTTGCAGATAATCTTTTCTCAAAATGTTCCAACAAATTTCTAACAATGGATGATATTTTCTCTGTGATATTTTAAGTTGTTGTTTACTAAAGAGAACCTCATTACATCAAACTAATCCTTTTCTCAGTTTGTTCCAACATACCTCTAATGAAATGAATTGAACTGAGTTTAATGTTCTGAGTTACTTTTCTTATTAGCTTTACAATTTGTGGATTAAAATTTTCTGTTCTTAGGTGCCATTCATAGTTTAGAGTAGATTTTATTCTGTTTTAGTGTGATCAGTAACTTTTCTTTTCTAGCAATTCAGTTCTTTTACCCTTAGTATAAAAATACAAAACCAAAAACACTAGAAAAACACTAAGCACAATGAATTAGGAAGAAGATACCTAGGCACATATGGTGCACTTCACTTCAACAGTTTACTAGCCCTGGTTGACAATTTATGACATCAATTTAGGAACACTAAGTTGAGTAGACATTTTGGCGCCGTTGCCGGGGAAGTGTAACTAGGTAGCCTTATTTCTCACCTCTCAAAAACAATGATATGCGTAGAAAAAGAGACTCAAGGGGTAGATTTATAAGAAGCAGAAGCTTGATTCCTAGAACACCACTTGTTCCACCAAGACCAAGAGGCAACACACCTCCAACTCAAACCCACATCCCATACTATACTGATCATAGACTCTCAAAATACTTAAGATCATATATTCCATTATAAATACCTTCCACTTCATCCAATGAACCTGTCTTAGAAGAAGATTCAAAGACCCCTGCTAGAGACATAAACTTTTCCACGTCCACAGAAGAATCAACCATGGCAGAAGAAGGGGGAGGAGGAGTCTTTAATGGAGAAAATACACTATTTGGAGGAGGTAGAGGAGAAGGAGTTAGAGGTGCAGAAGGAGGTAGAGGTAGAGGTAGAAGGGAATAGGAAGCTCTTTTGGGTTTCCTATAGTAGATGAAGAAACCAATGCAACTATGAAAAATATTTCACCCTCTGTCCTTCCAAAATTTTATGGACTCAAAAGTGAAGATCCTGAAACCTTCCTATTTGAATTTTAAGTCCTATGTAGAACCTATGATTACTTACAAGATGCCCAAAAACTTAAACTATTCCCTTCAACATTGAAAGGAGCAGCATTAAAATGGTTTATGAGTTTGATCAACAGTTCTATTCGGACATGGGAACACATGAAACAAGCATTTCTAGAGAGGTATTTGGATTACTATATGCCAGTCAACCATAAGGAGGAAGTGTTTAAAATGCTACAAAAAGAGGATGAAAATCTGGAAAATTTGTTGGAAAGGTTTAACTATAACATCAAGAGAGAAAAAATGGAAAACTTAGACCAAGATACTTTGAAATATCTCTTGTTGAAGACAATTAGGGATGAATGGCTAGATATCCTTAATATGATGGGAAAATGGGATATATCTTAGCTCACATTACCTGAAAGAGCTGAATTATGTATCAAACTTTCAAGAGGGAAATCTAAAATTGTAAAAGGACCAAGAGACCCTGCTCTTGCAAGGGCAAGTAAGTCTGCTTCTGGGACAGTAAGTAGGGCAGAAATAGGACATATGCTTGATGAATTCAAATCTGACATTTTAGGGAGTCTTAGTGAACAAATAGACACCCTTAAGTTACAAAACAAGCAAAAAGCTGAATCTGATGCCTTAGCAATCTTTTGTCCCAAATGTAGAAAGAAGCATGCCTTAAGAGAGTGCCCTTTGGATGAAAAAATAGTAGAGACTTGTGTAATTTGTTCAGAAAAAGATGAGACCAAGAGTTTTCCTTCACTTCCTAGTCTTAAAGCTGTCTTTCAAGAAGAAACCCCTACAAATTCCACAGAATCTCTCAATTTTGTCTCTAGAAGGCCTTGGCAAGGACCTCAAACACAAGGATTCCATGATCAGCTGTATAATCAAACCCCACCAAATTGGAATTCTTGGCAGCAACCTTGGCCCCAATTCCAAAATCAATCTCAAACTTGGGCACAAGGAGCACAAAATTCCTATGGAAGATACCCTCAGTATTATCAATATCCACCATATCCAAATTTCCCTCCTCAACAAAATTCACAACATCAAAATCCACCACTTCCATTACCATTCCATCAGAAAGAAAATCAGTTACCTGCCCAACCCATACCAAACCCCAACAATAAAAATCCTCAGAACACATACATGATAGAAGGCCAACAGTTCCCAACCTATTTGATTACTCCTTTAGACCTTAATGGTGTTCAACTTAGGTATGTAAGAATACTTGAAAATAAGAAACCTTATGTAATCATACAAGAGCAAAACAACTCTGAGGAAGATTCTCTACGGGTAAATAAAAGTCTTGAAGAGAACACATCTTTTCAAGACCCAAATATTTAAAAATCAAAACAAAAAGAACCAATAATTTCAACTCCTATATTAGAGCAGCCATCAACATTCACCTCTACACCGCCCTTTCCAGAAAGATTACAAATTGATAGGGGTGTAGAAAAACAAATTATGGTGCCTAATTATGATTTCCTAGATGAGCTAAGGAATATTTGTATTAAAATCCCATTATTACAAGCTATCAAAGAAATTCCAATCTTAGCAAAGATAATAAAGGAGTTGAGCATGAAAAAAACAGGAAAAAGAATAAAAGAGACAAAGAAAATTCAACTGGCAGGAAAAATAGTAGACATCATGATGGGTAATATTGCTATTCAAAAGTATCTAAACCCAGAAAATCCAGTTGTTAAAATACACATCAATGGAATTGAGATCCAAAACACAGTTATTGATTTAGGAGCAACAATCAATATCACGAGTAGACAAATCATGGATAAACTAAAACTTCCTAATCTTCTTTTTACACCCACATTATTACAATTAGCAGACATATCTGTAATTAAACCTGATGGGGTAATAGAAGACATTCCAGTGTCCTTAGATTCTTGGGAGTATCCTATGGATTTTATTATCCTAACTCCTAAAAATAATCTAGGAGGACATCCTATTATATTAGGAAGACCTTGGTTAGCTACAGCTGATGCTTTCATTAGCTGTAGATCTGGTGATATGTACATCTCTAATGGTAGTTCAACCAAGAAATTTACCTTGTATCCTCCAGCAAAAACAATTACAGAATTAGATGATACTCAATGGATTGAGGATGAAGAAGACATACAACCTCTCTTCACAATTTCAGAAATTAGTGAAGATAGCCAGATTCTAAATACTTTAGAAAATTTTGAATCCTCTTCGGAATACAAACATGAAAAATTTCAAGAAGAATCCAACATTGAGTTTTTATCTTCAAGACAGATGTCTCTTTACTCTCTGGATAAATTTGGCAGCTCTACAATTGAGATATTTCCAGGTAAAACTTTAAACATAAACAAGAACCTAGAGAAATCTCAACAAGAAAAGCTAGTCAAAATATTACAAAGACATTCTTCTACATATGCATGGGAGTACACTGATATGAAAGGGATAAGCCCTAAGACTTGCACTCATCACATCTACATAGAGGAAAATTGTAAACCAATCAGACAACCTCAAAGACGGATGAATCCAAACCTTAGGGAGATTGTTAAAGAAGAATTGCAGAAATTGTTAAATGTCAACTTTATCTATCCAATTTCAGATAGTCAGTGGGTTTCTCCTTTGGTAATTGTGCCAAATAAAAATGGTAAATGGAGGGTATGTATTGACTACCGGGAATTAAACAAAGCTTCTCTTAAAGATCATTTTCCCTTACCTTTCATAGATCAGGTGTTAGATACATTAGCTGGAAAAAAGTACTTCTCATTTTTAGGTGGGTTTAGTGGTTATAATAAAATTCAAGTAGCACTTGAAGATCAAGACAAAACCACATTTACCTATCCTTGGGGTACCTATGCTTACCGAGTATTGCCATTTGGACTATGCAATGCACCTGCAACATTTCAAAGGGCAGTACTAGGAATCTTTTCAAATCTAATACATGATTGTGTAGAGGTATATATGGATGATTTCAGAGTCTATGGAAACACATTTGAAGAAGCCTTAGAAAACTTGGAAAAAGTTTTAAAGAGATGTAAAGAAACAAATCTTTCACTAAGTCATGAGAAGTGTTTTATGATGTTTACTGAAGATATTGTTTTGGGGCATCACATTTCAAGGGATGGGATTAGAGTTGATGAGTCAAAAGTTGAAGTCATCTCTAACTTATCTGTTCCAAGTTGTCAAAAAGATGTTAGCAGTTTTCTAGGATTTACAGGTTTATAGAAAACTTCACCAATATAGCATCTCCAATTTTCAAACTACTTACCAAGGACTGTGAATTCAAGTGGAATCCTGATTGCTAGTTAGCCTTTGAGACCCTAAAAACAAAAATTTCTGAAGCACCAATTTTGAGGGGAACTAACTGGAAATTACCTTTTCATATTTCAACAGATGCCTCAGATACAGCTTTAGGAGCTGTATTGGGACAAAAATACCTGATTCCTTATGCCATCTACTATACAAGTAAAAATTTGACCTCTTCGGAGTTAAATTATACTGTAACTGAAAAAGAGTTCTTAGCTGTTGTTCATGCCATAAATAAATTCAGACACTATATAACAGGCTATGAAAATTTTGTTCACACAGATCACTCTGCAATTAAATATCTAATGAACAAATCAATTACTAATGGCAGTCATAAGATGGTTATTGCTTTTACAGGAATTCAACATCACCATTCTAGATAGGTTTGGGAAACAAAATACAGTAGCTGATTTCCTATCTAGACTCCAAAACATTAAAGACAATACTCCAGTTGAAGATCAATTTCCCGATGAATATCTTTTTGCAATTTCTTCTCAAACTCCTTGGTTTGCTGAAATTGCTAATTATCTAGTTTTAGGGAAATTTCCTTCAATAATGAATGCAAGAGACAAAAGAAAGATCATTTATGACAGTGCAAAATATTCACGGGTTGCTAATGAGTTATACAAAACAGGTCCAGAATTTATCATTAGGAGATGTGTTCGAGAAGATGAGATTCCTGAGATCCTCAAGGCATGTCATGATGAACCTTGTGGTGGAAACTTTGCTGATAAAATGATAGCTTATAAGATCCTTCATTTAGGATACTATTGGCCATCCCTCTTTAAAGATGCTAAAGAGTATGTCAAAAGGTGTGACAACTGCCAAAGGGTAGGGAAACCTTCTCCTTCAAGTGAGATGCCATTGTAGCCTTAGGTACATATTGAACCTTTTGAGAAATGGGCTTTAGATTTTGTAGGACCTATTAGTCCTCCATCAAGACAAAAGAAATATATATTAGTTTGCACTGATTATGTTACCAAATGGGTAGAGGCCAAGCCATTACTTTCTGCTACTGAAGCATCTATATTTAATTTTCTTTTTGAGGATATTTTCACTCGTTTTGGTGTCCCAAGAGAAATTGTTACAGATCAAGGAGCTCAATTCACATCAAGGCTAGTGGAACAAATGGTGGAGAGGTACAAAATCAGACACAAAAAATCTACTCCCTATCATCCACAAGAAAATGGCCAAGTGGAATCTACTAATAAGGTCATTGAAGGGATCCTAACAAAGACTGTTCATTTACATAGAAGAGATTGGGCAGACGGCTTCTTGAAGCCTTGTGGGCCTATAGAACAACATGGAGAATTACAATAGGTCATACCCCTTATGAACTTGTTTATGGAAAACAAGTCTAGTTTCCCATAGAGTTTCAGATTCAAACTTTTAAAATGGTAGTCCAGCTAGGACTTGATCTAACAGAAGCACAAAAGCATAGATTGGAGCAGATTAATGAAACTGATGAGATCAGACAAGATGCAATCTAAAGAACAAATATAGTCCGACAACAAAGGACTAGATGGCATGATAAGTACATTAAGGAAAATAAATTCAAAGAAGGTGACTGGGCCCTCTTGTTTGATTCAAAGTTCAAAGATTTTCAAGGTAAATTCAAAACACATTGGCTTGGGCCATATGAAATTGTGATTTTTTTTGACAATGGATTAATAAAAATCAGGACATTAGATGAAGATAAGGTGAATTTTCTTGTAAATGGTCATAGATTGAAACTGTATCATAAACCACTTTCAAGAGAAGAATTTGTCAAGAGATTCCAAGAGAATAGTGATGTGAAGTTAATGAAGAAGAATCCTTCTTCTTCATCAACTTAATTGTATTTTCTGAAATCAGTTGAAAAAAAGAAGAAAAAAGTATAAACATGAAAACTAATCATTGATTATCATGTTTATACAAAAAATATAAGGTGAAAATCAGAATCCTTCTGACACTTTAGCTTTTCAAAATTGTCCTTTTCCTGCAAACAACTATCATAAAATCATAAGTGCAGGCTCATTTTACATATCACATTCCACTTATGATCCATTTCATTCCATCATATCTCAATTCATCCATATTTCATTCACTCCATTCATTCATACTTCATTCAATCCATTTCATGATTCATCTCATTTCATTTCAGATTTTCAAAATTGATCTTTTTCTGCAAATCATAAGTTGTAGGCCACTTTTCATATTTCATTCCACTCCACATTTATGATCCATTTCAGTCCATCATATTTCACTTCATTCATGCTTCATTACACTATATTTCATGATCCATTCTTTCATACTTCATTCCATCCATATTCAAATCATTTCATTCCATGTCTTAAAGCTTTTACAGGTACATGCTGCAGCCAGACATTCTGCAGCCAAACATTCAGCAACCACTTGTTCAGCAGGAAATTGATCCTGCACACCTACTTCAACAAGAAAAATCAAAAGTATTATGAAGACTGAAAGATCAATACTTTTCAAAAGAAAGACAAAGCATATAAACAACAAAAATCAAAAGAAAGGCTAAGGTAAAATTGTGTGAAATTATTATGATAGCAGATTATGAAAGATATAGTATAGTTAAGTCATATGTATGTTTCATAAAGTTATTTTGATTATTCGTATTGATCAATCCTATCATAAAATCCCTGAACAAATCCCTTCCATTCCGCTCCATATCAAATAATCATTTATTAAAAGTTAACAGTCAGTACTTGAAGTGACCTATTAGGTCACGTCACTAACCCGAAATATTCATTGATGATTTTGAAATCCTCATGAGATTTCTCCGCGGTCTTTTACTCCATGAAAACTCTCAAACTCAATCATTCATATGATTTACCCTCACCGTATTTCACTCATCCCATATCCACTTCATGTCATTTTTCCGTAGCCAATTCCTGTCTGCAGAAACAGAGAAGTCATCTTTAGGGTGAAACAACCCTCTACAGCCATTTTTACCTCAGATAGGAGAGCAGTAACAAAGCAGTAAATTGAAGTTGAGGAAAAGAAGCCATGTAAGGTCCGAGCCAGTCGGAACCAAATATCTAGAAGGTTACCCACAGATTAAAGAGATGTTACAGCAAGTTGGATGGCTAAAGTTTTTGGAGAAGTTCAATGGATTTCACAAGGAGGTCACCAAGTCATTTTCCCGGTCATTCAACGGGTCAGAAGTTGAAATAGGTGATGTCAAGTTCATTATCACAGAATCCTTCATAGCAGAAGCAACAGAGTTTCCAAGGTGAGGTGAACGATGGTTTAAAAACAAATAATTTCACAATGAAGCATGGAGACAGATGCTAAAAACACTAGGTATGGATATTTCAGTTTTCAAGAAAGGCATTCCTAATTTAGCCTTGAAAAATAAATGGCGAAATCTGTTGCTAATTCTACAAAAGTTTATAACCTGTGATGGAAGGTTTGGCACCCTATATGTTTATCACATTTTTCTTATGATGAATTTCCTAGATGAAGAGATAAATTTACCCTTTTTCTTGCTCCATAGCCTAAGAGGATGGCTTCTAATGTCCAAAAAAGGGTTCATTTCTTAGAAACCACCTTATATCATCATGGCCTAGTTAAAATTCTAATTGAGCATCATTTGAAAAAGGTAGGAGACAGTTGGGATGAGTTCCTCTTGAGAAATCATTTTGAAGAACCTAAGGAAACTATGTCTGAAGGAAAACTTGTAAGAAGAAGCAGGAGAGGAAAAATTGCCAAATCTGTTGAAATTAAAACTGATAAAAAAATACAAGAGGACAGTGAGGAGATTATCTCTGAAAAATTGGCCAAAATCAAGAAACAGCTCAAAAAGGAAAAGATAATAAGAAAGGATGCTAAGAAGAGAGGTGAGGGACCATCTAAACTGAGAAGAAGTCATAGGCTTAAAGGCATATTGAAGAAGACAGGAGTTAAACAAACAGGAATCATAGATATTGAAGATGAAGAGACACCAGTTGACAGATCTCCTGAGTACCAGTATGAAGAAAATCCTGATAGAGGAACTCCGGAGGTAGACCCAACCCAACAACATATCTATAATTATGTTGAATCATTAGAAAAAAGAGCCTTAGAAAACAGAGAAAGAACTCCTAGCCCACAAGAATCTTCAATAGAAGTGCTAAGAAGAGACAAATATGAATTGGAAGTACTCAATAGGCATATAAAAAATGAAAATGAAATTTAAGGGAACAAGTCAAACTAAAAAGTGACATGAACACAACTCCCTCTCTGCAAATGGAAAAATTGTACAAGGCTAGTGAGAAACTGAAGAAGAAAAACAAGAAGTTGAATAGGGCACTTATAAATCTAAGGTTCAAATTGGTCATAAGGAAGCCTAGGATGCCATTGAACACCAAGCAAAGCAGAAAAAGGAAGCTAGATGTCTTGGCTGAAGTTTCAGAATACATGGATTGATTGCATGAGGACATGCACAAGTTTTGCAGTGGGGGTATGTTGAGCCCTAAAGATGTCCTTTCCTTTCACCAAATTTCACTTCATTCCATTTGTCCTTTATTAGCTATAGGCTTAAAAGATCAATAGGAATGATTAAAATCACTTTAAGAATGCATGCAATGACTGAATTATTATACTTTTTTTGTTTTGTTGTCATAGTGATTTTTGAGCAGACTTAGCTACAAAATGCAGTCATTCTGTAGCTAGTTGCATATTCCGTAGCCATCTTTATGTTTACACAGGTTACAGGTGTCATTTGAGGGAAATATGCATATGGTTAAATTCCAGAACTCTCCTACATCATTCCTTGTCCTCCACGAAGGCTGAGCAAAAATCTGAAAGTGGTTATGCACGTGGACAAAGCCAAAACCAAGAAGCAGACTTCTACAAGGATAAGGACTCTGCAGGTGTATTCAGCAAAATACGAGTCCTCAATAGGAGTTCTAGTTCGATTTTTATTATAAAAGACACCTATGCCTATTTCTACTCAATGACAGTTATGTATTTGCTTATAAAAATAACTCAGTAAACCGAGAAACAATTAGTTGATGTTTTGTTGTTAGTTCTCAAAGACTGTGATACTCTGTTTCTGAGCGTTTTTTCCTTTAATGAAAGAAGTATAACTTTGATGCATGATCTGAAGTAACTTTAAGGAGTTAAGGATTCGTGTGCCAATCTGATGGTAGAGGGCCCCTACTGTCCAAAAGGCTTTGTGCATATTTTCTAGATAAGTGACATTTAACTCTATTTTGTTCTTAACTTAGGCAGTTTTCTGAGTTTATCCTCTTGCATCATGCTTATGTCATTTACTTACATAGAATATTATAGTCAATATTGTTCTCATGAGCTGTTCCAATATATCACTAATGCGTGAATGAGATATAGCTGTAGTACTCTTGAGTTAATTGCATTTTAGTTCAGTTCTGTTCATTGCATTTCAGTCCTGTTGATTAGACTTAAAAGACCCTCATTATTTTATAAGCTTCTCTTGTTCTTAACTTCTTCTAACACATCATTATCATATGAACAAGGATTAGTTATATCATTTGGAGCTCTTGACTGTTCTGCAATTTCTCATAATTTTACAAACAACCTTTTTCCCAAGTTGCTCCAAGAGATCTCTAACCTTTGAACGAGGCTTAATAGTAACATTTTGAGTTACAGAATGAGTTAATTCTAGTGTCATAAGTTATTTTAGCATAGGGTTCCTTACTATGTTGCAGATAATATTTTCTCAAAATGTTCCAACAAATTTCTAACAATGGATGAGATTTTCTCTGTGATATTTTAAGTTGTTGTTTACTAAAGAGAACCTCATTACATCAAACTAATCCTTTTCTCAGTTTGTTCCAACATACCTCTAATGAAATGAATTGGACTGAGTTTAATATTATGAGTTACTTTTCTTATCAACTTTACAATATGTGGATTAGCATTTTTTGTTCTTAGGTGCCATTCATAGTTTAGAGTAGATTTTATTCTGTTTTAGTGTGATCAGTAACTTCTCTTTGCTAGCAATTCAGTTCTTTTCCCCTTTGTATAAAAACACAAAACCAAAAACACTAGAAAAACACTAAGCACAACGAAGTAGGAAGAAGTTACCTAGGCACATATGGTGCACTTCACTTCAACAGTTTACTAGCCCTGGTTGACAATTTATGACATCAATTTAGGAACACTAAGTTGAGTAGAAAATAATGTCAAAATACAGAAAGGTCAAACCCACCTCCTAGGCGACAACAAGATGCTGAGGTTTAAGGTTGGCTTCAAAAACTCAAATACATTCATGGAATGAAATGCTAAAAAATGCAAGCTTAGTAAAACAAAGAAATAGAGGAGATGGATTTTATGAACTAGTCAAATCCTCGATAGACAGACATGCAACAATGAAAAATGAAACGAGTATGGTAGGCATTTATGTTGTACCCAATTAAGCCAGTCTCTGCCTCCTATTATTGCAGGTAACAAAAACTTATCGATTATTTTGAAATCGAAAGTCCTTGAAGCTGGAAGTTGGCAAGTCAGTGAGGCTGCAAGCTGGAAGTCAGCAAGTCGTTGAGGCTACAAATTTGATTGGCAGGTGCTGAAACAAAAGGAATGTAGGAGAGGGTGAATATATGAGCAGGGGAACGAAGTGACGGGGCTGCAGAGAAGGTGAATGGAAATGAACGCAGAGTATGGGTGGTTAGATTTCCTAGGCAAAAGGAAAAGGGTACAGCAGCAGGAGACAGGAGCCATGAAAAAGCATGGGCACAGTACTACAATATCTTTAATTCTCCCTCCTGAATCTGTTGAAGTCTTCCAGAAGTTATTAGCATGGCACTGTGTTGAAGTTTCTAGGTATGGAAAAATGAGTACTGTGAACTGTGAAAAGGTTTGCAGAAATGTCAGACGTTTGATCAGCAGTTGGTAACTGGAGCTGCATCTCCGGAATTCACAACCTCCCCGAGTTTCGGCCAAAATGGTGAGTTAATCTGCTAACTGGAGCTACCTCCTTCCGAATTGACAACTTTCGCGAGGTCCGACAAAAATGGCGACTTGGTCCTGCTGAAATGATAACTTTTATATACTTTATATAATCCCAACCCTTGCTTTCAAATTTCACCATTAAGGAGGGAACAACATCGAGCTCCAACATAGTATAATTTAACTTTATGTTAATAGACATTAATGTTATGTAACCGAGATAGCATTTTGATGTTAGGGAAAATGGTTGGGTGGTTAAAGTTGATAAACCATCATTGCCAACATATGGTGATATATAATTCTGTAATGAGTGATCAGTAATGCTGTAATGAGTATAATATAAATTTGGAACAGGAAATGCAACCATCATTGCCCTGCCCTGTAATAGTCTTGGTGATATATAATGCTGTAAGAACTGATCAGTAATGCTGTAATGAGTATAATGTAAATTTCAAATAGGAAACACAACCATCAATGCCCTATCCTGTAATAGTCTATACAACATCCTTAGAATAGGAGAAATTAATACACGAGACAAATAAAGGACAAAAATAAGATAGAGAAATGTGATACTGGATGCAAATTGAAGGCACAGGAGCCGAAGAACGTGAGAACATTGGTAAGCGGGTCACTTTTCAAACTATAGAAATTGAATTACATTCTTCCTTGGAAACTGGGGGAGAGAACCACTAAAGAAATGAGAAGTGTTTATTTGCATCCAGAACCCACCTGTATACTCCACAATCCATCAAGAGCTCTTGGAAACCTCACCGGTATAAAGAAAAATTTATACATAAATCATGGAGAAAATTGGAAAGCTCATTCTTACACTTTCTCGTATTAGAGAATATGGATGCGAGAGAGTTCTAGCTATGTTAGAGGGCTTGAGTTGCAACTATCGATTATAGTCGATAACTTCAAATACAGAAATTTCAAACCCACCTCCTAGGTGGCAACAAGATGATGAGGTTTAAGGCTGGCTTCAAAACCTCAGATACATTTGTTGAATGAAATGCTAAAAAATGCAAGCTTAGTAAAACAAAGAAATATAGGAGATGGAATTTATGAACCAGTCAAATCCTCGACAGACAAACATTCAATAATGAAGAATGAAACGGGTATGGTAGGCATTTATCTTGTACCCAATTAAGCCAGTCTCTTCCTCCTATTATTTCAAGTAACAGAAGCTTACCGATTATTTTGAAATCGCAAGTCATTGAAGCTGGAAGTTGGAAAGTCAGTGAGGCTGCAAGCTGGAAGTCGACAAGTCGTTGAGGCTGAAAATTCGATTGGCAGGTGTGAAACAGAAGGAAGGTAGGAGAGGGTGAATATATGAGCAAAGGAACGAAGTGACGGGGCGGCTGCAGAGAAGGTCAATGGTAATGAATGCGGAGTATGGGCGGTTCGATTGCCCAGGCAGAAGGAAAAGGGTACATCAGCAGGAAACAAGAGCCATGAAAAGGCATGGGCACAATACTGTAATATCTTTAATTCTCCCTCCTGAAACTATGTTGAAGTCTTCCAACAGTTATTAGCATGGCACTATGTTTAAGTTTCCAGGTATGGAAAAACGAGTACTGTGAAGTGTGAAAAGGTTTGCAGAAATGTCACACGTCCCATCAACAACTAGTAACTGGAACTGCATCTCCCGAATTCACAACCTCCTGAATTCACAACCACCCTGAGTTCCGGCCAAAATGGTGAGTTGCTCTGCTAACTGGAGCTACCTCCTCCCGAATTGACAACTTCAGCGGGTTCGACAAAAATGGCAATTTGGTCCTGCTAAAGTGATAAATTTGATATACTTTATATAATCCCAGCCCTTACTTTCAACTTTCACCATTAAGGAGGGAACAACATCGAGCTCCAACATAGTATAATGTAAATTTATGTTAATAGACATTAATGTTACTGGTTAATGATATGTAACCGAGATAACATTTTGATGTTAGGGAAAATGGTTAGGTAGTTAAAGTTGATAAACCATCATTGCCAATGTATGGTGATCAGTAATGCTGTAATGAGTGATCAGTAATGCTGTAATGAGTATAATGTAAATTTGGAACAAGAAACGCAACCATCAATGCCCTGCCTTGTAATATACTTGGTGATATATAATCCTGTAATGACTGATCAGTAATGATGTAATGAGTATAATGCAAATTTCGAACAGGAAACACAGTCATCAATGCCCTGCCCTGTAATTGTCTATACATCATCCTCGGAATAGGAGAAATTAATACATGAAACAAATAAAGGGCAGAAAGAAGATAGAGAAATGTGATACTGGATGCAAATTTCAGGCACAAGAGCTGAAGAACGTAAGAACATTGGTAAGCGGGCCACTTTTCAAACTATAGAAATTGAATTATATTCTTCCCTGGAAACTAAGGGAGAGAACCACTAAAGAAATGAGAAGTGTTTATTTGCATCCAGAACCCACCTATGTACTCCATAATCCATGAAGAGCTGTTGGAAACCTCACCAGTATAAAGAAACATTTATACATAAATTATGGAGAAAATTGGAAAGCTCATTCTTACACTTTATGGTATTAGAGAATATGGATGCGAGCGAGTTCCAACAATGTTAGAGGGCTTCAGTTGCAGCTTCTGATTATAATCAATAACGTCAAAATACAGAAAGGTCAAACCCACCTCCTAGATGGCAACAAAATGCTGAGGTTTAAGGCTGGATTCAAAACCTCAGATACATTCGTGGAATGAGATGCTAAAAAATGCAAGCTTAGTAAAACAAAGAAATAAAGGAGATGGATTTTATGAACCAGTCAAATCCTCGACAGACAGACATGCAACAATGAAGAATGAAACGGGTATGGTAGGCATTTATCTTGTAGCCAATTAAGCCAGTCTCTGCCTCCTATTATTGCAGGTAACAAAAGCTTACCAGTTATTTTGAAATCACAATTCCTTGAAGCTGGAAGTTGGAAAGTTGGTGATGCTACAAGCTGGAAGTCAGCAAGTCGTTGAGGCTGCAAATTCGATTGGCAGGTGTTGACACAAAAGGAAGGCAAGAGAGGGTGAATATATGAGCAGGGGAACAAAGTGACGGGGCTGTAGATAAGGTGAATGGAAATTAATGCGGAGTATGGGCAGTTAGATTGCCCAGGCAGAAGGAAAAGAGTACAACAGCAGGAGACGGGAGCCATGAAAAGGCATGGGCACAAAACTGCAATATCTTAATTCTCCCTCCTCAAACTTTGTTGAAGTCTTCCAGTAGTTATTAGCATGGCACTGTGTTGAAGTTTCTAGGTATGGAAAAATGAGTACTGTGAAGTGTGAAAAGGTTTGCAGAAATGTCACACGTCCCATCAGCAGCTGGTAACTAGAGCTGCATCTCCCAAATTCATAACCTCCCTGAGTTCCGACCAAAATGGTGAGTTACTCTGCTAACTGGAGCTGCCTCCTCTCGAATTGACAACTTCCGCTAGGTCTGGCAAAAATGGTGACTTGGTCCTGCTAAAGTGATAAATTTGATATAATTTATATAGTCCCAACACTTGCTTTCAACTTTCACCATTAAGGAGGGAACAACATCGAGCTCCAACAGAGTATAATGTAACTTTATGTTAACAGACATTAATGTTAGTGGTTAATGATATGTAACCGAGATAGAATTTTGATGTTAGGGAAAATGGTTGAGTGGTTAAAGATGATAAACCATCATTGCCAACATATGGTGATAAATAATGCTGTAATGACTGAACAATAATGCTGTAATGAGTATAATGTAAATTTTGAATAGGAAACAAAACCATCAATGCCCTGTCCTATAATAGCCTTGGTGATATATAATGCTGTAATGACTGATCAATAATGTTGTAATGAGTATAATGTAAATCTGGAACATGAAATGCAGCCATAAATTCCCTGCCCTGTAATAGTCTATACAACATCCTTGGAATAGGAGAAATTAATACATGAAACAGATAAAGGACATAAAGAAAATAGAGAAATGTGATATTGGATGCAGATTACGGGCACAGGAGCCGAAGAACGTGAGAACATTGGTAAGCGAGCCACTTTTCGAACTATAGAAATTGAATTATAATCTTCCTTGGAAACTGAGGGAGAGAACCACTAAAGAAATGAGAAGTGTTTATTTGTCTCCAGAACCAACCTGTGTACTCCACAATCCATCAAGAGCTTTTGGAAATGTAGCAACAAAATTGTATGCTTGTTGACTTTTAATTGAAAAAATGCACGAGGTATTTATAATAATAATTTATTAATAAAATATGATATGATAAGATGATTGAATGATTACAATAAGGCCCTGCTTATATACCTGTGCAGGTGCCTTTTCACGAATGGGCATGTCTTTTAGACATGCCCTTTCATTAACCTAATGACTATTTTACATAATCCCTATTTAACTATTAATGACTATATTAATTAAATTTTTTATGAATTATATTCATAACATTGCCTTCTTTTCGAAAAGCTTTGTGCTCAAAGCTTAATTGTTCGACAATTTTCTTCACTGGGGATTATCTGCTAGACATGTCATTCATCATTGGTACCTTGGAATGTATAATTCTCCAATAATGCTTTCTTGAAACTAGGTTCTCTATTGCCCCCTCTTCTTTTTTTTATTTTTATTTTTATTATTATTATTTTTTATATTTTATATTTATTTTTTTATATTAATAATAAATTTTCTTTTAAATTAATTATATAAATTATATATAATTAAAAATTAATTTATTATTATATTAGAATCTTATGGTAGGTATACTATAGTGATATTCAAATATCAATTACTCTCCACGTGTGAGACCGTATCACAAACGGTGTGACCCTACCATGCACTTGGTCGCAATTTTTTTTTATTTACTAAGCTTCAATGAAGTTGTCGGTTAGCAGTGGGAAAAGGTGGATATACAATAGGCACGGGGGTTGTGAAGAACGCGGTATCACATGGCTCTCCATCAGGCGAGGCGATATGTTCAACCCAATTGCTTTGTAGAAAGCTAACAAGTGACTGTACCCACTGCGGGTTATCATTCTCACAATCTGTAGATGAACTAAGCTAGTCGTGCTTAGGAATTCAAGAATCTGAAAACACCTCATAAACACAAGATCTTCAGCCTCCGGGGAAGTTAACTCGCCCTTCCAGCTCCACCCTTCCAGATGAATCTGTTTTAGGGCATACGTAAGCGTTGCATAGTTCAACACGCGGAAGATTCTACTCACCAACTCTGCACGGGCCATGGCTTTAAGGGGAAAAGCCAGTGACGAGGGAAAAATTTGGTCCTCTACTCGGCTTTTCAGTCTGGCGGATATTATTTGCAATAGATACTCGTATTGTTTCCCATCCATCCTATCCGACATTGGCCACACTAATGAAGTCATTTCCTGTGACAGCCGGGGGTACCCTAAACCACCCTGTGAACCCAAAAGCTCCAAAATTATGTAGAACACTTTGTCAAAATGCTCTTTGCTTCCAGAAATATGGTGCCTCGGTTTTTGTTGACGCGGAGCAATGTGGTTGCAGAACGTTGAGTGTCGGAACTGTCAGTAAGGAGTTCCAAAGGCGGAAAAAATATTCCCTCTTTGTACAATAACTTCTGCTTCTATTACCAAAGTGTCATTTACCAAATAACCTTTTCCTGAATCATAAAGATCCAAAAGTGGCATAAATGATTTGAAACCCCAATCACTCTCCTGGGCATTGAATTGATGTTGTGTATCCTTCCTGACACTGTATTTTGAATGAATCCGATTAGCAACAGCCAGGCTGAAATGAGCATATATGCTCCAACCGTATGGTAAAGTGTTAGAATCCGTCACATCCAAGTACATTGACAAGTGATCCACATTGTTCCCCCTTGGAAATATTAGAATTCACCATTTATATCCCCCGACTACAAAAGTTTCAGAGTAATGTTTTTTTACATTTGGCTTTGTAAAGTGTTCAATTGTCCAGGTGAATTTTGATGTAGGAGGATCCTCAATAATAGGCTGGTTCTTAGCAGCACTCACTGTATCGGCTTGCCCTACTATTTCTTCCATGGGTTCAATTGTGTCGCTGTTGAAATCTGTATGGGGCACCAAAATTTCATTTTCCGGCGGTAGAACGACATTGTCAGCATTGATCCTGAGCCTCCCCTCCTTGAGAGCAATGAATGACTTCTGATCGTATGTTCTGTTTGTAGACGGAGAGATGACGAGATTTTTCATGAACTCCTTTATCTTTTCTCTCAATTTTTTGGGGTCACATTGTTCCTCTTTTTCTGGTGAACAAAGATTGAGTGGAGTTATTTCCTCATCATTAAATCTCTCTATGCATTCTGTATAAATTGTTATGTTTTTGTTTATTTGATTAGTATCTAGAGTCTGATTTTGTTCATTCCTTGTATATTGGTTTACTTCCTCTTTTATATATTCTATATCTTCATGCGTTGTATTCTCACAATAGTATTCCTTCACATCATCTTCATCTAAATCAAAATCAGATTCTTTATTATGGTTTCTTGCATAAGTCTTCTTAAAACATGTTGTAACTTTTGCACATGAATTTTCTGATCGCTGAAATGCTTCTTGAATTTTTTTAATCTTCTCACTTTCTTCAGGATCTTCACATAATGGCACATTGTATGGTAAACAATGTTCATAGGCTCGTTAACTACGTTCATAGGCTTGTAAGACGATGTTGTGCGACATGGCTCTGATACCACTGTAGCAACAAAACTGTATGCTTGTTGACTTTTAATTGCAAAAATACACGAGGTATTTATAATAATAATTTATTAATAAAATATGATATGATAATATGATTGAATGTGTTATGAATATAATTCATAACAAATTTAATTAATATAGTCATTAATAGTTAAATAGGGATTATGTAAAATAGTCATTAGGTTAATGAAAGGGCATGTCTAAAAGACATGCCCATTCATGAAAAGGCACTTGCACGGGTATATAAGCAGAGCCTTATTGTAATCATTCAATCATCCACTGGTACAACTAACTGTAAGTTTAAGCTTAGTAATTCTTGAAATTCTCAAGAGATAAAATAAAAAAAATATTTATTGATATGATATGAATGATTGAATGATTACAATAAGGCTTATATACCAGTGTAGGTGCCTTTTCACGAATGGGCATGTCTTTTAGACATGCCCTTTCATTAACCTAATGAATATTTTACATAATCCCTATTTAATTATTAAGGACTATATTAATTAAATTTGTTATGAATTATATTCATAACAGAAAACCTCACCGGTATAAAGAAACATTTATACATAAATCATGGAGAAAATTGGAAAGCTCATTTTTACATTTTTTGGTATTAGAGAATATGGATGCGAGCGAGTTCCAACTATGTTAGAGGGCTTCAGTTGCATATGTCGATTATAATCGATAATGTCAAAATACAGAAAGGTCAAACCCACCTCCTAGGTGGCAACAAGATGTTGAGGTTTAAGGCTGACTTCAAAACCTCAAATACATTCATGGAATGAAATGCTAAAAAATGCAAGCTTATTAAAATAAAGAAATAAAGGAGATGGATTTTATGAACTAGTCAAATCCTCGACAGATAGATATGCAACAATGAAGAATGAAACAGGTATGGTAGGCATTTATCTTGTACCAATTAAGCCAGTCTCTTCCTCCTATTATTTAAGGTAACAGAAGCTTACCGGTTATTTTGAAATCACAAGTCCTTGAAGCTGGAAGTTGGCAAGTTGAGGCTACAAACTGGAAGTCGGCAAGTCGTTGAGGCTGCAAATTCGATTGGCAGGTGCTGAAACAGAAGGAAGGCAGGAGAGGGTGAGTATATGAGCAGGGGAACAAAGTGACGAGGCTGCATAGAAGGTGAATGGAAATGAATGCAGAGTATGGGCGGTTAGATTGCCCAGGAAGAAGGAAAAGGGTACAACAACAAGAGACGAGAGCCATGAAAAGGCATGGGCACAGTATTGCAATATCTTTAATTCTCCCTCTTGAAACTTTGTTGATGTCTTCCAGCAGTTATTAGCATGGCACTGTGTTGAAGTTTCCAGGTATGACAAAATGAGTACTGTTAAGTGTGAAAAGGTTTGTAGAAATGTCACACGTCCCATCAGCAGCTGGTAACTGGAGCTGCATCTCTCGAATTCACAACCTCCCTGAGTTCCGGCCAAAATGGCGACTTGCTCTGCTAACTGGAGCTACCTCCTCCTGAATTGACAACTTCCGCGAGGTCTGAAAAAATGGCAACCTGGTCCTGCTGAAGTGATAAATTTGATATACTTTATATAATCCCAGCCCTAGCTTTCAACTTTCACCATTAAGGAGGGAACAACATCAAGCTCCAACACAATATAATGTAACTTTATGTTAATAAACATTAATGTTACTGGTTAATGATATATAACCGAGGTAGCATTTTGATATTAGGGAAAATGGTTGGGTGGTTAAAGTTGATAAACCATCATTGCCAATGTATGGTGATATATAATGCTGTAATGAGTGATCAGTAATGCTGTCCGACAAAAATGGAAACTTGGTCCTGTTGAAATGATAAATTTGATATACTTTATATAATCCCAGCCCTTACTTTCAACTTTCATCATTAAGGAGGGAACAACATCGAGCTCCAACACAGTATAATGTAACTTTATGTTAATAGACATTAAGGTTACTGGTTAATGATATGTAACCGAGGTAGCATTTTGATGTTAGGGCAAATGGTTGGGTGGTTAAAGTTGATAAACCATTATTACCAATGTATGGTGATATATAATGCTGTAATGAGTGATCAGTAACGCTGTAATGAGTATAATGTAAATTTGGAACAGGAAACGCAGCCATAAATGCCCTGCCCTGTAATATTCTTGGTGATATATAATGCTGTAATGACTGATCAGTAATGCTGTAATGAGTATAATGTAAATTTCGAATAGGAAACACATCCATCAATGCCCTGCCCTGTAATAGTCTATACAAAATCTTCGGAATAGGAGAACTTAATACACAAAACAAATAAAGGACAGAAAGAAGATAGAGAAATGTGATACTTGATGAAGATTGCAGGCATAGGAGCCGAAGAACGTGAGAACATTGGTAAGCGGGCCACTTTTCAAACTATAGAAATTGAATTATATTCTTCCCTAGAAACTGAGGGAGAGAACCACTAAAGAAATGATAAGTGTTTATTTGCCTCCAAAACCTACCTGTGTACTCCACAATCCATCAAGAGCTCTTGGAAACCTCACCGGTGTAAAGAAACAATTATACAGAAATCATGTAGAAAATTGGAAAGCTCATTCTTACACTTTCTGGTATTAGAGAATATGGATGTGAGCGAGTTCCAGTTATGTTAGAGGGCTTTAGTTGCAGTTGTCGATTATAATAGATAACATCAAAATACAGAAATGTCAAACCCACCTCCTAGGCGGAAACAAGATGTTGAGGTTTAAGGCTGGCTTCAAAACCTCAGATACATACGTGGAATGAAATGCTAAAAATGAAAGCTTAGTAAAACAAAGAAATAGAGGAGATGGATTTTATGAACCAGTCAAATCCTCGACAGACAGACATGCAACAATGAACAATGAAATGGGTATGGTAGGAATTTATATTGTACCCAATTAAGCCAGTCTTTGCCTCCTATTATTGCAGGTAACATACGCTTACTGGTAATTTTGAAATTGCAAGTCCTTGAAGCTGGAATTTGGCAAGTTGGGGAGGCTGCAAGCTAGAAGTCGACAAGTCATTGAGGCTGCAAATTCGATTGGCAGGTGATGAAACAGAAGGAAGGCAGGAGAGGGTGAATATACGAGCAGCGGAACAAAGTGACGAGGCTGCAGAGAAGGTGGATGGAAATGAATGCAGAGTATGGGCGGTTAGATTGCCTAGGAAGAAGGAAAAGGGTACAACATCAGGAGACGGGAGCCATGAAAAGGCATGGGCACAATACTACAATATCTTTAATTCTCCCTCTTGAAACTCTGTTTATGTCTTTCAGCAGCTATTAGCATGGCACTGTGTTGAAGTTTCTAGGTATGACAAAATGAGTACTGTGAAGTGTGAAAAGGTTTGTAGAAATGTCACATGTCCCATCAACAGCTAGTAACTGGAGCTGCATCTCCCGAATTCACAACCTCCCTGAGTTCCGGCCAAAATGGCGAGTTGCTCTGCTAACTGGAGCTGCCTCCTCCCGAATTGACAACTTCCACAATGTCCGACAAAAATGGCAACTTGGTCCTGCTGAAGTGATAAATTGATATACTTTATATAATCCCAACCCTTGCTTTCAACTTTCACCATTAAGGAGGGAACAACATCGAGCTCCAACACAATATAATGTAGCTTTATGTTAATATACATTAATGTTACTGGTTAATGATATGTAACCGAGGTAGCATTTTTATGTTAGGGCAAATGGTTGGGTGGTTAAAGTTGATAAACCATCATTGCCAACGTATGGTGATATATAATGCTGTAATGAGTGATCAATAATGTTGTAATGAGTATAATGTAAATTTGGAACAGGAAACGCAGCCATCAATTCCCTGCCCTGTAATAGTCTTGGAGATATATAATGCTGTAATGACTGATCAGTAATGCTGTAATGAGTATAATGTAAATTTCGAACAGGAAACACAACCATCAATGCCCTGCCCTGTAATAGTCTATACAACATCCTCGGAATAGGAGAAATTAATACACGAAACAAATAAAGGACAGAAAGAAGATAGAGAAATGTGATACTGGATGAAGATTGTAGGCATAGGAGCTGAAGAACATGAGAACATTGGTAAGCGGACCACTTTTCTTACTATAGAAATTGAATTATATTCTTCCCTGGAAATTGAGGGAGTGATCTGAAAATGGAATGTACTTGTTTAAGGGTGCAAGGTATCCATTTTCATTTAAGAAAATGAGTGCAAATACTCATAATTTTAAATTGAGCTATACACTCCAAGTGACCTCTTGAAAATGTGAGAATAAACTATTTCCCATACAGAGATGGACTGTAGGGGCATTCACTGGACATGTCACCTCTAAAGAGAGGATGAGTTCCAGAGGCTACCTGGCCCTCTACAGACTCTGTCTAAGGAAATAATATGTAAACACATATATCAAGATCAATGAAAGTATTTAATTTTTAAATTCAAAGTGTTCATTGATCTGTTTTGAGTGTGAATAAGCAAGAGTATATGTTCTGCAACTCATGTATAGAGGTTTGACGAGAAAATAACAAGTTTAGTTTACTGTATAAACTTGTTTTGGAAAATCATGCTTATGAAATTTTACTGTTTAAACTATCAGAATCTGGAAATAAACAGCCAAAACACACAGATGAACAACAGATATTTGTTTAAGCGGTTCACCCCTCTCTTGGGCTACCTCCGCTGGTCCAAAAGCCTCTAATTAGGCTCAGTCCTCTTTTGATTAAATGGTGCAAATGAGATTACATCTGTATAAACTCCTCTAATGAGAAAATAGACTGCTAAAACAGACTCAGAAGGTCCAAATCAATAGAAATAGACTACAAATTCACCTCCATTGGAGGAAGGTAGCCCAATGCAGCAATCTTTCCCCTTAGCTCTGATGGAGTCACTGTCAAAAGCGCTGTAAAATTCGCAGATAGAATGCCTTGATGGCTTTGCAGACCCCTCCAACAGCTCCAGAATGCTCTCTACACCCAAAATAAATAAAAAAATCGTCTTCAAAGGCCTCTCCTAGCAGAAGTTATGCCCACTTTACTGAACTGCCAGTTTGGGCTAAAAAATCTCCACTAAATGTGGATAACTAGAGATAAGAGCGCCAAATGGAGAGGTGGCACCAAAAAGGGCAGAATCCGCCAAATCAACCGCACAGTTAAACGTTGGCAATAAATTTTATGTTATGCCGTTCACAAGTCGGCGGTTATATGCAACGGTTTTAAATGTTTTAATTAAAACAACGTTTAATAATAAATACAAACGTTGTATATTGCAACCCACAATTACACCATAACCAAAGTTTTTGAAATCCGCCACTTTCATAACGCGCCGAGCCCTGGTCGAAGGTTCCGTGCGGACGGTTCTATGGGAAGGGGGCTGGCCCCCTTTCGGGCCCCGCCCGAATATCCATACGCAACAAATATAAACTCGTTTGTGATATAAAACAACAAACAAACGGTGGCACGTTGGTAAAGTTGCTCCGCTTTCAACCGGGCGGCCATGGTTCGAATCCGGCCGAGCGCCAAATAAAATTTTTAAAACGCATTTCAACTTTGACTTTGGGGCCCATGTGGCGGCCTCCGGGCTAGCCACGTGGCGCCTTCTGATTGGTGGCCTGCGGAATATTCCCCAGAATATTTTGCGGAATATTCCATGGAATATTCCTAGAATATTCTGTGGAATATTCTTTTTTTAATAAAATTTTTTCCCAAAGTCAGTTTTGCCATTTTTTTAATGAAATTGACAAAACTTCAAACTTGAATAACTTTTGCATACGGAGACCATTTTTCGAACCGTTCGCGGCGCCGGAATCAAGAAGACAAGCTCTATCCAGTCGTTCAGGTTCAAACTAGTTCTGAGCACCTTCATTTTTGACCAATTTACAACACTTGGTCCTGAGCTCCTGATCACACCTCCCAAATGAGAAGGCTTTTGGTCCCCAAAAGCTTACTGAATCTCTGATCTGAACTGTACAGCAATTGAGGAACAAAAATATCCTCTTCCAGTCAGCCAAAAGAGCATACTAATGCCAAAAATGTCCTGCCTTGCTAACTGTCGTCATGGCGACTTTTTACTGCATACGCCAAGTACTTGTCGAATCCCGACCAAGTTCTTTCGCCAGACAAATCTGAAATTGCAGGAACCAGCAATGAATCTTGCTGATATATGAGCTGAAATATTCCCCTGAATATGTGGACTTGCCAACTGTCACGATGCCCATCCAAGGCACCTTCGCTTCAGAAGAAGAGCTGCCTCCCAAATGAGAAGGCTTTTACAAAGATGAAACTTCATCATTTCTCCTGTTTACAATCTTGGAGATCAAATTAACTTTTTCCAAGTCAATAACATTACATGCATGGTTAAAAACAAAGTAATCAACCCTTCAAGTTAATCACACATACATGTTTAAAATACAAGGAAACCATCATGATCCCTGTGCTCATGCATCTCATTCTCATGCATGCAGTTTATCCTTCAACTTTCTCTTAAGTACAATCATAAGTACAAGATCCTCAATCACATGTACATGTGCTTTCAAAGCTGAAATGAATATAACTTTTGCTACGATAGAGTGAGTCTCATACTCAGCTTTTCCATCCTGCAACTTGCATTCCTTATGAAAATGCATTCAATGAGACATGCAACTTTAATTGGATAAGAATTCTAACATTTCTTTACCAATCCATTTCAAGTGCTTCCTAACTGCACATCGTTATCAACATGTGTATCAATTCATCAATACGAGCCATATCAATATATAAACTTCTTCCCAGTTCTTTTATACTCTCCCATTTCTTCAACTTTTGTGGAAGCATTGTTGGATTTAGAGTCCAACACCTTTCAACAGTATGTCCTTGCTTATGGCAATAAGTGCAACACATGTTCATCTTCTTGACTGCATGATTTGCATTGTTCATTGGAACTTTGGCTTCTTGCCTCTTTTCCTTCAAAAGTTTCCTGTATGTTGCCATTCTTTTCCAACATCTAGAAACACTATGGTTAAACAAACCACAAAAAGAACATACGATTCTTTTCCCATTGCTTGTGTGGAAATTTTTCCATGTTTTACATGATCAAAAGAAATATGATTGAAATCAGATTTACCTTTCTCTTTCACCCTCATTACCTTCATGAGAGTGCAGCAAAAGAAGAAGAAGCTCCCTTTGGAACACTATCAATCCCATCAAGGGTTTTAGAGCTTTCACCACTCCCTTGTTCAAGTGCATGCTGATGCACACCTTCTTCCTTCATGGCTGCTTTGGAACTTTCTCCATAAGATTGTCCATAACGAAGACCTAAATTCTTAGGCCTTACCTCAACCATTATTGGCTCAACTATACCCTGTGCATATTTTCCCAGTCCTTTTCCTTCATATCCCATTTTGGACATCAACTTGGACCCTATGCCTTTGGTATGTTTCTCAAAAGAACCAAGTTCATAAACATTCTTATAAGAATTTGAAGACAAACTAGAATTGTTTACCTCTTCTTCAAACTGATACTTGGCTAAGGCTTCTTTGGCAACAAGGAGTTGTGTCTCCAACTCATGCATCTTTTCCAGCTTCATGTTTGCAATACGAAGTTGGCCTTCCATTTCCTGCAATTGGTCAGAAAGCAACTGCTTCTCTTCCCTCATGGAATTCAACTGCTCTTGAAGTCTAGAGCTCTTTCTTTCATCCTCATACATTTCTTTCACCATATTCATCATGATGAAAAATTCTTGCTTCAAGCCTTCATCAAAAAATCTTGTGAAGGAGGAAAATTTTGATAGCTCACTTATGGAAGTTGTCATTATAAAAATGAACAAAAGAGCTTCAGCAAACTCAAACAACAAGTAGTTTGCAGAATAATAAAGCAGTCAATCTTCAACACTGCTTAAGACACCTTTCAAGCTACACAATCAAGCTAGTGATGTCAATCAAGCAAACCAACTTTGCAACCTTGCTTTGATACCATCTGATCTGAAAATGGAATGTACTTGTTTAAGGGTGCAAGGTATCCATTTTCATAAAATTTTAAATGTGAGCTATACACTCCAAATGACCTCTAAAAATGTGAGAATAAACTATTTCCTATACAGAGATGGACTGTAGGGGCATTCACTGGACATGTCACCTCTAAAGAGAGGATGAGTTCCAGAGGCTACCTGGCCCTCTACAGACTCTGTCTAAGGAAATAATATGTAAACACAAATATCAAGATCAATGAAAGTATTTTGTTTTTAAATTCAAAGTGTTCATTGATCTGTTTTGAGTGTGAATAAGCAAGAGCATATGTTCTGCAATTGGTGTGTAGAGGTTTGATGTTAAAATAACAAGTTTTGATTACTGTATAAACTTGTTTTGGAAAAGCATGCTTACGAAATTTTACTGTTTAAACTATCAGAATCTGGAAATAAACAGCCAAAATACACAGATGAACAGCAGATATTTGTTTAAGCGGTTGACCCCTCTCTTGGGCTACCTCCGCTGGTCCAAAAGCCTCTAATTAGGCTCAGTCCTCTTTTGATTAAAGGCTTCAAATGAGATTACATCTGTATAAACTCCTCTAATGGAAAAATAGACTGCTAAAACAGACTCAGAAGATCCAAATCAGTATAAATAGACTACAAATTCACCTCCATTGGAGGAAGGTAGCCCAATGCAGCACTCTTTCCCTTTAGCTCTAATGGCTCCACTGTCAAAAGCGCTGTAAAATTCGCAGATAGAATGCCCTGATGGCTCTGCAGACACCTCCAACAGCTCCAGAATGCTCTCTACACCCAAAATAAAAAAAAAATTCGTCTTCAAAGGCCTCTCCTAGCAGAAGTTATGGCACATTTACTAAACTGCCAGTTTCACCTTGAGAAACTCCACTAATTGTGGAGAAACTGTAGATAAGGCCGCCAAATAAGGGGAAGGCGCCAAAATGGGTGGAGGCCGCCAATTTATCCGCGCGGTTAGTCGTTTGGAAATAAATGTTATACCTGCGCGTTCATATGCGTCGGAGTTTAAAACCGTTTGCATTGATTATAAACGATTTGATAATTAAACACCATATGTTATAACGAATGTTTAACCGCCGGTTCTTTTGCGCGCCGATTTGAAGCCCCCGGTTCTGCGCCTGTAGTCCCATGGGAAGGGGGCTGGCCCTTAGGGGCTGGCCCCCTTTCGGGCCCCGCCCAAAACAAGTTTAAACAATAAAAACATTTCGCCGCCAATGCTATACAAGAACCACTCGTATGGCCTATTGGTCAGTCCATTGTGATATTACTCGCCCGACCACGGTTCGAATCCGGCCGACCCGCAACAAAATTTTAAAACGCCAATTTCAATTCGACTTGGGGCCACGTGGCGCCCTTCCATTGGCTGCGCCCAGAATATTCTACAGAATATTCTGTGGAATATTCCACGGAATATTCCCAGAATATTCTGTGGAATATTCTTTTTTAAATAAAATTTTTCCACAAAGTCAAATTTGGCATTTTTAATGGAAATTGAGAAATCTTCAAACTTGAATAACTTCTGCATACGGCGACCGTTTTTCGAACCGTTCGCGGCGCCGGAATCAGGAAGACGAGCTCTATCCGGTCATTCAGGTTCAAACTAGTCCTGAGCACCTTCATTTTTGACCATTTTACGACACTTGGTCCTGAGCTCCTGATCACACCTCCCAAATGAGAAGGCTTTTGGTCCCCAAAAGCTTACTGAATCTCCGATCTGAACTGTACAGCACTTGAGGAACAGAAATATCCTCTTCCAGTCAGCCAAAAGAGCATACTGATGCCAAAAATGTCCTGCCTTGCTAAATGTCGTCATGGCGACTTTTTGCTGCATACGCCAAGTACTTGTCGAATCCCGACCAAGTTCTTTCGCCAGACAAAACTGAAATTGCAGGAACCAGCAATGAAACTTGCTGATATATGAGCTGAAATATTCCTCTGAATATGTGGACTTGCCAGCTGTCACGATGCCCATCCAAGGCACCTCCATTCCAGAAGAAGAACTGCCTCCCAAATGAAAAGGCTTTTACAAAGATGAAACACTTCATCATTTCTCCTGTTTACAATCTTGGAGATCAAATTAACTTTTTCCAAGTCAATATTACATTACATGCATGGTTAAAAACAAAGTAATCAACCCTTCAAGTTAATCACACATACATGTTTAAAAATACAAGAAAATCATCATGATCCCTGTGCTCATGCATCTCATTCTCATGCATGCAGTTTATCCTTCAACTTTCTCTTAAGTACAATCATAAGTACAAGATCCTCAAACACATGTACATGTACTTTCAAAGCTGAAATGAATATAACTTTCGCTACGATAGAGTGAGTCTCATACTCAGCTTTTCCATCCTGCAACTTGCATTCCCTTACCAAAGAAAATGCATTCAATCAAAAGACATGCAACTTTAATTGGATAAGAATTCTAACCATTTCTTGCCAATCATTTCAAAGTGCTTCCTTTAGCACATCGATATCAACATGTGTATCATCCTGACACATATCAATGATGGAAACTTCCTTCCCATTCTTTCCATACTCTTTCTCCCACTTCTTCAACTTTTGTGGAAGCATTGTTGGATTCAGAGTCCAACACCTTTCAACAGTATGTCCTTGCTTATGGCAATAAGTGCAACACATGTTCATCTTCTTGGCCGCATGATTTGCATTGTTCATTGGAACTTTGGCTTCTTGCCTCCTTTCCTTCAAAAGTTTCCTGTATGTTGCCATTCTTTTCCAACATCTAGAAACACTATGGTTAAACAAACCACAAAAAGAACATGCAATTCTTTTCCAATGCTTGTGTGGAAATTTTCCATGCTTTACATGATCAAAGAAAATATGATTGAAATCAGATTTATACCTTTCTCTTTCACCTTCATTACCTTCATGAGGAGGTGAATCAAAAGAAGAAGAAGTTCCCTTTGGAACACTAACAATCCCATCAATGGTTTTAGAGCTTTCACCACTCCCTTGTTCAAGTGCATGCTGATGCACACCTTCTTCCTTCATGGCTGCTTTGGAACTTTCTCCATAAGATTGTCCATATCCAAGACCCAAATTCTTAGGCCTTACCTCAACCATTATTGGCTCAACTATACCCTGTGCATGTTTTCCCAATCCTTTTCCTTCATATCCCATTTTGGACATCAACTTGGACCCTATGCCTCTGGTATGTTTCTCAAAAGAACCAGCATAAACGTTCTTATAAGAAATTGAAGACAAACTAGAATTGTTTACCTCTTCTTCAAGCTGATACTTGGCTAAGGCTTCTTTGGCAACAAGGAGTTGTGTCTCCAACTCATACATCTTTTCCAGCTTCATGTTTGCAATACGAAGTTGGCCTTCCATTTCCTGCAATTGGTCAGAAAGCAACTGCTTCTCTTCCCTCATGGAATTCAACTTCTCTTGAAGTCTAGAGCTCTTTCTTTCATCCTCATACATTTCTCTCACCATATTCATCATGATGAAAAATTCTTGCTTTGGAATGTACTTGTTTAATGGTGCAAGGTATCCATTTTCATTTAAGAAAATGAGTGCAAATACTCATAATTTTAAATTGAGCCATAACTCCAAGTGACCTCTTGCTAATGTGAGAATAAACTATTTCCCATACAGAGATGGACTGTAGGGGCATTCACTGGACATGTCACCTCTAAAGAGAGGATGAGTTCCAGAGGCTACCTGGCCCTCTACAGACTCTGTCTAGGGAAATAATATGTAAACACAAATATCAAAATCAATGAAAGTATTTAATTCTGAAATTCAAAGTGTTCATTGATCTGTTTTGAGTGTGAATAAGCAAGAGCATATGTTCTGCAATTTGTGTGAAGAGGTTTGAAGTTAAAACAACAAGTTTTAATTCCTGTATAAACTTGTTTTGGAAAAGCATGCTCATGAAATTTTACTGTTTAAACTATCAAAATCTGGAAATAAACAGCCATAATACACACATGAACAACAGATATTTGTTTAAGCGGTTCACCCCTCTCTTGGGCTACCTCCGCTGGTCCTAAAGCCTCTAATTAGGCTTAGTCCTCTTTTGATTAAATGGTGCAAATGAGATTACATCTGTATAAACTCCTCTAATGAGAAAATAGACTGCTAAAATAGACTCAGAAGGTCCAAAACAGTAGAAATAGACTACAAATTCACCTCCATTGGAGGAAGGTAGCCCAATGCAGCAATCTTTCCCCTTAGCTCTGATGGAGTCACTGTCAAAAAGCGCTGTAAAATTCGCAGATAAAATGCCCTGATGGCTCTGCAGACCCCTCCAACAGCTCCAGAATGCTCTCTACCCTCAAAATAAAAAAAAAAAATCGTCTTCAAAGGCCTCTCCTAGCAGAAGTTATGCCCACTTTACTGAACTGCCAGTTTGGGCTAAAAAATCTCCACTAAATGTGGAGAACTGGAGATAAGGCAGACAAATAAGCAGAATGGCGCCAACATAGAAGGCAGAACCACCAAATAAGCCGCACAGTTAAACGTTGGCAATTAATGTTATGTGACGTGTTCATATGGATCACATACGAGTCGGCGGTTATACAAACGTGTTTTAAATAAATACAAACGTTTATATTAAAAACCCATAACAAACGTTATAACGAAACTTTTGAATCCGCCATGCGCACCGAGGATTGTGGATCGTGGTTCCGCCGGGCCTGGTTATATGGTGAGGGGGCTGGCCCCCTTCGGGCCCCGCCCAAAACAGTTCAAACCATAAATGCATTTTCGTGCTGCCATATATCAATGAACAAAGCCCGTGGCCCAACGGTAAAACATGTGGATTGTATGCAACCGGTCGGTGGTTCGAATCCTGCCGAGCCCGAAATAAAATTTTAAAACGCGCCATTTCAACTTGACTTTGGGGCCCACGTGGCGGCCTCCGGGCTAGCCACGTGGCGCCTTCTGATTGGCTGAAAATGGAATATTCCCCAGAATATTCTGCGGAATATTCCACGGAATATTCCCAGAATATTCTAAGGAATATTCTTTTTTTTAATAAAATTTTTCCCAAAGTCAATTTTGCCATTTTTTTTTAATGAAATTGACAAAACTTCAAACTTGAATAACTTTTGCATACGGAGACCATTTTTGGAACCGTTCGCGGCGCCGGAATCAGGAAGACGAGCTCTATCCGGTCATTCAGGTTCAAACCAGTTCTGAGCACCTTCATTTTTGACCATTTTACGACACTTGGTCCTGAGCTCCTGATCACACCTCCCAAATGAGAGGCTTTTGGTCCCCAAAAGCTTACTGAATCTCTGCACTGAACTGTACAGCACTTGAGGAACAGAAATATCCTCTTCCAGTCAGCCAAAATAGCATACTAATGCCCAAAAATGTCCTGCCTTGCTAACTGTCGTCATGGCGACTTTTTGCTGCATACGCCAAGTACTTGTCGAATCCCGACCAAGTTCTTTCGCCAGACAAATCTGAAATTGCAGGAACCAGCAATGAAACTTGCTGAAATATGAGCTGAAATATTCCCCTGAATATGTGGACTTGCCAGCTGTCACGATGCCCATCCAAGGCACCTCCATTCCAGAAGAAGAACTGCCTTCCCACTGAAAAGGCTTTTACAAAGATGAAACACTTCATCATTTCTCCTGTTTTCAATCTTGGAGATCAAATTAACTTTTTCCAAGTCAATAACATTACATGCATGGATAAAAACAAAGCAATCAACCCTTCAAGTTAATCACACATACATGTTTAAAATACAAGGAAATCATCATGATCCCTGTGCTCATGCATCTCATTCTCATGCATGCAATTTATCCTTCAACTTTCTGTAAGTACAATCATAGTACAAGATCCTCATTCATGCATGTACAAGCTAAATTTAATACTTCTTAGATGAGATGATCTGTTTTCAGCTTTTTCCATCAACTTGCATTCTTAGCTAAAAAATACATTCAATCAGTGTGCAACTAAGTGGATAAATTCCCAACAGCTTCTGCAATCCATTTCAAGGTGATTCCTTTAACTGCACATCGATATCAGCATGTGTATCATCCTGACACATATCAATGATGGAAATTTCCTTCCCATTCTTGCCATACTCTTTCTCCCACTTCTTCAACTTTTGTGGAAGTATTGTTGGATTCAAAGTCCAACACCTTTCAACAGTATGTCCTTGCTTATGGCAATATGTGCAACATGTTCATCTTCTTGACATGATTTGCATTGTTCATTGGAACTTTTGGCTTCTTGCCTCCTTTCCTTCAAAAGTTTCTTGTATGTTGCCATTCTTTTCCAACATCTAGAAACACTATGGTTAAACAAACCACAAAAAGAACATGCAACTCTTTTCCCATGCTTGTGTGGAAATTTTTCATGCTTTACATGATCAAAGGAAATATGATTGAGATCAGATTTATACCTTTCTCTTTCACCTTCATTACCTTCATGAGGAGGTGAATCAACAGAAGAAGAAGCTCCCTTTGGAACACTAACCATCCCATCAATGGTTTTAGAGCTTTCACCACTCCCTTGTTCAAGTGCATGCTGATGCACACCTTCTTCCTTCATGGCTGCTTTGGAACTTTCTCCATAAGATTGTCCATAGCCAAGACCCAAATTCTTAGGCCTTACCTCAACCATTATTGGCTCAACTATACCTTGTGCATGCATGCCCAAACCTTTGCCTTCTTGATAGCCCATTTTGGACATCAACTTGGACCCTATGCCTTTGGTATGTTTCTCAAAAGAACCAAGTTCATAATCATTCTTATAAGAATTTGAAGACAAACTAGAATTGTTTACCTCTTCTTCAAGCTGATACTTGGCTAAGGCTTCTTTGGAAACAAGGAGTTGTGTCTCCAACTCAGACATCTTTTCCAGCTTCATGTTTGCCATACGAAGTTGGCCTTCCATTTCCTGCAAATGGTCAGAAAGCAACTGCTTCTCTTCCCTCATGGAATTCAACTGCTCTTGAAGTCTAGAGCTCTTTCTTTCATCCTCATACATTTCTTTCACCATATTCACCATGATGAAAAATTCTTGCTTCAAGCCTTCATCAAAATATCTTGTGAAGGAGGACAATTTTGATAGCTCACTTATGGAAGTTGTCATTATAAAAATGAACAAAAGAGCTTCAACCAACTCAAACAACAAGTAGTTTGCAGAATAATAAAGTAAAGCAGTCAATCTTCAACACTGCTTAAGACACCTTTCAAGCTACATAATCAAGCTAGTGATGTCAGACAAGCAAACCAACTTTGCAACCTGCTCTTCAGTCAAGCAAACCTAGTGCTCTGATACCATCTGAACTGAAAATGGAATGTACTTGTTTAAGGGTGCAAGGTATCCATTTTCATGTAGAAAATGAGTGCAAATACTCATAATTTTAAATTTCCCATACAGAGAATAAACTCCAAGTGACCTCTTGAAAATGTGAGAATAAACTATTTCCCATACAGAGATGGATTGTAGGGGCATTCACTGGACATGTCACCTCTAAAGAGAGGATGAGTTCCAGAGGCTACCTGGCCCTCTACAGACTCTGTCTAAGGAAATACTTTATAAGCACAAATAACAAGATCAATGAAAGTCTTTTGTTTTTGAATTCAAAGTGTTCATTGATCTGTTTTAAGTGTGAATAAGCAAGAGCATATGTTCTGCAATTTGTGTGAAGAGGTTTGAAGTTAAAACAACAAGTTTTGCTTCCTGTATAAACTTGTTTTTGGAAATCATGCTTATGAAATTTTACTGTTTAAACTATTAGAATCTGGAAATAAACAGCCAAAACACACATATGAACAACAGATGTTTGTTTAAGCGGTTCACCCCTCTCTTGGGCTACCTCCGCTGGTCCAAAAGCCTCTAATTAGGCTCAGTCCTCTTTTGATTAAATGGTGCAAATGAGATTACATTTGTATAAACTCCTCTAATGAGAAAATAGGCGCTAAAACAGACTCAGAATATCCAAATCAGTAGAAATAGACTACAAATTCACCTCCATTGGAGGAAGGTAGCCCAATGCAGCAATCTTTCCCCTTAGCTCTGAGGAGTCACTGTCAAAAGCGCTGTAAAATTCGCAGATAGAATGCCCTGATGGCTCTGCAGACCCCTCCAACAGCTCCAGAATGCTCTCTACACCCAAAAAAAAAAAAAAAAATCGTCTTCAAAGGCCTCTCCTAGCAGAAGTTATGGCCAAAAAACTAAACTGCCAGTTTCACCTTAGGAAACTCCACCAATTGTGGAGAGACTGCAGATAGGGGCGCTAAAATAGCAACAAGCGCCAAAATAGGGCGGAACACGAGAAAAGACGCGGTTAACGTTGGCAATTAATGTTATGTGACGTTCATATGGATTACATACGGTTCGGCGGTCATAACAAGCTGTTTCCAACGCTTTAATTTAATACAAAACGTTTATTTGAAAACCCACTACATAACGTTTAAACCAAAGTTGGTTAATCGCACGTTTTTAATTGCGCGCCAGAATCAGCCGGAACGTGGTTCCGCCGAGGTCCCTATGCATCGGGGAAATTTTGGCCCTTAGGGGCACAGCCCCCTTCGGGCCCCGCCCAAAACAAAACACGTTTTAAATAAAATACTTGTCGCCCATACAACAAGTCACAAGGCGCTGGTGTGTTGGTAAAACCGTTGCATTCGAGACTGACAGGTCGCGGGTTCGAATCCTGCGAGCCATAACCAAAAACTTTTAAACGCCATTCCACTCCGGTCTTGGGGCCACGTGGCAGCCTCCGGGCTAGCCACGTGGCGCCCTACCATTGGCTGGAATATGGAATATTCCCCAGAATATTCTGCGGAATATTCCACGGAATATTCCCAGAATATTCTGTGGAATATTCTTTTTTTTAATAAAAATTTTCCAAAGTCCAATTTGCCATTTTTTAATAAAATTGACAAAACTTTGAACTTGAATAACTTTTGCATACGGAGACCATTTTTCGAACCATTCACGGCGCCGGAATCAGGAAGACGAGCACTATCCGGTCGTTCAGGTTCAAACCAGTTCTGAGCACTTTCATTTTTGACCATTTTACGACACCTGGTCCTGAGCTCCTGATCACACCTCCCAAATGAGAAGGCTTTTGGTCCCCAAAAGCTTACTGAATCTCTGCACTGAACTGTACAGCAATTGAGGAACAGAAATATCCTCTTCCAGTCAGCCAAAAGAGCATAACAATGCCCAAAAATGTCCTGCCTTGCTAACTGTCATCATGGCGACTTTTTGCTGCAAATGCCAAGTACTTGTCGAATCCCGACCAAGTTCTTTCGCCAGACAAATCTGAAATTGCAGAACCAGCAATGAAACTTGCTGAAATATGAGCTGAAATATTCCCCTGAATAAGTGGACTTGCCAACTGTCACGATGCCCATCCAAGGCACCTTCATTCCAGAAGAAGAACTGCCTCCCAAATGAAAAGGCTTTTACAAAGATGAAACACTTCATCATTTCTCCTGTTTACAATCTTGGAGATCAAATTAACTTCTTCCAAGTCAATATAACATTACATGCATGGATAAAAACAAAGTAATCAACCCTTCAAGTTAATCACACATACATGTTTAAAAATACAAGGAAATCATCATGATCCCTGTGCTCATGCATCTCATTCTCATGCATGCAGTTTATCCTTCAACTTTCTCTTAAGTACAAACATAAGTACAAGATCTTCAATCACATGTACATGTACTTTCAAAGCTGAAATGAAAATAACTTTCAATACGATAGAATGAGTCTCATACTCAGCTTTTCCATCCTGCAACTTGCATTCCTTAACAAAGAAAATGCATTCAATCAAAAGACATGCAACTTTAATTGGATAAGAATTCTAACCATTTCTTACCAATCCATTTCAAAGGTGATTCCTTTAACTGCACATCAATATCAACATGTGTATCATCCTGACACATATCAATGATGGAAACTTCCTTCCCATTCTTGTCATACTCTTTCTCCCACTTCTTCAACTTTTGTGGAAGCATTGTTGGATTCAAAGTCCAACACCTTTCAACAGTATGTCCTTGCTTATGGCAATAAGTGCAACACATGTTCATCTTCTTGACCGCATGATTTGCATTGTTCATTGGAACTTTGGCTTCTTGCCTTCTTTCCTTCAAAAGTTTCTTGTATGTTGCCATTTTTTTCCAACATCTAGAAACATTATGGTTAAACAAACCACAAAAAGAACATGCAATTCTTTTCCCATGCTTGTGTGGAAATTTTCCATGCTTTACATGATCAAAGGAAATATGATTGAAATCAGATTTATACCTTTCTCTTTCACCTTCAATACCTTCATGAGGAGGTGAATCAAAAGAAGAAGAAGCTCCCTTTGGAACACTATCAATCCCATCAATGGTTTTAGAGCTTTCACCACTCCCTTGTTCAAGTGCATGCTGATGCACATCTTCTTCCTTCATGGCTGCTTTGGAACTTTCTCCATAAGATTGTCCATAACCAAGACCCAAATTCTTAGGCCTTATCTCAACCATTATTGGCTCAACTATACCCTGTGCATGTTTTCCCAGTCCTTTTCCTTCATATCCCATTTTGGACATCAACTTGGACCCTATGCCTTTGGTATGTTTTTCAAAAGAACCAAGTTCATAAACATTCTTATAAGAATTTGAAGACAAACTAGAATTGTTTACCTCTTCTTCAAACTGATACTTGGCTAAGGCTTCTTTGGAAACCAGGAGTTGTGTCTCCAACTCATGCATCTTTTCCAGCTTCATGTTTGCCATACGAAGTTGGCCTTCCATTTCCTGCAAATGGTCAGAAAGAAACTGCTTCTCTTCCCTCATGGAATTCAACTGCTCTTGAAGTCTAGAGCTCTTTCTTTCATCCTCATACATTTCTTTCACCATATTCATCATGATGAATAATTCTTTCTTCATGCCTTCATCAAACAATCTTGTGAAAGAGGACAATTTTGATAGCTCACTTATGGAAGTTGTCATTATAAAATGAACAAAACAAAAGAGCTTCAGCCAACTCAAACAACAAGTAGTTTGCAGAATAATAAAGCAGTCAATCTTCAACACTGCTTAAGACACCTTTCAAGCTACACAATCAAGCTAGTGATGTCAGATAAGCAAACCAACTTTGCAACCTGCTCTTCAGTCAAGCAAACCTATGCTCTGATACCATCTGATCTGAAAATGGAATGTACTTGTTTAAGGGTGCAAGGTATCCATTTTCATTAAGAAAATGAGTGCAAATACTCATAATTTTAAAATTTCCCATACAGAGAATAAACTCCAAGTCACCTCTTGAAAATGTGAGAATAAATTATTTCCCATACAGAGATGGACTGTAGGGGCATTCACTGGACATGTCACCTCTAAAGAGAGGATGAGTTCCAGAGGCTACCTGGCCCTCTACAGACTCTGTCTAAGGAAATAAAATATAAGCACAAATAACAAGATCAATGAAAGTCTTTTGTTTCTGAATTCAAAGTGTTCAATGATCTGTTTTAAATGTGAATAAGCAAGAGCATATGTTCTGCAACTCATGTGTAGAGGTTTGATGAGAAAATAACAAGTTTTGCTTCCTGTATAAACTTGTTTTAGAAAAGCATGCTCATGAAATTTTACTGTTTAAACTATCAAATTCTGGAAATAAACAGCCATAATACACACATGAACAGCAGATATTTGTTTAAGTGGTTCACCCCTCTCTTGGGCTACCTCCGCTGGTCCAAAAGCCTCTAAATAGGCTCAGTCCTCTTTTGATTAAATGGTGAAAATGAGATTACATCTATATAAAATCCTCTAATGAGAAAATATACTGCTAAAACAGACTCACAACATCCAAATCAGTAGAAATAGACTACAAATTCACCTCCATTGGAGGAAGGTAATCAATGTTAATATTTCCCCTTAGCTCTGATGGAGTCACTGTCAAAAGCGCTGTAAAATTCGCAGATAAAATGCCCTGATGGCTCTGCAGACCCCTCCAACAGCTCCAGAATGCTCTCTACATCCAAAATAAAAAAAAAATTCGTCTTGAAAGGCCTTCCCAATCAAAAGTTATGGCACATTTACTGAACTGCCTCTTACTCCTTAGGAAACTCCACTAAATGTGAAGATCATAGCTTAACGGCATAAAATGGGATAAGGCCAAAATGGGGGCGACCACGCAACATGGCTACGTATTAAACTGCAATAAATGTGAGTTATCGTTCATGGTATGCTGTTATCAAAGTTGTAACGGGTTGGATTTTGTATTAAATATAACGCTAAACCATGTAAATTACCAAACCCACTTAATACATATCCAAAGTGTAAATACGAGCGCCATTTACCGAAATAAATTATCTCCGGCGATAACAAGAGAGTAAGCACGGGCCTATCTTCGGCCCTACTAAATCAAATAACCCATTTAACATAACTTCCGCCTGCCACGGTTCAACGAGAACACATTGGTCTGGTAAAATCGTTGCAATGAATTCACACAAATGGTTCGATCCGTCAAATTAATACAATTTTGAATGCCATTTCAAATCGGCTCAGCTGTACGTGGCTTGCCTCCGGGCTAGCCACGTCGTGAGCCTCGATTAATGACACGGGAATATTCCAGTAATATTTTCAGAATATTCCATCTTAATATCTCTTTACACTGGGTGGGAATTTTCTTTTAATGTACTCACAAGCCAAATTTGCCCTTTTTTAATGGAAATTGAGAAATCTTCAAACTTGAATAACTTCTGCATACGGCGTCGGATTTCCGAACCGTTCGCGGCACCAGAATCAGGAAGACGAGCTCTATCCGGTCGTTGAGGTTCAAACCAGTTCTGAGCACCTTCATTTTGGACCATTTTACGACACTTGGTCCTGAGCTCCCGATCACACTTAAATTTGAAGGCTTTTGTCCCCAAAATCTTAATAATCTCTGCATCGTAATCGACAGCAATTGAGCAACAGAAATATCTCTTCCAAATGTCAAGAGTATAACAATGTCAAAAATGTCCCACTTTAAGCACTCATTATCATGGCGACTTTTTGTCGCAAACGCCAAGTACGGTCGAACTCGACCAAGTTCTTTCACACAAATCTGTAACAGGAACCAAAGAATGAAAACTTGCCGATATATGAGCTGAAATATTCTCCTGAATATGTGGACTTGCCAACTGTCACGATGCCCATCCAAGGCACCTTCATTCCAGAAGAAGAACTGCCTCCCAAATGAGAAAGCTTTTACAAAGATGAAACACTTCATCATTTCTCCTGTTTACAATCTTGGAGGACAAATTAACTTTTTCCAAGTCAATATAACATTACATGCATGGATAAAAACAAAGCAATCAACCCTTCAAGTTAATCACACATACATGTTTAAAAATACAAGGAAATCATCATGATCCCTGTGCTCATGCATCTCATTTTCATGCATGCAGATTCTCCTTCAACTTTCTCTTAAGTACAATCAAAAGTACAAGATCCTCAATCACATGTACATGTACTTTCAAAGCTGAAATGAATATAACTTTCGCTAAGATAGAATGAGTCTCATACTCAGCTTTTCCATCCTGCAACTTGCATTCCCAACAACTTAGAAAAGCCTATCTAATCAAAAGACATGCAACTTTAATTGGATAAGAATTCTAACCATTTCTTACCAATCCATTTCAATGGTGATTCCTTTAACTGCACATCGATATCAGCATGTGTATCATCCTGACACATATCAATGATGGAAATTTCCTTCCCATTCTTGCCATACTCTTTCTCCCACTTCTTCAACTTTTGTGGAAGCATTGTTGGATTCAAAGTCCAACACCTTTCAACAGTATGTCCTTGCTTATGGCAATAAGTGCAACACATGTTCATCTTCTTGACCGCATTATTTGCATTGTTCATTGGAACTTGGGCTTCTTGCCTCCTTTCCTTCAAAAGTTTCTTGTATGTTTCCATTCTTTTCCAACATCTAGAAACACTATGGTTAAACAAACCACAAAAAGAACATGCAATTCTTTTCCAATGCTTGTGTGGAAATTTTCCATGCTTTACATGATCAAAGGAAATATGATTGAAATCAGATTTATACCTTTCTCTTTCACCTTCCTTACCTTCATGAGAAGGTGAATCGAAAGAAGAAGAAGCTCCCTTTGGAACACTATCAATCCCATCAATGGTTTTAGAGTTTTCACCACTCCTTTGTGTTCAAGTGCAGGTCGATGTACATCTTCCTTCATGCTAGATTTGGAACTTTTCCAAGATTGTACATAGCCAAGACCCAAATTCTTAGGCCTTACCTCAACCATTATTGGTTCAACTATACCCTGTGCATTTTTTCCCAGTCCTTTTCCTTCATATCCCATCTTGGACATCAAATTGGACCGTATGCCTTTGGTATGTTTCTCAAAAGAACCAAGTTCATAAACATTCTTATAAGAATTTGAAGACAAACTAGAGTTGTTTACCTCTTCTTCAAGCTGATACTTGGCTAAGGCTTCTTGAAACCAAGAGTTGTGTCTCCAACCTTCTACTTCTCTTTTCCAGCTCTTCATGTTTGCAAATACAAAGTTGGTCTTCCATTTCGCAATGGTCAAAAGCAACCAGCTTCTCTTCCTCATGGAATTCAATCAGCTTCAAGCCCAGGGTTCTTTCTTTCATCCTCATACATTTCTTTCACCATATTCACCATGATGAAAAATTCTTGCTTCAAGCCTTCATCAAAATATCTTGTGAAGGAGGACAATTTTGATAGCTCACTTATGGAAGTTGTCATTATAAAAATGAACAAAAGAAGAGCTTCAGCCAACTCAAACAACAAGTAGTTTGCAAATTAATAAAGCAGTCAATCTTCAACACTGCTTAAGACACCTTTCAAGCTACACAATCAAGCTAGTGATGTCAGTCAAGCAAACCAACTTTGCAACCTACTCTTCAGTCAAGCAAACCAACTTTGCAACCTGCTCTTCAGTCAAGAAAACCTAAGCTCCGATGCCATCTGATCTGAAAATGGAATGTACTTGTTTAAGGGTGCAAGGTATCCATTTTCATGTAAGAAAATGAGTGCAAATACTCATAATTTTAAATTTCCCATACAGAGAATAAACTCCAAGTCACCTCTTGAAAATGTGAGAATAAATTATTTCCCATACAGAGATGGACTGTAGGGGCGTTCACTGGACATGTCACCTCTAAAGAGAGGATGAGTTCCAGAGGCTACCTGGCCCTCTACAGACTCTGTCTAAGGAAATAAGATATAAACACAAATAACAAGATCAATGAAAGTCTTTTGTTTCTGAATTCAAAGTGTTCAATGATCTGTTTTAAATGTGAATAAGCAAGAACATATGTTCTGCAATTTGTGTGAAGAGGTTTGAAGTTAAAACAACAAGTTTTGCTTCCTGTATAAACTTGTTTTAGAAAAGCATGCTCATGAAATTTTACTGTTTAAACTATCAAATTCTGGAAATAAACAGCCATAATACACACATGAACAGCAGATATTTTTTAAAGCGGTTCACCCCTCTCTTGGGCTACCTCCGCTGCTCCAAAAGCCTCTAATTAGGCTCAGTGCTCTTTTGATTAAATGGTGCAAATGAGATTACATCTGTAAGAACTCCTCTAATGAGAAAATAGACTGCTAAAACAAACTCAGAAGATCTAAATCAATAGAAATAGACTACAAATTCACCTCCATTGGAGGAAGGTAGCCCAATGCAGCAATCTTTCCCCTTAGCTCTAATGGAGTCACTGTCAAAAGCGCTGTAAAATTCGCAGATAAAATGCCCTGATGGCTCTGCAGACCCCTCCAACAGCTCCAGAATGCTCTCTACATCCAAAATAAAAAAAAAATTCGTCTTGAAAGGCCTTCCCAATCAAAAGTTATGGCCTCTTTAGTAAACTGCCTCTTTCCCCTTGAGAAACTCCACTAAATGTGGAAGACTGCAGTTAACGCAGACAAAATGGGGATAAGGCGCCAAAAATGGGGCGGACTCCGCCAAATATGGCGCGCGGTTTAAACTGGGCAATAAATGTGAGTTATCGTGTTCATATGGTGGCGGCGGTTATCAAAAGTTGTAACGGTTTCTTTTTGTATTAAATATACAACGTTAAACCATGTAACAAATACCAAACCCACTTTTAATACATATCCAAAGTTTAAATGCCGCCGAGCGCGCCAATGAAATAGCCTCCGGTTCCGGGTGATAGGTCATATGCTACGGGGGCTGGCCCTTCGGGGCTGGCCCCCTTCGGGCCTCGCCCAAATCAAATAACCCATTTAAATATAACTCTGCCCGCGCCATATTCAACGTAGAACACATTGGTCCGGTGGTAAAATCGTTGTAATGAATTCCCACAGGTCGCGGGTTCGATCCGTCGGGCTCGAATAAACTTTTGAATGCCATTTCAAATCGGTCTTGGGGCCACGTGGCGGCCTCCGGGCTAGCCACGTGGCGCCTCCTGATTGGCCGATACGGGAATATTCCCCAGAATATTCTGTGGAATATTCTTTTTTTAATAAAATTTTCCACAAGCCAAATTTGCCCTTTTTTAATGGAAATTGAGAAAACTTTGAAGCTGAATAACTTCTTCATACGGAGACCATTTTTCGAACCGTTCGCGGCGTCGGAATCAGGAAGACGAGCACTATCCGGTCGTTCAGGTTCCAACCAGTTCTGAGCACTTTCATTTTAGACCATTTTACGACACCTGGTCCTGAGCTCGTGATCAGGGGTCCACTGTGTAACCCACTCTTCCTTTCAACACTTATGAGCTCGATCACAATGATTATGAGCTCGATCGCAATGGTTATGAAGAAGATCTCATAGATCTCTATGAAAATATACTTATTTTTCCACTTTTCAGTGGTCAACCTTTTACTGCGGTTTTCTTTCACTGCGAATTCCTGAACTTTCTGTTCGAACCATTCATCAATTTATTTTCTTTCAAGTTTCGAGTACGGCCTTGGCATTACCCGATCCCTCTCTCAAAATGCTCCTGATCCCGACAACAGAACCATTCGTTGGCTTGAGGGGTCCTGACCCAAGTT